>JAJEJH010000561.1:0-146193 GCA_026122585.1 Anacardium occidentale
TGGTTTACGAAAAAAAAAAAACCTCTTGCCATTGCGGTCTAGCCATTAGAATTTCTCTAATTCGGAGTTTAATTCTGTTTAAATTCAACTGATGACATTAACGTGCAAATTTTGCCTTGATTTAGATTTAATTAGGGTTTATTGTTATTATTGAAATTAGGGTTGAGAATCATTATATTCAATTTAACTTTTAAAAATGTTTAAAAACTCGAAAATCAGTTCTTGAATATTTTCAAACTTCCATATATTTTGAAACTATTATATCAACCTAATAGTTGTGATATAATATTTATATATATAATTTGTTATATTTTGTTTAACTATTTGAGAATATAAGTGTCATTTTCGAAACTATTGGAGGCAAACTGATTTTTCAAAATATTCAAAAAAATCCTTAAATTTTTTTGAAATTTTAGTATCTTATAACAAAGATATTCTTTCTATGGGAATGGAAGAAGAAGAGAAGAGAGTGAAAGAAAGAAAAATAAATGGTTTTTCATATAAATTGGATATTTAAAATGCATATATTTAAATTTTGTTAATATATAGTCAAATAATAATTTTAAAAAATAAAATAATAAGGATAAAATAATAATATTATTTTTATTAATAGAATTTAGGTAGAAAATGTTTATTTTGAATGAAAAAGTAGTATTAATGTTAATTAGGTGTGAACAATGTTTTAAACCCAAACCTCTGGTGGGAATATGTAAATTGCTAATTTAATTTATATTTTAGAGCTCATAAGTTCAAAACAAATAGAGTTAAATTCAAATCTAAACAATATATATATATATATATATATATATATATATATATATTCATATATTCAAAATTGCTTCATATAATTACGGCTTCAGATTCAAATTCTCAGATTCACAAGGCTTAATTTTTATAATAAAATTCAAATTAGTTTCGGATTCAAAGTTTTCGTTTCCACGCTCACCAGATTTATATATTCAGATTCACATTTGGGGATTATAATTTGTATTTATATTTTATTAAAAATTATACTACACAAAAAAATTATTAATAAAATATAAATAAAATTTTTTATTTTAAGTTTAAATTTGTATTTGTAATCAATTTATATAATTTATATTAGAATTTATATTTGTAAATTTTTAAAATCATAATTCAGATTTTTATTTATATTTAAATTAAAATAATTTGTTTTAAATATATTCGATTAAAAAAGTGTGGGGGTTACAGGGGAACAGGTGGCGCAGAGGAGAGGAAAGAAGACCCTTAATGCAAGTCCAAAATTCTTGCGAACCACGTAGGCAGGCTGGCAGGCAGCGCGTGGAATCTGAACGCAATGCCACGTCCTCAATAGCTCCAGGGTTTTGGGAATACCTTCCAGACCACTACTTGTGTCCTTTTCTCCCTTCTGCCAAAACCTGCGGCGGCGTTGCTGGTTTTATTTCCAGATGCTTAGACCTTGTTTAATTGAAGTTGAAATTATAATTATTTTATTCATCATTTTAACAAATTTATATAATAATATAAAACATAAATCGAAATTAATTTTACCACGTGACTTGAAAATAATCTGATTTAATAAGGCCAAAAGACTTATTCCCACCCATAAATTGAGACGGGATAAAATCCCACTCTTCAAATTTTAAAAATATAAAATCTTATTTTGGGATCAAATTTTAAATATTTTTTATAATTTTTTAAAGAAAATAACTAACATACTTTTTATAAAAATAAAAATTTATAATAAAATAATTTTTAATATAAAAATTTTAAAAAAAATTTATAAAATTTTAAAAATTAAAACAGTCACCTCCATCGGTGTTAGTGGCGATGGTCACTATAATGGATACATGTGACCAATTCTAACCATCTAGTTTCAGGGGAGGCTAAATATGATGACTTTTGTCAGAAACAATAGCCGAAAACGATTGATAGGACCAAAACCAACCATTTCTGGCTCTTTTATTTGACAGAGGTGACCAAATTTGGCCATTCCTCCAAAAAATATGAGATGACTAAATCTGGTTACTTCCTCCAAACGAAGATGTCAGATTTGGCCTCTCATTGAATCAGATGGCTGAAAACAGCCACCTAATTTTATTATGAGCTACCACCGTCATCGATATCGATGACGATGGCTGCTTTAATTTTTTAAATTAAAATTTTCTTTAAATATATTTTTAAATTTTATATTTATATAAAATTTATTTTATTATTTTATAAAATTTTAATATTAAAATGATAAAAATACTCCTAAATTATTACTATACATTATTAGATTTAATATTAATTTTGGTCAATAATTGGGAGTTTAGGTTTTTAAAACCTGGAGGATGAGATTTTGTCTCCGTCTCAAACTATGGGTGGGAATAAGTCCTTTAGCCTAAATAATACGTACACGTTGTTCTCCTTTTTTTTATAATAAATGTTTTAATTGTGTTTGGGATGAATTTAGGTATTGTCCAGCAAGAAAAAGCCCAAGGGCATTTACAAGTATAAATTGTTACAGGAATGATTTTATTGGAAAGCATATTTTATATAAACATTTCAAATTTTCATCTAATGTCAATTTTGACAAATCTTAATATAAATGAAAAAAAAAAAAAACCTGCATGTTTAACAGAAAAATAAAAAACAAGAGGAGTGATTTATGAGAAAGTGCATTTCGTGTCTTTTATTATTAAAATTAAATTATTATCATAAAGATAGATTATCTCAAAAGTGTGTTTGGTTGAAGTAATGAAAGATTATTTTGATAATTTATCTTTTATTTCGGACATTATTTTATTTGGTTCATTAGTTGATCAAAAATTACCGTAGTATTTTCTTATTAAATTGATATAACAATATAGGTGGTAATCTAATTATCTCATTCTATTATATCCTTAATATTTTGATGTTAACAAATATATGTTAAAATAACTAATTTAACTTTGACATGAATTAATTCATCACCAAAATGGGTAAAACTTTATTTTTGCAAGAATTTGAAAACACACAACTATACTTAGCTATTTTGGAAATCATGTGTGAAAAACATGACATCATGTGCTCATCCCATGCTAAAGTCTATAGTTTTTAGTATACTGCATTTGGTTAAACACGATCATGCAAGAAAAACACATGATCGTGTGGACATATCTTTAGGTCAACACGAGCAAATCAAGTCATGCAAATCATCTCATGTATGATCAAAGACAACAAGTCAACAAATTCCAGGATGCCTGATCGTGTTCTTTGAAGACAAACAATTGTGTAGGTACATCTTTTGAACAACACGAGCATATAACTTATGCAACACTCTGATGTGGGGGTCAAAGCAAAAGGTCAACAAGTATTAGAATAAACGATCATGTGCATAAATTCAACATGATTGTGTGCCAAAGAAAAATGAGTAGATGTATTACCAAGTTACCTGAATTCCCTTATTCGTGCATGATCAATCAAAGTCAACAACCAAACATGCAACACATGACCATGTAGATTAAAGACATATACCCATGCATGAGATTAAATAGAAGACACACCTCCAACCATAGTCGTGTAGTCTTTTCATGCATAGTCAAAGCAGTCAATGAAATGGACACATCGCCATGTAGTATCAACACACTCTCACGCATAAGAAAATTTCCTAGTGTATGACTCTCGTGTGGTGACTTTCATTCTTAATATCGATATAACATATTGAATATGATTATCATGTAAACATATAAAAATATTGAGTTTCAATTTTCTATGGTTATATTAATAAATTGTAAATACTTGTTGGATTCATATAGTTATGTAGAATGGGTTGGAAAAGTCTTATTTAAGATGAGTTTGGCGTTTCATGCCAATTTTTGTAGCATCCCAGGATTAGAAATGCCCTTAAAGGTAGAGTTTTGGGGTTAGATGTGAGATTTAGTAATAGATTGAAAGTTTAGAAGAGCTTATGAGTGAAATAGTAAGTTTCCAAAGCTTTTGTGGCTTTCTTATGATTCCCTTTGGAATGTTTCAATCATGCGTAGCGTGAGAAATGAATTTCATTCATTTTCCCTTGTGCACTTCTATGCACTGTGCCCTGCACGCCCGTGCAGGTGGGAAGAAGAGAGAGAGACGGGAGATTTAATGTTTTTCACCCAGCTTTTATCCCATTTCAGCCAAGTTTTCCTTCTGTTTTCAATGGTTCCCAACCTTAGACCAGATTTCTAGCCACCAACAGCTCTCAATCCAGCTAGAGAAGGAAAAGATTAGCTAGAAAGAGATTTCCAGTAGCCATGGCAAGAGATAAGTGTTTTCTTACTTCTTCCTTGCGTTTCCCAACTTGCTTTTGATGATTGATGATGTTTGGAAATGTTTGGTTACGTTTCCAGCGTGTTATGAGATGTTTGTATATTGATATGTGATGAAATGATGCATGAGATGATGATTTCCACTCTTAAACCATGCTTGTTTTGCTTGTGTGTGTTTATGTGAGAGAATGAGCCATTTTCATGGTGGAATGAGATATGAATTGATTAAGATGAAATTGAGGCTTGATATATGCTTATTGAAGTGCCTAAAATGAGTGTTATGAGTTAATTTTAGATTGGTTATGGATTGCTATGGTTTCCTGCATTTCCAGGTGAGTGCTGTCGATGCAGAACAAGACACACGCCCGTGTGTCTGCTTGAGCACGCATGTGTGCCTTTGTTTCTGCAGGGACACGCCTGTGTGCATGAAGTGTGCACGGCTTGGTTTACAGAGGACACGCTTGTATGTCCTGAGGGATACGGCCATGTGCTTGTTATTTCAGTGATAATGCACAATTTTTCCAGAGGCGAGAACGACTGGCTACACAGCCAGCGTATGACCCCGTGCGTCTGGGCACACGTTTGTGTGCCTTTGCCATGCACGCCCGTGTGCTTTGCTCACACGTCCGTGCGCTAGTAATTTTTCAGATAATAAGCAGAAAATGATTAATTAAGTATGGAAAACCTTTTCAAAGGCTAAATAGCATCAGATAATTACATAATCAAATAATAAAGGCTGCATAAGCATTTCATAGCATGACATACAACATGAGAGAGGATCAAGGGATCCAAATTCAGTAGCATTCAACATTTAAAACCTGATATCCAGGTTAGAGATTTGGGTGAACTCAAGGGGGTATCTGTGAGATTCCAACCTTCTGACACCAGTCAGATCGTTCAATATTTTATATTCAGCTCTCTAGCTTAGCGCTAGACTGTTTAGCCTACATGGCTAAGATGTCGAATCTTTGTGTTCATGTAGCATCCCAGGATTAGAAAAACTCTTAAGGGTAGAGTTTTGGGGTTAGAAATGAGATTCGGGAATAGATTGAGAGTTTAGAAGAGTTTAGGGGTGAGATGGTAAGTTTCCAAAATTGTGTGGCCTTCGTATGATTCCTTTAAGGAGGTTTTAGTCATGCGAAGCGCGGGAAATGAATTTCCTTCATTTTCCCATGTGCACTCCCGTGTACTTTGCCCTACACACCTGTGCAGGTAGGTAGTTGAGAGAGACGAGAGATTAATGCTTCTCACCCAGCTTTTACTTCATTTTTAGCCAAATTTCTTCTCTTATTTAATTAGCTCCCAGCCCTAGAGCAGATCTTCAGTCTCCAACAGCTCCCAAACCAGCTAGAGAACCAAGAGATTAGCTTGAGAGAAGATTTCTAGCAGCCATGTCAAGAGGTAAGTGTTCTCTTACTTCTTCTTTGCTTTCCGAGCATGCTTGTGATGACTGTGAGTGCTTGGAAACGTTGGTCTGCGTTTCCAGCATGTTATATTATGCTTGTTTGTGGATATGAGATGAAATTGGGTTTGAGATGCATATTTCCCACCCAGGAACCATACTTGTTCGCTTGTGTGTGTTTATATGAGAGAAATGCTTGATTTTAATGGTAGAATGTGCTGGGAATGATGGATGTTGAAATTGAAGTAATTTGCATGTTTATTGAAGTGTCTAAAATGCATGTTAAAAGTTAATTTCAGTTTGGATGTGAAATGGATGGGTTTCCTACAGTTTCAGGTGAGTACTATCGTTGCAGAACCAGACACATGCCCGTGTGCCAGCATGAGCACACCCGTGTGTCTTTGATTCTGTAAGGGCACGCCCGTGTGCACGAAGTGCGCATGGCCTGGATGCAGAGGACACACCCGTGTGTCCTGAGGAGTATGGCCAGTACACAACCCCGTGCGTCTGGGCACACGCCCATGTGACTTTTCCATGCATGCCCGTGTGCCTTGCTCGCACACCTGTGCAGCAGCAAACTTTTCCAGAATAAGCAGTAAATGATTAATTAAGCATGAGAAATCAATTTTAAGGCTAAATCAGCATCAGATAAAAATGAATTCGGTTAATAAAGCTGCATATGCACACCATAGCATGTCATGTAGCTTGAGAGAGGATCAAGGGATCTGAATTCATTAGTATTCAACATTCAGAACCCGACATACGGGTTAAAGTTTGGGTGAACTCGAGAGGGCATCTGTGGGATTCAGCTTTTTGACACCAGTCAGACTGTTCAGCATGTAGGCACTCTAGCTGGGTATTATTGTTCACTACTGTTTAATAATTAAATATAATATAAATAAGAGAAAAATACGGTCAATAATACCCAACCAGAATACCTAAGCTGATCTGAAATACTGCAGCGGAAAAACCTGTGGTATAAATGTATACATAAACATATACATGCCCACAAAAACTGTATTATATTAAAATATTTAAACGGTAAAAATATATACATGTGCATGCAAATAAAACTGTACAAGCATGCAAACCGAAGCATGCTGCAAAAACTGAAACATAATGATCCTAGACGGCAGCCAACTCCTCCCCTCAGCCCCCAAAAACTCACCTGCAAGAGAAAGGAAAGTAGGGAGTGAGTGATAAATTCATTCAGTAAGCACTTCATATCTCTGACCCTAAGCCAATCCTTCTCGAAGGATTGTCACATCATCATCTCATACAGGACAGATCTAATCTAGCATTCTCATCTTTACTGACTGGATACTACCTCATACCGGATCGTAAAATACGTACATGAGTATACGTAAACAACCTAGAGTGAAGAGTAATCCGAACGGTCGAACTCGACTCACTAATCTCTCTTACTAATAACCATTATCTTTACTTTTATGTTCTGTTACTTGCTTTCTAAAATTCACGTGTCTTTACGTGGCTTTTCATGTTATGATATTCTGTTGTTCGTGTTTTTTACACGTATTTCATATTCTGTTCATTTATTGTTTCTTACTGTCTTATCATTCGCTGAAGGATATGCTGATGTATCATATAATAATGATATGCTATGAAAACATGCTGAAATCATAACTAGGTCTGGGCCTGTATACTAAAAATAATTTTTTGAAAACTGTTCATTGAAAACTATGTTGTTGGATCCTGGGATCTCATATCTGAAAATCTCATATAAAAGCTTTATCTGAAAGCTATGTTGAAAACTGTGTACCCTAGGGTACATACTATGCCGAAAACTGTGTTGCGCAGACTGATGAATACAGGGATTCGACACCTTGGCCATGTGAGTTTCCTATGCAAACACACGTCATAAACTGTATGGGTCACGTGATGCCTCTAGGCCTTGGCCTGAAAACTGATTTGAACTGTGTAGCATCCTAGATTTTAGAAAGCCCTTAGGGGTAGAGATTTGAGGTTAGAAATAGAATTCAGAGATAGATTGGGGGTCTAGAAGAGTTCAGGGGTGAGATAGAAGTTTTTCCAGAGTTGTGTGACCTTCGTATGATGCCTTTAGGGAGGTTTTAATCATGCGAAGCGCGGGAAATGAGTTTCTTTCATTTTCCCTTGGTGCACTCCCGTGCACTTTTCCTTGCACGCCCGTACAGGTGGGTAGAAAAGAGTGAGAGACGAGAGTTATTTCATTTCTCATCCAGTTTCAGCTTCTCTCTTATTTGTTTCAGCAGCTTTCAGCCCTAGGCGAGAAATCCAGTTTCCAGCAGCTCCTAATCCAGCAAGAGATCAGAGAGATTAGTTTGGATTAGAATTCCAGCAGTTATGTCAAGAGGTAAGTGTTTCTTACTTCTTCTAGAGTTTCCCAGCTTGCTGTGTGATGCTTGATGATGCTTGGAAATGTATGTTTGTATTTCCAGCTTGTTTGGTTGCTTATATGCGATGAGATGATGATTCAGATGCTTGCTTTCCACCCAAATACATGCATGCTTTGTTTGTGTGTGTGTGTTGTGAGAGAAAGCTTGAGTGGCCATGGTGAATTCAGTAGAATTGGATGGAAGATGAAATTGATGATGTGTATGAGTTTATTGAAGTGCCTTGGATGTGTGTTTGTGTTTAATTTCAGATTGGATGAGATTTGGGTTGGTTTCCTGCATTTCCAGATGAAGGCTGCTGCTGCAAACCCAGGTGCACGACCGTGTGTCCGCAGACGCACGCCCGTGTGCCTTTGGTTTTACGAGCGCACGCCCGTGTGCATGCTGAGGCACACGACCGGGAATGCAGGGCACACGCCCGTGTGTCCTGAGGGACACGGTCGTGTGTCCTTCTTTTGCTTGTTTTGGCCATCAGATTCTCGAGAGCAGCACGGCCAGGCACACGACCGACGTACGGTCCCGTGTGTCTGGGCACACGCCCGTGTGCCCGTGCCTAGCACGGCCGTGTGTGTCTCTTGCACGCCCGTGCGTTTGCTTTGCACGCCCGTGCTCCAGCATTATTTTCCAGAAAGAGGCAGAAATGATTTATTAAGGTTTGGTAATCCATCCAAGGGCTTTTAATCATCAGATAGTCCAGATAACAGCGAATAAATGCAGCATATGCATTCATAGCATAGCATGTAGCCTGAATGAGGATCCAGGGATCCGAATTCAGTAGATTTCAGCAGTCAGAACCCAATGTATGGGTTTCAGCTTTGGGGTGAACTCGAGGGGGCATCTGTGAGACCCAGCTTTCTGACACCAGTCAGTCAGCTCAGCAGTAGTATTTCAGTATTCAGCAGATTCTAGCCAGTAGCTAGAATGTTCAGCCCACTTGGCCAGGATGCCGAATCCCTGTGTTTCACCCAGTCTGATCAATACAGCAGGTACCTTTGGGTACAAATAGAGATTCGCATGCATGCATATTCAGATTTCAGCTATCATGTCATGACATTCATTTCAATAATGAATTAATAATGAGTAACAGATAAACAGTTAAGCAGATTCAGCACCCGCAAGCGCGTAGATGTATGATAGGGTCGAGATTAGTTATATGTGCCCTTGTTTGTGCTTGTTTGGGTTGAGGGAAGTAGGAAATGCTTACTGGGTGATTTTCATCACTCATCCTTTTCCTCCTTCCTTCCTTTTCAGGTCAGTTTGCTGCTTGCGAGGAGCGGGTGGACTGGGGTTCGCGAGAGAGGACCCACACACACCATTTTCAGCATGTACATGTATTTTCTTTCAGTTTTGGACCTGTGAGGTCTTGTATATTTTTGTACATTCTCAGATATAAAGAATGATGTACAGAACAGTTACATATATATAGAAAAGCCAAATGGGCTCATTGTACAGTTTAGTTTAAATTTCAGCTTCCGCTTATGTATTTAGTTCAGCAGGATTTTCTTTTCCGTAGGATTCCCGTCTCGGGTACCCGATTTCCAGTTTATTAAATAAAAAGATCAGTTTCTTCAGCAGCAGGGGTACTCGGGGTGGCGGGTCCTACAAGGTTAAAGCAGAGCACTAGAGACCCTCAGGTCTACTTCATCCCTTGAGTATTCCTGAGTAGAAGTGGGAAGATATTTCGATGGATTTCGTTTCTGGTCTTCCCAGAGTTCAGAGAGGATTTGATGGCATATAGGTGATAGTGGACAGATTGAGCAAGTCAGCTCACTTTCTGCCAGTCAGACAGGGCATGTCTACAGATCAGTTGGAGAGATTGTATATCAAATAGGTGGGCAGACTTCATGGTGTTCCCAGGACTATAGTGTCAGACAGAGACTCCAGATTTCTGTCAGCTTTCTAGAAATCATTGCAGAGAGCCTTAGGGACCAGATTGTAATTCAGTTCAACATATCATCCTCAGACATATGGGCAGACTGAGAGAGTTAATAAGATTCTGGAGGATATGCTCAGAGCTTGTTGTATGGACTTTCAAACCGATTGGGCAGAGTTGATTCCCTTCATGGAGTTTACTTATAATAATAGTTATCAGACAACTATTCAGATGGCTCCGTTTGAGGCATTATATGGTCAGAAGTGTAGATCCCCTCTTCATTGGGATGAGATTGGAGAGAGAGATTCTCTGGAGACAGTTGTGGGTCCATAGATAGTTCAGGGGATGATTGAGTAGATCAAGATCATCAAGCAGAGAATGAGACAGGCCCAGGATCGATAGAAGAGCTATGTAGATCTGAGACGCAGAGAGATTGAGTTTTCAGTGGGCGACAAAGTATTTCTGAGAGTTGCTCCTTACAGGCAAGTTCTCAAATTTGACAGAAAGGGGAAGTTGGCCCCCAGATTCATTGGTCCCTGTGAAATACTTGAGAGAGTCGGGATAGTTGCCTACAGATTGGCGTTGCCAGCTAGCATGAATATGATTCACAATGTATTACATGTGTCTCAGTTGAGGAAGTATGTGGGGGATCCTTCTCACGTGCTTCAATTTTCAGAGATTGAGTTGGTAGATGATTTGAGTTACCAATTACTGTCGGTGCAGATTCTGGACTACAAGGTCAAAGTTCTCAGGAACAAGCAGATTCCTCTTGTGAAGGTCTTATGACGCAGTCAGAGAGTGGAGGAAGCCATTTGGGAGGTAGAGTCTGAGATCAGGGATAGGTTCTCAAAGTTATTCAGGTAAATTTCAGGGTCAAAATTTTTATAAGGGGGGAGGAAATGTAGCATCCTAGATTCAGAAATACCCTTGGAGAAAGAGTTTTGGGGTTAGAAATGGAATCCAGAAATAGATTGGGAGTCTAGATGAGTTTGGGGGTGAGTTAGTAAGTTTCCAGAGCCTGTGTGGCTTTTGTATGATTCTTTTCGGAAGGATTCGATCATATGAATGCGCGAGAAATGAGAAATACTCATTTTCCTTTGTACACGCCCGTGCACCTTGGATGCACGCTCGTGCATGTGGTAGTATAAAAAGAGAGCCGAGAGAAAGTAGACATTTTTCAAACCCAACTTCATTTCTTTCACCCAACTTCATTTCTTCAGCCATTTTCTCTCTTGTTTCAGCAGCCCCTATCATTAGAGAGGAGATACAACCTCCCGTAGCTCCTAATCTGACGAGAGAGCCAAAAGAATAGTTCGAAAGATAGCTTTCAGAGGCAATGGCGCGAGGTAAGTGTTCGCTTACCTTTTCCTTAAATTTTCCCAGCTTGCCTTGATGAATCTTGTTGCTTGGCATGTTGATGAGTTTGTGAATGCTTATTTGATGATATTTGTGGTGAGAATTGATGAGATTGCCACCCTTAAACTTTGCATGCAAGCTTGTGAAGTCTAGTGAGAGAAATTGATGTGCTTTCATGGTGAATGGTTGTGTGGATGATGCATGTCGAGTTTGATGATTCAAATGTGTTTATTGAGGTGCTGAGATTGTGCGTTTGCAATGAATTTGGAAGTGAATGAGATTTGGTTGATGAATTGTGCGATTTCCAGGCAGTGCTCTTGTTGAAGAACAAGACGCATGGTCGTGTGCCTGCATGGCATGGTCGTGTGCCTTTGTTTTTCCAGGCACATGCCCGTGTGCACGCTGTGTGCACGGGCAAGAAACGCACACACACGCCCGTGTGTCCTGAGGCACACGCCCGTGTGTAAGCTTTCAGTGAAATTCCAGAAAAATTCCAGTAGCTTGTATGGTCGGATGCACGGCCCCGTGTGTCTGGACATACGCCCGTGTGTCCATGACATGCACGCCGGTGTGTGAAGCCATGCACACCCGTGTGCCTTGCCCACACGCCCGTGCAGTCGCAGTTTTCAGAATTTATTTAATTAAAGCATGAAATTGATTTAATTAAGCATGCGAACTCAGAATAATGGCTAAATGCTTCAGAAAGGATCAAGGGATCCGAATTCAACGGTATTCAGTATTCAGAACCTGATGTACGGGTAAGAGTATAAGGTGAACTCGAGGGGGCATCTGTGGGATTCAGCTTTCTGACACCAGTCAGAATGTTCAGTAGCATTTCAATTTCAGCTTTCTGACACCAATCAGAATGTTCAGTAGCATTTCAGTTTCAGCCTTCTGACACCAGTCAGATCGTCTAGCAGTTATTATTCAGCTTTCTAGCCAATAGCTAGACTGTTCAGCCCACATGGCCAGGATGCCGAATCCCTGTGTTCACTAAGTCTGATCAGCACAGCTGGTACCTCGGGTACAGAGAGGTATTCAGATGCATGCATCCACAGTACTTTCAGTTCACATGACATGACATACATATCATGACATGAATAATAATGAAATCAGTATATAATGAGAATCAGATATTCAGATAAACAGTTTCAGATTCTAGCAAGTGCATAGATGTATGAATAGGGCCGAGGTCAGGTATGTTTGTGATTGTTTGTGCTTGCTTGGGTTTTGAGGGAAGTAAAGAGCGCTTACTGGGTGATCTTTATCACTCATCCCCCTTCTTCTTCCTTCCTTTTCAGGTGTTCGTGTTGTCTCCGAAGAGCGGGTGGTTCGAGGCTTGTGGGAGAGGGCCCATACCACGATCTTAGTATGTATATATATGTTTTGGACCTGTGTGGTCATTTTGTAAATGGTTATGTAACCAGTTGTACAAAAACAGTTTGTATATATATGAAAAAGGCCATTATGGGCTCATTGTACAGAACAGATCATGTATATTTCAGGTTTAATTAATGTAAAACTTTTGCATATGCAGAGATGTATAGTTTCAGTTTTATTTATTTTCGTAGGATTCCCGTCGTGGGTACCTGAGTTTTCAGATTATTAATAAGAGCTCCCTATATTATTCAACAGCAGGGGTACTCGGGGCGACGGGTCCTACAATTGGTTTGCAAATGATAAGATAAGAAGAAATTATTTTTTTGTCGCTTGTAAACAAAATAGTTCCCTCCAAAATCTGCTTCTCAAAACTAGATCTCTATCACAAACTATTAACTTAGGCATGCTATATAATTTGAAAATGTTATAAAAAATTATTGGTGCCAATGACAATGCAATGTAAAGATGAGATATAGGAATAAAGTAGCAAATTTTAAACAATCAACCACCATAAAATTATAGACTTCCCGTTGTAGTCCTCAATAAAATTTATAGACAAATCAATTCATGCTTGTGTAGGAATAGGGAGTGGTTGAAAGAGACCATATGGTTTGTTGTTATCCAACACTCTTATGTCTTGCTTACACAGACATGTGAAATTAGGAATAAATACACAAGCATGTGCTCGGGTCATATGGGCTTGTGTCTAGGTTTTCTAAGTACAAACGGGTGCCACGCAAGATTGTGCTCATGCATAAATAAAGCCACATAGGCGTATACCTATGGGTGCACAGTTGTGTGCTCTACTCGATTTTTGTAAAACACATTTGAAAACCTAGAAATCCTAACCAAACACTTTCAAAATCATAATCAACCCATTCCATAATTCTAAGGCTTTAATAAATATCAACATACTCATCACAAACTCATCTCAATCATACCAACCAAGCCACATTTCACAAATAAACTCTGAGACACATGTATACAAACATATACATATATTATCATGAAATCAACCACTCAATCAACCATAGAATCTTTATTTAATCACTCAAGCAAGTTCAACAAACCTAAATAACACAACAAGCATACTCAAGACTTTAAGAAACAAAGAGACATGCTATGAAACAAGGTAAAAGAGGTAAGGGAACACCTACCTCTAACCATGGAAGCTTGCTCTCTCTCTCTAAGAGCTTCTAGATCTCTAATATGAAGTTAAGCTACTAGTTGATCTCTCTCAACTCTAGGGTTCACTGGGAAACGAAGAGGAAGAAGAAGAAGATGAAAGTTAGGAACTATGCAAATAATGAAAACTAAAATGTATATATGGCTAAAATATGCGATGCATGATCGTGTGTCTTAGGCACACAGTTGTGTGTCCCATACAATCTCAATTTTTCTCTCTTTTCATGCTATACATGAAATATTCTCTCAATAATACCCATGTACAGGCCACATATAACTTTTAAATGACTTTTCTACCCCTAAACCCTCTCAAATCTATTTTCTATTAAGAAATCTTATTTTTACCCTTAATTTCAAAGCCTAAAAGGATAGTTCTACCATCAAGCTATTATACTTAAACACTATCCAGATGGTTTTTCAAATGCTTAACCTTCTTTGAGATGTACTTGAACTCTTTCCTATTCAACTCTCTCGGTCTTCCTGAAACATTCTCAAAACATTTTTGAATCTAATCATATTCAAATAAATCAACTTCTAAACATGGATTAACATTACAACAACTAAAATCTAGCTCATATTAACTTGATTCGGACATATACATAAACAAAATTGATTTCTTCATTTTCTTAAAATTAAAATTCGATTTAGCTTAAAATTACATTTAATCTTACTTGCTAAAAAAATTGTGTTCAATTTTCATTATATCATTTAATTATCCTTAACTCATCAATTTAGAATAATTATACAGCATGAGAATGCATTAAACTTCAAATCCAAATTGCAAACAAGTATTATACTTGTAAAATTGGTAAACAGGTTTTCTCTCTCTCTCTCTCTCTCTCTCACACACACTCAAACTCTGGCAAATCAGTTGCAACAAGTAATGCTCTTAACTCTCAAACATTTCCTCTCTAGAATGATCTAATTTTTGCTTACTAAAAATTATTCCAAAACACAAATAAAGTTGGCTTACATAGGCACTTGAAAGTGAAAATTTGGGATTTCTTTCTTCTTTTTTTTCTTCTCCTTTTTTTCTTTTTTTCTCCTGCCTTTTTTTCCTTCTTTTCTATTACCTTCTCATTTTCTCCTTCTTTTCTCTCTTTAATTCTAGGTCTTTTTTTCTCTCTTTTATTTATTCTTTTGCCAAAATGATCTTTTTACCTTTCATATCATTTTTATCTCGTTTTAAACCCTCCTAAGTCATCTGAAAGCCTAGAAAACCACCTAAAACTACAAGAATGGCTTAAATTTCCTTATCGAAGCCTTCATGAGTACTTGCATGCTTCTCCTTCAAAGTGATGGGGATTAAAGGAGATATAGCCAACAAAATAATTTTGTTTTTGAAAAACAAAACTCTATCTTTATAGCTTCGTGGTCCCAATACTTCTCCTTCCTATAAATTTTTAAGAATGCCTTATAAAATTAAATTGTTTTCTACTTCTTCATGAATGGAATCTACCTATCTAAAAATCAGACTAGAGATTACATATATTTTCTACCCTAATTTCTTCTCTTTGTAACAATCCATCTGCTACCAAATTTTCTTTTTTAAATTATATTCATTGTCAAAATCATAACCCATCAATTTGATTATCCATTTTTGTTGGGTTGGATTTGTAATCTTTCTCTCTCATAATACTTTAAATTTCTCTAATTAATTCAAATTATAACTGTTGCTCAAGTAGATAATGCCTCTATTTTTGCACTGCATGAACTAATGCCATCATCTCTTTTTCATAAGTAGATTACAACAAACATTTACCTCACAAGGCTTGATTGAGAAAAGCAATTCAGTGCTTTTCTTGCATTAAAATTCCATTAACTCTTTTCCTTAATGCATCATACTCAATCACAAAAGGTTTTCAGACTCGGTCAAAGCCAAACCATATGTTTTGAAAAGCTCATCCATTAGTTGTTACCAAGTGAAGAATTCACCTCTAAGCTCTTTTTTTATACCTTTCAAATTCCATGATCTATTAAAATCAGCTACTCCTGTAATGTTTAGTAATACATAAAAAATTGATTAGCTTGACGTACTCAAATAGTTGGGTTTTCCTTTCCATCATACTTTGGAAAATCCATCTTTATTACGTTAAGACAAAATGTTCCAATTAAGTTAACATGAGAACTACCTAGAATGCCTCCAATAGTTTTGTTTGCATCACATGATTGTTGTTTTGCAAAAGTATCACCTTTTCCTAGGTTACCCTCCATCAATTCCCACTTGAAAGTAGCGAACATACTTTGTGTGCTTTTTCTAACCATGTATTGAATTTTTGGTCTTAGATAGTTATAAGTTTTTTCACCTCTGCTTGAAAGCAATGAATATGCTTTGCATCTTTATTACCTTAAAATGAAAGGTAGTGAACATACTTTGCATTTTTTCTAACTTTGCATATTCACTACAGCAGACAAGGGCTTTAGCGGCAGTTTTTTAGCAGCGTTTGTACAAACACAGCTAAAAGCTTTAGGTTTTCCGGCATTTTTTTTAAACGCCACAAAAACAGAAAAGAAAACGCCGCTATAGGTATATTTATTGGCGTTTTTACAAACGCCGGTAAATCTCATTAAAAAACGCCGTTAAAGGTCTTTATAAACCTAGCGCGCGAACTCTTCCTCTTCCTTTTCTCATTTTCCCTCCCGCCGCTGCAGCTTCTTTTCTCCCACTGTCGCCGCTGTATTCGCCGATTCCAGGCGAGTTTTCGACGGTTTCCGGCCATTTCTCCTTCATTGGAAGACTACATTTTGCCCTTCTTTTATTTATTTTTGTTTCTTATTATTTATGAAAATATGATAATTGAAATCCAACCGATTTGGAGGGTTGGTTTGGATGTGGTATTGAATTGGAAGTGTATTTAGAATTATTAAGTTTTGAATATGATTCCTGCGGTTTTTGTTTTGATTTTTTATAATTAAAATACCAAAATTTTTTAATTTTGGTATTTGAAGTGTTGGGCATTCGTGTGCGTAATTGTTCGAGTTCATAAATACATGAAAAACAATATGGTGAGTTAAATATTGCATGATTTTAAGGAGAGACTTTGGGTGACTCTGTTCCTGTATGTTAAATTTAAAATATTTGGGTGTTTTTTGGACCGTAGCGTTAAGCATCTTAGCAAGACTAGGTAAGATGGCCTTATCCAATATATTTGCTGGAAAGCAGAGGCTTGTTTTTACCTGTATTTGCCTTCACTCTCAGGCAGGTATTTTTACCGTAATGTTATCATTAATTAATTGGGAAAACAATCTGTCCACGCGTTGATAAAGAAGAACTTGAAAATAATGTTGTGTAATCCAGCGCAGCATATTTCCTTTGACACCATTAAATATTGGCTCCATTATATTAAACACGGCGAAGCCTTCAACAATTTGGGACTTGGAATGAATGATCACAAGTTAACATCAAACATACAATACTAGAGCAGGGGCAAAAGTGATTAATTCTTTTCAATTATAAAAATTGAGGTGAGGTGAGGCGAAAACAAGAACTAAAGACAATTGCTCCTTGATAATAGACTTCCAACATTCTTCCCCTTAACATGGCATCTGCTTTCCTCACCTGCGTCACCTTGAAGTTCAAAATTTCTTATAATTAAAATACCAAAACCTAACTGAAAACTGAAACAAAATAAAAATGCAAACCTCAACTAGAACCAATGGACTGGTTAATCATTTTTTTTTCGATTCAGTTTCCTCGGTTTCAGTTCAGTTTCCTGGTTTCTTGGTTTTTTGAGCAGCCCTAGATATAATCATTTCATCACTTGTCGGTCCAACAAGATCTCATCACTTGAACCATCAGAATGATATGTAAATTTTTAAGTAAATGAGTTGGTGGTGGGATCTTATTGGATATGATGAACAAATACTTTGTTCTTAATAATAAAATTTACCAGTCCACCAACCCATCAAACAAAACGAAGACTATCAAAAGTCAATTGCCTTAATCCAAATTGTCAACGAAGTTGGTAGTGATTCCAATAGAATTTTTTGACAAGAAACAGTACAGCCTTGTAAATCCAAAAAAAAAAAAAAAATAACATTCGCGCTCACAGCCAGAATTATTCACATATATAACATGGAACTAAGCACAAAATCCACAGGAAAATAAGAAAAATAAACTCAAGCTTCTCAATCCATAATATCAAACTAGTCAAAACCCCTCAAAAAAAACCCAGAAAAATACACTTGTTAAATTCTAAACTATTAAAATTAAATTTCTATTTTGTTTGTTAAAATATTAAAATTTTATATTTGTTAAACTATTAAAACTATTATTAAGTTGTTAAAATATTAAAATTTCTTTCACTAAATTAAAAAAAATTGTTTCTTAACCTTGTTTTCAAAACAAAGAATAACAATTAAATTTATAAAATAAAAAAGTAATAATTTGTACTCAAATTCCCAACATTTAAAAAAACACAAAACATTTCAACCGAATCTCTTTGTTTTAAAAAACAAAAAAAAATTCTATTTCCCTTGTAACTAAGAAAGACATTGTTAAATTCTAAACTAAATTGGGCCTAATTTTCACTCACATTCTCACTCTCTTTTCCCAGATTTTAATCCCAATAAGCCTAGATGTTAATCTTTAGTAACTTTACGAAATCACCCAAAAATAAAAACTCCAACAAAAATTTCAACTCACCAAAAGAAAAAAGCCTAAACTTATTTCTTAAAATTTCTAGTTTTCACTCACATTCTCAACTTCTTTATCTACATGAGGCAACCTTTTACATGCGTTTTTTTGTTTTTCTTGAATATTTACATATGAATTTATAAATAACGAAAATTTTTTTTTGCAGATTACAGCTAAAAAATGTCGAGGAAAAGAGATATACGAACGGTCCTCGAGGAGCAATCCTCATAAAGTATTGACCCAAAAGGTCAACAGCAAGACAACATCCCAACCACAGCTGGTAAAAGACAACATGCAGTTAACAGTTATGACATTTTGTTATCAAGTGTCATTGACTGATATGTTATTTTTACTCATATGTGTTACAGGTCAGGTCTCAGAAACAAGACGAAGGGGACCAACTTTGATATCGAAACTTTAGAATATGCCTCTGGGTGAGAAGGTCACGGTACAGTTTAACGATATGCACCAAGGAGTAGGACCCGAAGCTCGTACTTTGGCTAGTTTTCTGGGGACTTCAGCAAGAAATTGTCAATTACTCCCGTTAAATATACAAGATTGGAGGCAAATTCCGACATCAGAGAAAGAAAAAATTCTTGAATTGGTTAAGGTAAGATTGCATTATTGTCTACACATACTATCGCATTATTTCTTACGGGCCCAATAACACAAATTAATACTGTATGCTTTTTTTCAGGCAAGGTTTTCATACCCTCCAGAAGGAGACAAATGGGTGTTACAGTCTCTGGGTAAGAAATGAAAAGACTATAAGTATGACCTGAAAGCAGAGTATTGTGAACGTTATCCCAATATTGATGACCTTGTCAACAATAAGCCAGATCAAATTTCACGAGACCAGTGGATGGCTCTTGTAACACAGTGGCATTCTGAGCAGGGGCGGGTAATATAATTTTTGCTCTTTCTTGTTTAGTTACGTAATGATGAATTGTATTTTTTTATTAAACATTTTCTTTGTTTCAGAGACATAGCGGAACAAATAGAAGAACTCGTTCTGCTCAAACAATGCCACATACTGGAGGAACAAAGAGTATAGCGCGATTAATGAATGAAATGATTAGTTTTTTTTCCCTCATTGTTAACCATATGATTAGGTCTTGTTGTAATTGTATCTTTCTACATCTGAGGAACAGACATCAAGTGGTGAACAGCCGTCACGAGCCAAAGTGTTCATAGCCACCCATCGGACTCGTAAAGATGGGAGACCTATTGATCAGGACTCTGTACAGGCAATTGTGAGTTTAGTTTCTGTCACTTTATTTGTGGTTGTGATTAATTTCGTGTAATAAGACATTACTTTTTGTAATGGGTTTAGGATCTCCTCCAAGAGAAGATAAATGAGTTACAAAGTTCTATCCAAGAGTCAAATGCAAGTCTTCCAGAGATGGAAGATAATGCACTTGCTCAAGTGATGGGACCAGATAGACATGGTCGAGTGCGTGGATTAGGATTAGGTCCAACACCTAGCATGTATAGGGCATCAGCATCGACATCGGCATCGACATCGGTATCAGCATCTCACCACTCAGGCGGCCTTTCAAGTGTGCATAATGAGGCGGACGACAGAATAAGAGTCTTGGAAGACCAAGTGAGAACACTCCAAGAAGCACTTGGTAGTAGGATGAACACATTTGAATCTCAATTGTCCATGATTTGTGCATCATTGGGCTTGCGATCAGGGCAAAATGACGAGCCACCTAGTGGAGAGGTAATGTTTACAGGATATATTCAGATAACATAATTTTTTAAATCAAGTAATTATATGAAAATTATTAACCATGGATTGTTCATTTCTGTGTCGTAGGTACCTCATCCATCAAGTTACCAGCACTCTCCAGATGATGACCAGTAAGTTTGTATTTGCGATTTGGTAAATTGTTTTCTATGTTCGAGAAATACGTATTGGTGAAATTAAGTCGATTGGAGGGCTGGTTTGTATGTGGATATGAAGTGTTGAAATTGTTTGATGTTTGTTTTATTTGTTGTTGGTGTTAATTGTTGTTTGAAATCTATATGGTTTAATGAGATATAATTCTTTGAATTGTTGGTGAGGCAAGCTTTGGTATGGCGATGGCAATAAGGCAAAAGGGTTCAACCTGAACCAAACAGAATATATAAAAGAGAGGAAGATATCTAGACATTAATCAAGTGAAAACATTATGACTACAGTAGAAATTAGGAAGTGACTGTGATTATTTGAGAGTACTTTACTGGATAGTAACCATGAGAATAAAGATGAAAGACAACTTCATGTCTAGAATAGGCAATCTGAATTAGTAAAATAAAGCTGTGTTATGATTCATCACCTACAATTCATTCAAACACAAGAATAAATCATGTAATTTGAATTTAGAGACTTCTTTCTTTATACATTTTAATAGGGTGGAGATGGAAGATGGAACTTCTCATTTATTATTACTGGATAGTGTAGACAAACTTTTCATTTATTATTATATAAGTTATGTTAGACTTCCACTTACAAAACATTTCTACAAATGCAACCACTCATGAAAACATTTCTAGAAATCCATGTGTCATTGTCATTTTGCATCCCTCATAATTATTTGTTACTGATTGTGTTTATTTGTCAATAATTTATTCTTGTGTTTGCATTTGTGTGAAGCGTAAAGCTAAATCTTATATCTTGTGGTTGGGACCATATGTAGGTACTATGTTAGATCTAGATAATGCACAAATAAGGATAGAATTTTTCATTCTGTTTTTGATATAAGAATATTTTATACTTATAATTATATATTGTTGATACATCTATTTGTATGCAACAAGACTAGTAACTGATTAATTCGTACAGTTTTGTGTTTTATTCTACGTTATGTGATCATTAATGGACATTGTCTGTTATTATTGTATTACGTTCTTCTAAAATCTTTTAACTTTTTTCGCAAGGCATAATGTAAAGAGTTTTGACTCCAACAAGCTTCATAACAATTTTCAAATTGTGTATGTAAACAATATTAGTATTAACAATTGTATTCATATACTTCAATAATTCTAATAATACTTTTTATTCAATATTTTATTAATGATGTTATAGGTATTTTTTGTATGTATTTTTAAACGGTATTGTTTTACGTATATTGTTATCAATTTATCTATAGTGTTATGCATGATATTCATTATAAACAGGAAATTTAATCAATAAGCAGGGAAAAAAGCTTATGAAACAGGCAAAATTGTGTCAAAAAAGTGTTTAAAAAACGTCGCTAAAACTAAAAAACGCCGGTGAAAACATATAAAAAACACCGCAAAAAAAAATCCAAACCGCCGCATAAAAATCTTACAAAAAAAAAACGCCGCTAAAACTAAAAAACGCCGCTATAAATATATAAAAAACGCCGCTATAAACGCTGACTAAAACGTTGCTATAAGGAAAAAACGCCACAAAGAAATTATAAACTGCCGCAAAATCTGCTGCAAAAAAAATTTAAAAACGCCGCTATAGGGTTGCTGTCCGACAGAATATCGCGCGCCAAAAAAACGCGGGAAATAAATTGCCGGGTATGGAAGTTTTTACCGGCGTTTATAAAACGCCGGTAAAACGCTGAATAAAACGTCGATAAAGGTATTGCACTTTTAGCGGCGTTTTTCTTTAGGTTTTACCGGCGTTTTATTAAAACGTCGGGAAAACCTTTACCGACGGGACCTATACCGGTGTTTGTACAAACACTGGTAAGATTGTTACCGGCGTTTATAAACACCAGTATAGGTCCGGAAAAACGCCGGTAAAAGCCGGCCCTGCTGTAGTGATTTTCTAACAATGTCTATCTCTAATACCAAACTATTATGTGAATGTAATCGGATTAGCTGATGAAGGCTCTCGAAGTCTCCAAAGATGCTTCCACTAATCAATTGGGCTACCCCACTTAGTTATGTTTGCTTTTTTCTATGTTTACACAAGGTAATTACAGAAACGAAAGAGAAAAGAATTATAAGAGAGAGATTTAACAGAATAGAGATTTCTAAGAGAGAAAAAAAGTGAAAGAGAAAAGAAAGAGTGTAAACACCTTGTTTTGATCGATCTAGAGTTGTCTCCAATGATAATGACCTTTTTAGGTTTTTCGTATGGGACATTGTTTCAATGAGCCAAGGCTTGAGGACTGTAAGTAAAGAATGGACTAAGTAACACTAGAAAGACCATAAAAGAATCTATCAAACCTAACCCTTTAAAAAATAGCCTCACACTATGTTCGGCTTACTTGGCCTTTGTACGTGGGCAGACCCTAAACAATTTGTGGATGACTATCTCATAAGTGTCCACGGATAGTTCGAGTCAGTGGGTGGTCGCCCTCGTGGTCTCGATATAAAAATCCAATTGAATTTTATCCCTTTGATTTCAAATTTGAAAATGATTTTGAGTTTTAATTTCAAAATAAAAAAATATAATTATTATTTCATTTAATTTTGTATTTAAATTTGATTTTGATTTTCCAAATTAAAAAATAATTATCATTATCTTTTAATTTGATTTTGAATTAAAAATAATTATAATTATCTTTTAATTTAATTTTGAATTTAAATTTGATTTTGATTTTTAAATTGAAAGCAAATATCATTATCTTTTAATTTGAATTCGAATTAAAAATAATTAAAATTATCTTTTAATTTAATTTTGAATTTAAACTTGATTTTGATTTTTAAAATTAAAAAAGAATTATCAATATTTTTTAATTTGTTATTGAAATAAAAATAATTATAATTATCTTTTAATTTAATTTTGAATTTAAATTTGATTTTGACTTTGTAATTTAAAATAATCATCATCATCTTTTAATTTGATTTTGAATTAAAAATATTTATAGTATCTTTTTAATTTGTAATATAAATTTGATTTTAATTTTAAAATAAAAATAATTATTATTATCTTTAATTTAAATTTTATTTTTATTTTTTAAATTAAAAATAATTATTATTATCTTTAATATAAGTTTTATTTTGATTTTTAAATTAAAAATAATCATTATTATCTTTTAATTTAAATTTGATTTTGATTTCTTCAACTAAAAGTAATTATCATTATCTTTTAATTTAAAATTTGATTTTGATTTTTAATCAGATTTGTAAGTAAACACCATGAGGGTTTCCGCCCACCAACTCAAACTATTTGCAAACACTCATAAGATAGTCATCCACAAACCATTTAGGGATTATTTGCATACAAAGCCCAACGAACACAAAAATAGGCTAAACATGGCTTAAAGCTATTTTTTAAAAGGGTTTGGTGATAGATTCTTTTATGGCCCTTTCAACTGTACTTAGTCTATTTTCCATTTGTGGTCCTCAAACATCATCTCATTGAAACAATGTCTCGTATGAAAATCCTAAAAGGTCATTATCATTGGAAAAAACCCTAGATGGGTCAAAACAAGATGTCTATAGTTATCCCCTATTTTGTGAGGTTTTTGTGTGTCATGTTATGAATGCAATTTTGAAAATGGATACAAATATGTGCAAAGCACATCAAAGTATATTAAAGGCACCAAGTTTTGAACTAACAAGTGAAAACAACTATAGCAAAGGAAATGCATTCTAGATACTTACACCTAAACAATTCTACAAGATCCTTATCCTAAGATAGTCAAAGCTTGTAATAGTCTTGTAAAACTCTAAAGATGAAAACAATTAAACCTTGAAATATCCTTGTAGGGTTCTAAAGATAAAAATGGTCGAAGTCTATAATAGCCTATAGGACTCCAAACTCTTTTCACAAGTATGTATATGGATAGTTAACATCATTGTCTAATGATGTGTAAAAAAAATAAAAAAAAAAAACTATATAGTAGCAACACATGAAGCCTAGGTGTCAAATCTCAATGTCTAACCCAGCCAATTTGGTACAATGTAGTTTAGTTTAAATTACCATGAATAGAGTCATCCTAGTTAAGATCATAGAGAATGCTAGATGACTAAGTAAAAAAGAAAAGGTTTATGGAAAGACCAGTTTCAGTTGAACGATCAGTTGTACTTACTGACTGCTTGTCACTCATTATTTTCCTTCCATGTTTTTGCAAGTATAGATGAGCATGGTGCATACAATGCCTAATTTTAGTGTGAACTAGCTGTAAGGGCATAGTTGACTTCTATGGTCATATATGTATTTTCAATTTATCATTTTATCGAATAGTTTGTGATTACACGTTATGTCGAGTTAGTTTAGTAAGTCAAATATTTTATATTATTGATGTTATTTGAGTTGTGTCGACATACATTTTTAATAAAGGTTTTTTAAGTTATTTTTATGAGTATTATTTTTACATGTTTTTAGTCATTTTGCCATGGCAAGTCACGAGTCATGATGCTTTCCTCCTAAGGGTAATACCTTTAGAAAGGAATGTTACACCATGTAACACCCACACGTATGCAATATAGCTATTTTTAATCATTTTATTGTGTTTATGTTATTGAAGATTTGAGGAATGGCTACATATTAGAAACAAATGAGATTTCAGCCTAATGAATAGTTATGCACGAAAAATGCATGCTCATTCATAACCGTGCCCTATGGATGATATGAATATTATGTTGCATCAAAAAATATATATGATTATACATCAAGGATGGATGGTCATTCTAGTAGTTATTTGACTGATTCTACAAAAAGTCATGATCCCACTCAACTCAACCTTGTCCTGTTTGATATGCCCAAAAATCAAAGTTTATGTGTATGATTAATTAAGGCAATGTTTGTTAGGATATTAGGATGGCTTTATAGTTTGGATTAATGATAAAAAAATTAAAAAAAAAAAAACAAAGAAAAAGAATTAATAGCCCTCGTTTGATAAGAATTTACCACAAACAAGAAGAAACTAGATTGATTGGTCGTACTATAAGAAGGGAGAGAAAATAATGATTAAAATCAATAGGAATTCGCCAATAAACAAATTAATAGCTAAGATAAGAATTAAAATAAAGGAAAATAGCATTTTATGAAATTATTCTTCAAACTCATATGCTTAATTTCATTTTCCATACCCCTTTAGATAGGGAACAACACTAAAAAGTTGCAAAAGGTATCCCTTTGTTGCTATTAATGCTAATATTCCTTATTTACATATGGTTTCCTATTAATTGACAAAAACTCCTCAACTAAGACTCTATCCAATTATGATTCCTAAATCAACTAAAACTATGACTTTAAATTATCTAAGACTCTTGAAGCAATATACATTTGTGCATGTGTATATGAGAGAGAGAGAAAGTTTCTCCACTCCAATGTTTTGGAAGGCTAGAGCTACGAATTATGAGAATATGTCTCAATTTATATGGACACTCATAACCCTAGCCAATAGTATTTACAATAACTTTAGATTTTTAATATTTTTTTCCTATATTTTTAGTTTCTTACAATTAGGCCTAATAATATGTCTTGTATTTATTTCTAGATATTAAATCACATTAAAAGAGATCTACATTCATCATAGATAGGTATGGGAGTTGTCTCATACTTCTAGTTTTATAGAAACACCCAACAACCATGTTTTTTCGTGATAGTTAG
This sequence comes from Anacardium occidentale, assembly GCA_026122585.1. Lineage (NCBI taxonomy): Eukaryota > Viridiplantae > Streptophyta > Magnoliopsida > Sapindales > Anacardiaceae > Anacardium > Anacardium occidentale. Next base: position 26,010 of record JAJEJH010000561.1, read on the forward strand.
ATTTGTTTTTATGAGAGTAGATACAAGAGTGCATCTATAAAATTCTCCCTTTATAGTTCCATACTATGTCATAGTTAACATCACAATCCAATAATGTAAGAAAGAAGATTGTATACCTAAATGTCAAATCCAAATGTCTAACCTAGTTAGTTTAGTACAATATAGTTCAATTTAGTTATCATAAAGAGAATCATCCCAAATAAGACCATAGAGAATCTTACATTACTGAGTAGAAAAGAAAAGACTAGTGGAAATGAACCAATTTTAGTTGAAGGGTTAGTTACTTGTACTTACTGAGTATTTGTCACTCGCTCATTTCCTTTCATGTTTTAACAAGTATATATGAGCATGACAGATATTGTGTATAGTAGTAGCATGGACTGTCTATAAGGGCGTAGTCAACTTTTATAGTCATATTAGTATTTTCAATCAAAGTCATTTTATCAAATAGTTTATGATTAGATACTATGTCAAGTTAGTCTATTGTGTCAAAATCTCATGTTATTGATGTCATTTGAGTTATGTCTGCACACATTGTTAATAAAGGATTTTCAAGTTACTTTGATGAGTATTATTTTTTTTATGTGTTTTTATTTTTAGTTAAGTCATTTTGCCATAGCAAGTCATAAGTCATGACATTTTCCACCTAGGGGCAATACCTTTAGAATGGAGTGTTACACCATGTAACACCCATATGTATGCATTATAGTTATTTTAGTCATTTTATTCCATTCATGTATTTGTAGATTTGAGGAATGGCTAAGTGTTAAAAAGAAATGAGATTTCAGCCTAATGAATAGTTACGCATGAAAAATGTATGCTTATTCATAACCGTGCCATGTGGACAATATGAATATTGTGTACTATCAAAAATTTTATATGATCATACATCAAGGATGCATGGTCATTCTAGTAATTATTTGACTGATCTTATAAAAAGGTGTGATCTCACTCAATTGAACCTTGCTCCATTTGATATACCTAAAAATAAAAATTTGTGTGTATGATTAATTAAGGCAACATTTGCTAAGATATTGGGATGGTTTTATAGTTTGGATCAATAATAAATAAAATTGAAAAATAAAAAACAAAGAAAAAGTAGTAGCAACCCTTGTTTGATAAGAATTTTACCACAAACAAGAAGAAGTTAGATTGATTTGCCATACTTTAAGACGAAAGAGAGAAATAGTGATTAAAATCAATAAGAATTCACTAATAAACAAATTAATTGCTTATATAAGAATTGAAATAAAGGAAAATAGCACTCTATGAAATTATTTTTCAAACTCATATGCTTAATTTCATTTTCCACACCTTTTTGAAAAGGGAACAATACTAAAATGTTACAGAAGGTGTCCTTTATTACTATTCATGCTAATATACCCGATTTACATAAGGTTTCCTATTAATTGACAAATACTCCTTAACTTGTTTAAATAACAACTCCTTAATCTATCTAATTAAGATTCATAAATCAACTAAAACTAAGACTTTTAAATTATTTAAGACCTTTAAAGCAAATATGTATGTGTGTGTGTGAGAGATAGAGAGAGAGAGAAAGAGATAATTTCTTCACTCCAATGTTTTGGAAGGCCAAATCTAGGAATTATGAGAATGTCTCAATTTATATGAGACATTCATAACCCAATCTAATTCTATTTACACTCCACACTCCACACCCCTATCTTTTAGATTTTTAATATTTTTTTCCTATACTTTTAGTTACTCACAATTAGGCCTAATAATGTGTCTAGTATTTATTTTTAGATATCAAGTCACAGTAATAGAAACCTAAATTCATCATGTTCAGGTAAATTTGAGATGATTCATGATTCACTTTATATGTAATAAATCTAAAACTCTTAAGCCTTAGTAGATAACTGTTGATTATGTGAGACCCATAAGTTTTCTATTAAGTTGGTAGTAAATAAAATGATAATTAATATTAAATTAATTATTCTTTTATTCATAAACTATGGGTGTATTCTAGCAAGACATCATAACCACCTAATTAAGAGAGAATCGGTGTTAAACTTATTATACAATTAAATGGTACAATTACCATGCAATCAAATCATTTTATCATTTTAATATCTCATTATGGTTAAGGCATAAAATTAGTCTCTACCTTAATCTCTTGACTTTATGATTTAAATTTCAACATAATGATTGATAATTAATGGGCACCGACTTAATCCCACTATCGCTATCGCATTGATAGCCTTAACAAGAAGTTTACGTTAGGCTACTGTCAAACTAAGTCGATTGATTCATTAGATGCTATAGTGATCTTAAGTATAAAGGTTAGATGCACCATTATCCATTAAAAGATCTATTCTATTGACATTAGGATCACCATTTATGTGGAATCCTTTGGTGGGTCAGCGAACATGCAATCAGTATACACTCATGTGTTGCAGTAAGTTACCAACAATCTCAACACATGAAATTTATCACTACTTTTCTAGAGGATCGTTTAATACTATAATAGTCTTATCACATTATCTGTCTTTGATCAAAATAATCTTGAGTTTACAAATATTTCTATATTAACCACCATGCACCCTCATAAGGTCTTCACAATCAAATTATATATTGATCCCCTCATCATGGTTTTACCAATATAAGGAAAGCATCAAACATAAATAGAAATGCATGTAGATATAAATGAAAAAATGTCAATTTATTATTATTAATATATGATACATTGTTCTAATGATATTAGAAATCTAACCTTGACTACTAATTTTAGCACACCTATTCTAACACAAAACTACCATAAAAGTTTAGAGATATTGCTAATGTTAGATTTTTTCCATTAAAGCAAGAACTGTGCTTCTTGAAGAGTTAAAGGATCATGTTTAGACTCTATTCTAGACATTAGGCTAGCCACTATAGCATCATAATATAAGCAAATACCTTCAAAAATATAATTTATCAACTCTTTATCTACTATATCTTGTCCATTAAGGTGAATGGTCTTGAATATCCTATTAAAAATAAGAAACTTAATTGGTTCTTTGCAATAAGAACCGAAACTGAATTCTCTTATAGTTGGTTTATATTTAGAATTGTAGTGATCAATTCCAAGTAAAGTTTGGCTCATATCCCCTATTTTCAACCATTATAGCTGGCGTCGACCCGCTTGGAATTGATGGTTTAAAATTTTATAAAAGTCCATGTTTAAGTTGTCGGTTAAGTACTTCATTGGGTCATACTATTGAACTCAACTATCTTGAAACATGCAACAATCGAACTTTGGCTTTGTTGAACGAATTACCAAAAGGAGGAAAAGTCGTTTGTCCAAGATAGGAATACTAAGAAAACCAAAGTGCTAGCCCATTGGAAAGTAAAAGAATGGTTAAAGTAATGCCTTCTGGAATGGAGCAAAGGGCTCCTTAAGTTCATCTCTATAATAAAAAGAAGAAAAAAAAGCAGATTTTCACATTGCTTGAGAGCAAAAATTTTGAATAATCAAATAATGAGGAGATTTGTGACAAGCACAACAAGAAGTTATAACACGAAGACCCAGGTTGCATTACAAAGCTATTTTTTTTCACATATTTAAGCTTTATGCTAGGGGATGATCAAGGAGAGTTTTGGCGAAAAAGTAAGCAATTTTTTTCCTTTGTGTGTAAGATTTATATGGATGGCTGATTCTATGGTGTATGACTAATATGCTTGCTATGCTAAGGGGGGAAAAAGAGTAAAAAAATCAGCTAGGAATTTATGGCTGCTCCATTGACTGAATCTCTCTAGCTTATGGGTGTTGAACCCTTGATGTTTTGATGATGATAAAAATATAATTAAGATGTTAATTAATGTTTAACAATGTGTTTAGAGTGCTAATCAATCCCTTGCATGAAGTAATTCATGACAAAGAAGGGAAGAAAAGATTTATTTTTGCAAGTTTTAGGTCTCGCACGACCGTATGCTTTAGTAGCACGACCGTGCTTGACCAAACGGGTCATCGTGTGTCCAAAACACGGGACCGTGCGCCTGACCGTGCAAGGCTCTATGATTTTCTGGAAGAAAAGTCTCAGACCCGCACGGGCGTACGTGCATCATGCACGACTGTGTGCATGCACAACACGAGCAATACATTACCACCTCAACCGTACTGTCTGACCGTCTGAAATCAAAGGATTCAAGAAGTCATTGGAAGCACAACCGTGCTCCGTGGAAGCACGACCGTGTGCATAACCTATGAAGAGCACGAGAGATTAAGCCGTGCAAAGGAAACCGTGCAGCAAGTCAAAGAAAAGGAGTCAACGCACGACCGTGCTCGTTCAATACGCACGACCGTACGTGATGACAAATACAGAGCACTACCAAGAGCACTTCCAGGAAGTCGTGCAAGGCTGATCGTGTAAAGGCTTTCAGGCATTCATCTCACGCACGACCATGCAGAATTGACACACGACCGTGCTCTAGCATAAACTCACCCGTGTGCTGCTTGTGCGGTCATCGTGCAGCCAACCCGTGCAAGCTTCTAGAATTTTTGGACAAAACTTTGAAGTATCAATGCACGACCATGCATCTAAGGAACACGACCATGAAGAGTCGAAGCACGACCGTGCGTCAAGGACACACGACTGTACATCATTGGCGCTAAGCTTTTAAGTCGATCGTTGGGAGTCAAAAGAAGGCAATAAATGCAGGATGCACGACCGTGCACTCGAGGAGCATGACCGTGCACCTGGAAAATTTATTGCAGAGCTTACTTTTTCCAACTACTTCAACGGATACAAAGCTAGCAAAACGGCTCCTTGCTATTCTAGGCAATGAATCAAGTATAAAAGGAGAGCCATTTGAAGTGGAGAAGGTTACTGAAAACGAATTGAAAAAGCCAAGCTATCTACTTCATTCTTTCATTGCTTTGTTTCTCTCTCTAAGCTTATACACTTACATACTTGAGAGAATTTGTACTTTACATTTGATTTTCAGCCTATTCAGAGGCAATCACAATCAACATTCTTTTAATATAATCTTTGTGAAAGAAGGGCGAAATTCCCTTGTGGCAAAACTATTGTATCTTCGGGTATTGAAGATAGTGAAAACTTCAATCGGGTTTGATTGGAGAAGAGGACGTAGGAGGCTTGTGTTCAAAGCTCTGAACCTCTCTAAACTTGGCTGAGCAACTTTTGAACTCTCTCTCTTTATTGCTTTTATTGTGCATTGTGTATTATAGTTTTGATTGTGATTATTGCTTTAGAAATTTTAAATAATCCTATTCACCCCCCTCTAGTATTATTTCTCTATCACTTAAGGGTTTTTCAATTAATATCAGAGCAGGGCTCTAGGAATTTAAAGAAATCTAACGATTTTTAGAGTTAAAGATCTTTTTAGAGAAATGGCTAGCACTTCCGCTCCTGTTTTTAGTGAAGGCCAATGCACTACTAGGCCACCACTGTTTTGTGGTGTTAACTATACTCAGTGGAAGATTAGGATGAGACTTCATATAAGATCAATAGACTATAAGCTGTGGAAAATAATTGAACAAGGAGATTTTGTTCCTCTAGATCCTAGAACTGGCTTACCTAAGGATGAAAATGATTACAATGATGAGGATGAAAAACTATTAAGTTTAAATGCCAAAGCTATTAACATTTTATTTTGTGCTTTGGATTCTACAGAATTCAATAGAGTATCGTCATGCGAATCGGCTAAGGAGGTGTGGACTATCCTTCAAACTACTCATGAAGGAATAAGTCAAGTCAATGAATCAAAAATTTAACTTCTTTTCAAAGAATATGAGCTATTCGAGATGAAGGGGAACGAGAACATCACGGATATGTATAAAAGGTTCTCTAACCTTGTCAATGATCTTAGAGGACTCGGGAAGAAGTTTGAAAATATGGAATTGGTAAAAAAGATTTTGAGGTCCTTGCCGGAGTCTTGGACCATGAAAGTAACTGCGATAGAGGAGTCCAAGGATTTAACAAAATTAGGAATGGATGAGCTGATCAGAAGTTTGCTCACATTCGAGATGAAAAGAAAACCAAAGGAGGATGAGAGCAAAAATACCAAGAGAATTGCTCTTAAGGCTGTAGAAGAGAAAGAGGAAGAATCTTCCATGGATGAGGAGGATGTCAGCCTGCTAGCAAGGAGGTTTGGAAAATTCCTGTCAAGGAATAAGAAAATGAAAGGGAGAAGCAACTTTAAGTCTAAAGGGAGAGATAAGGAAGATAATGGAAGGGAGGTAATTTGCTTTAAATGCAAGAAGCCTGGACATATCAGACAAGATTGTCCACTGCTGAAGAAGAAGAAGAAAGAGAATGGTGAGAAAAGATACAAGAAAAAAGCTTTAGCTGCCACTTGGAGTGGTAGTGATGATTCTAGTGATGAAAGTGATGAAGAGGAGAGAGCTAATTTATGCTTCATGGCCAAGAGTAATTCAGAAGATGATGAGGTATGTGAATCTAACTCATTCTCTTTTAATGAATTACAAGATGCATTTGATTCATTATTGCTAGAATTCAAAAATGTTAGCTCTAGGAATAAGTTGTTAAAGAAAGAAATGATTAGCTTGAAATTAAGTTTAGAAAAAGTTGAGGATGAGTGTAAAAATGTCTCAAATGAGAAAACAAATATTGAAAATGACTTGAATTTACTTAAGAAAGAAAATGAGGAGTTAAAAGCTAATTTGAACAAATCAAATGAAATCCTGGAAAAATTCAAAATAGGAACTAAAAGATTAGATGAGATGCTTGCATCTCAAAGAAGTGGGCTGAATAAAGAAGGATTAGGTTATAATGGAAGTAATCCATTTATAAATAACCATAAGATTCTAAAAAAGCCTAAATCAATTGAATTAAAGTGTAAATATTGCTCTTTCCATGGACATACTATTAGGAAATGTCCAATTAGGAATGGCAAACCTTATAAAATAAAAAGGGTTTGGGTTCCTAAAGGGACAATCAATACTAACCTTCTTGGACCCAAAACCATTTGGGTACCAAAAAAGACTTAAATGTATGTCTTGTGTAGGTGTGCTTGGAGGTGAAGAGAAAGAAATCAAGCAAGTGGTACTTGGACAGTGGATGTTCAAGACACATGACCGGAAACAAGGATCTTTTCACATCATTGAAAGAAAATGATGGAGGCAATGTCAACTTTGGAGACAATTCAAAGGGAAAAGTTGTTGGAATTGGCTCCATAGGTAACTCTTCACTTTGTATTAATGATGTTTTGTATGTTGAAGGCCTTAAACATAATTTACTAAGTATTAGTCAATTATGTGATAAAGGTTTCAAAGTTTGCTTTCATGCCTTGTGTTGTGAAATTGTTGATATAAGCACTAATAATATTGCATTCATAGGACATAGGCACTCAAATGTATATGTCATTGACTTGCATAGCATTGCATCTAATGATTTATGTCTCATGTCAACCAAGTAGGAAGACATGTGGCTGTGGCATAGGAGATTAGGACATGCAAGCATTGATGTTTTGGAAAAATTGTCTAAAAAGGATTTAGTCAAAGGTTTGCCAAAACTTGTTTTTCAAAAGGATGGAATTTGTGATGCATGTGCTTTAGGAAAACAAACAAGAACATCTTTTAAAAGCAAAAATGTTGTTTCCACAACTAGACCTCTTCAACTATTGCATATGGATTTATGTGGACCTTCTAGAACCTTGAGTTTATGGGGAAAACGGTATTGCTTTGTAATAGTTGATGACTTTTCAAGATTTACATGGGTTTTGTTACTTGCTCATAAAGATAAAGCTTTTAAAATTTTGTGCCATTCATTAGGAAATTGCAAAACCAAGTAGGTTATGCAATTACTTGCATTAGAAGTGATAATGGAAAAGAATTTGAAAATTCAAATTTTGAAGCATATTGTGATGAGCATGGCATTGAACATAATTTTTCAGCCCCTAGGACACCTCAACAAAATGGAGTTGTTGAGAGAAGAAATAAAACCTTAGTTGAAATGACTAGGACCATGTTGTGTGAACATGATTTACCAAAATCTTTTTGGGGTGAAGCCATAAACACTTCATGTTATATCATCAATAGAGCCATGATTAGGCCAATCCTTAAGAAAACTCCTTATGAGTTATTCAAAGGGAAAAAGCCTAATATTTCATATTTTCATCCATTTGGTTGCAAATGCTTTGTTCTCAACAATGGAAATGATAACTTAGGAAAATTTGATGCTAAGTCGGATGAAGCAATTTTCCTAGGATATTCTTCCACCTCCAAAGTGTATAGAGTCTTCAACAAAAGGACACTTGTTGTTGAAGAATCTATACATGTGTTATTTGATGAATCTTCTTCTAAGTGTGTAGATAGATGAAAAGATGATGAAGTGGTGGAGCTCATGGAAGACCTCAAACTAAATGATGACCCCACTCCTAAAGAAGAAGAGAATCAAATTGTGGAAGCACCCCAAGATGACATGCTTGTGCAGCCACAAGAAGTGCAAAAAGAGACTTCCTTCCCAAGGGTAAAAGATGAGGTTAAAGAAGGAAGGATCATTGGTGACCCAACCCAAGGAGCAAGGACAAGAGCTTCAATCAAGAACACTTGCAAATTTGTGGCATTATTGTCACAAATGGAGCCCAAGAAGGTAGATGAAGCCTTGAAGGATGAGAGTTGGGTGTTGGCCATGCAAGAGGAGTTGAACCAATTTGAGAGGAACCATGTATGGGAGCTAGTTCCTAGGCCAACGGATCATCCCACCATCGGCATAAAATGGGTATACCGAAACAAGGTGGATGAATCCGAAATTATTACAAGAAACAAGGCAAGACTAGTTACCCAAAGCTACTCTCAAGAGGAAGGTATCGATTTCGATGAAACCTATGCCCCCGTAGCTAAATTAGAAGCAATTATGATATTGATTGCATATCATAATTGCTTATGCTTGCCATTTAAATTTTAAACTTTTTCAAATGGATGTAAAAAGTGCTTTTCTAAATTATTTTATTCAAGAGGAGGTGTATGTAGAACAACCTCCCGGCTTTGAAAATCCAAGTTTTCCAAACCATGTTTTTAAACTAAGAAAAGCTCTTTATGGTTTGAAACAAGCTCCAAGAGCTTGGTATGAAAGGTTGAGCACATTTTTGATTGAAAATGACTTTTCAAAAGGAAAGGTGGATACCACCTTGTTTATAAAGAAACATAAGCATGATATATTAATTGCACAAATCTATGTAGATGATATCATCTTTGGTGCTACTAATGAATCTCTATGTAGAGATTTTTCTAAGATGATGCAGGGGGAATTTGAGATGAGCATGATGGGAGAACTAAACTACTTCCTTGGGCTGCAAATTAAACAAATGAAGAAAGGAACATTGCTCACTCAATCGAAATATACTCAAGACCTCATCAAAAGGTTCAACATGCATGAGGCCAAGGAGCAACCAACACCAATGAGCACCTCAACAAAGATTGATAAGGATGAGGGAGGTAAAAGTGTTGATACAAAGTCATATAGAAGCATGATAGGTGCACTATTGTATTTGACTGCATCTAGGCCAGATATATTGTTTAGTGTATGCATGTGTGCACGTTTTCAAGCAAATCCTAAGGAATCATATTTGAATGCAGTGAAACGAATCTTGAGATATCTCAAGGGGACACCGAATGTTGGTTTATGGTACCCTAAGAACTCAACATTCGAATTACGTGCATTTTCAGATGCTGATTTCAGAGGCTGTAAAATTGATAGGAAAAGCACTAGTGGAACATGTCAATTCTTAGAAAACATGTTAGTTTCATGGTTTTCAAAAAAGTAAAATTCGGTTGCAACTTCTACTACGGAAGTCGAATATGTTTCCGCAGCTAGTTGTTGTGCCCAAATTCTTTAGATGAAACAACAACTTTCTGATTTTGGTTTCAAAATAATGAAAACTCTCATATTTTGTGATAATACTAGTGTTATTCAACTTTCAAAAAATCCCATCTTACATTCTAGGACAAAGCATATAGATATTAGACATCATTTCTTGTGTGACCATGTTAGCAAAGGAGATATTGTGCTTGAATTTATTGACACTAACCACCAGCTAGCTGATATTTTCACCAAGCCTCTAGACAAGGAGAAATTTGCATACATAAGGAGGGAGCTTGGAATGATTGATGCAAGCCAAGTAAGTGTCTAAGAATTCTACCTTTTATTGCTTACATGATGATTTGGTTGATTACTTGATGTTTTGACTGAATATCTGAATATGCATGAATGAAAATGAGAATGCTATTGATTGGTTCTATGCTCTTTGATGAATGAAAATGATTGAATATATTTGTTTAAATGAGTTTGGTTTGCATGCGAATTCTAGTCGAATCGATGCAACTCTATAGTTGACATCAATCGGCAACTGAATTCAAATAATAAAACCTCATTGAATCAAAATATCCAAGTTTTTCATGGCTTGAGGTGTTTTGAAGTTTGTTTTGAAATTCTACAGATTTCTGGAAAATTATGCAGGTTTGTGTGATTTTGGTCACACACGACCGTGTGTTCCAAGCACGCACGGGCGTGCTTCTGCGTGAACACATGACCGTGTGTTCCAATATACACGACAGTGTGTTTTGTTTAAAATGCGCGCTTAATTTGCACGCGCACGCACAAGAAACAACACGGGCATGCATTTTAAAGTTTAATATTTTTTTTCGAAATTTTTGCGAACACACGACCGTGCGACTATCGCGTGCACGATCGTGCAGATTTGGGAAAACACGATCGTGCGTCAAGAAACACGATCGTGCGCTCGCGTCTATTTAAGCAAATCCGTTCATTTTCTTCATTTTTCACAAAACTCATAAACCCTAGCCGCGATTTCTCTCATTTCTCTCTCGATTTTTCATCAAAATCTCTCATTTTTCTTGCTTTCATTTGCTTTCAAACTTGTTTTTACAAGTTTCTCTTCACTTTTCTCATCATTTGAGATTATCTTGCATCCAAAACACAACCCAAATCTCCTTTTTCAATTATTTCCTTTACCAAAATCTAAAATGCCTCCACGAATGAAATTGCCAACACATTCTGGGCCTTCCAGGAGTTCTTCGAGATCAGAAAATCCAATTGGAATCGTGTGTTCCAATAGGCAGCAAAAGGTACTCCTATCTAAACTCATGAAAAAGGCTATCTATATTGGACGTTGTTTGGATAGAAGGATTTTGCGGGAAATTGGTGTATTAGATGAGATTATGGGTTTAGTCAATTCTTCTAGGCTGACTGGATTATTTTTCATGCGAAATGATGCCTATGAAAATTTAGTTTATGAGTTTTATAGTTCCCTATCGATTTCGAATGACATACAGGGAAATATTACTGATTTTACTTTGAGATTTCGGTTGGCCAATTCGAATTGGACGGTGCCGATCGAACAGTTGGGTGATTGGTTGGGCTGTAATTTAGAGGGTATTTTGGACTTTTCACATGAGTTGAGCACTCATGCGGTGTGGCAATCCCTCGGCAATTTCGGATTCTATGAAGCACAGAAGGCGAAGGCCTCCTCTTTGGACAATCCGACCATGCGAATCTTCCATCGGATGGTCACCTATACTTTAAACGCTCGCACAAACACTAATGACAATGTCAGTGTTCGTGACATGGCAGTAATGGAAGCTGCCATGAATGGTCGTCAACTGGACTCAGCTCGTTGGTTGATCAGCAAATTGAGTGACATCCAGACCCTCAGCGATAAGGAAAAGGTCCCTATCGACTTTGGTATGCTAATTACCTTCATCGCTGAAAAATTGGGTATTTCTGTTGAAGGCTACGGCGAGTTTCGGATTAGTTTCAAGGAGTCTCATATGCTTAATGTCGATGCTTTATTTCGGATGAAGGTGATTGAGAAAGATGGAAATGATGGATAGAGATTGCCTACAGTTGATGGAGATCATGAGCCATCTGCCGAACCATCTGCTATGCCTTCAGTGGCTAAAACCAGTGTCTGGAGAGGAAGACGAGCTCGCCCCGAAGCTGGTCCTGAGGTTCAGTCGACATCCGAGCTTCAGGTTTTGATTGAGTTGACAAAGCAGATTGATGTGAAGGTAGATCAGCTTGATGCGCATGTGACTTGACTTGATAAGCGTATGGCGAAAGTTGATGCCAATATGGTTCAGCTTACCTCTGAGTTTCGTGGCTTTTGGGATACTGTGGGATCTCGCTTTACTAGCCTTAAGTCCCGAGTTACTGCTCTGGATGACCTCACAGATCTTTCACCTCAGCAGCCACCCCAACCTTGAACCATTATTTACATTTGCATTTGCATGATCTTGTTACAAAACTTGGTTATTGAGGAACATATAAGTTTTATGCTGTTATATTTTTGTGCTGAATTGACTTACATTAATATTTTGGTTGCATTTTATTGATGTTTTGAAAGTATATTTATATTTTGGATGTTATTATTGGTTGATTGTCTGAAGAAGTTGGATGGTGAATTGCTTGCATATATTGGGAGTGTATTTGTTTTTGATGCCTTGTTTTGGGAAATATTACTAAAACAAAGGCAACCATGTCAAATTTTTTTTTGATTTATGGCAAAAAAGGGGGAGAAAGAATGAAATATGAAATGATTAGCAAGTTAAAATTGATATTAATTTGTGTTGGTAATTAAGGCTAAAACTAAGGGGGAGTGCTTAAAGTGAGGGGGAGCATATCTTTTCTCCTTAGTGAATATCCAATTTTAATATTTGCAACATATTTTTGTCATCAATCAAAAAGGGGGAGATTGTTGAACCCTTCATGTTTTGATGATGATAAAAATATAATTAAGATGTTAATTAATGTTTAACAATGTGTTTAGAGTGCTAATCAATCCATTGCATGAAGTAATTCATGACAAATAAAAGAAGAAAAGATTTATTTTTGCAGGTTTTAGGTCTCGCACGACCGTGTGCTTTAGTAGCACGACCGTGCTTGACCAAACGGGTCCTCGTGTGTCCAAAACACGGGACCGTGCGCCTGACCGTGCAAGGCTCTGTGATTTTCTAGAAGAAAAGTCTCAAACCCACACGAGCGTGCGTGCATGATGCACGACCGTGTGCATGAACAACACGAGCAATGCACTACCACCTCAACCGTGCTGTCTGATCGTGTGAAATCAAAGGATTCAAGAAGTCATCGGAAGCACGACCGTGCTCCGTGGAAGCACGACCGTGCGCATAACCTATGAAGAGCACGGGAGATTAAGCCGTGCAAAGGAAACCGTGTAGCAAGTCAAAGAAAAGGAGTCAATGCACGACCGTGCTCGCTCAATACGCACGACCGTGCGTGATGACAAATACGGAGCACTACCAAGAGCACTTCCAGGAAGTCGTGCAAGGCTGATCGTGCAAAGGCTTTCAGGCATTCATCTCACGCACGACCATGCAGATTTGGCACACGACCGTGCTCTAGCATAAACTCACCCGTGTGCTGCTCGTGCGATCATCATGCAGCCAACCCGTGCAAGCTTCTGGAATTTTTGGACAAAACTTTGAAGTATCAATGCACGACCATGCATCTAAGAAACACGACCATGAAGGATCGAAGCACGACCGTGCGTCAAGGACACACGATCGTGCATCATTGGCGCTAAGCTTTTAAGTCGACCGTTGGGAGTTAGAAGAAGGCAATAAATGCAGGATGCACGACCATGCACTCGAGGAGCATGACCGTACACCTGGAAAATTTATTGCAGAGCTTACTTTTTCCAACTACTTCAACGGATACAAAGCTAGCAAAACGGCTCCTTGCTATTCTAGGCAATGAATCAAGTATAAAAGGAGAGTCATTTGAAGTGGAGAAGGTTACTGAAAACGAATTGAAAAAGCCAAGCTATCTACTTCATTCTTTCATTGCTTTGTTTCTCTCTCTAAGCTTATACACTTACATACTTGAGAGAATTCGTACTTTACATTTGATTTTCAGCCTATTCAGAGACAATCACAATCAACATTCTTTTAATATAATCTTTGTAAAAGAAGGGCGAAATTCCCTTGTGGCAAAACTATTGTATCTTCAGGTATTGAAGATAGTGGAAACTTCAATCGGGTTTGATTGGAGAAGAGGATGTAGGAGGCTTGTGTTCAAAGCTCCGAACCTCTCTAAACTTGGCTGAGCAACTTCTGAACTCTCTCTTTTTATTGTTTTTATTGTGCATTATGTATTATAGTTTTGATTGTGATTATTGCTTTAGAAATTTTAAATAATCCTATTCACCCCCCTCTAGTATTATTTCTCTATCACTTAAGGGTTTTTCAATGGGGATAGCATGCAAGTTATCAACTTTTAGAGGATTATGAGCTTATTGTGCCTAGAGGAAATGTGGGTTTCTATGTTAGGTTATTTGTGCATTACACTCAGAATCGTAAAGTTTGTAAATATTATTATTTTATATGTTTTTAATGTATGTCTTTTAGTTGTAAATACTAGTTTAGAAAGCTTAGGCCTAGTTGGCTTGTGGGTTTTCTTTTCCTTTAACCTTATTAGGTTTAATCTTTGTTGGAGTTTAAATAGGCTCCCAAGAGGGTTTGCATAATCAAGTCTGTTTTGTAGCTATTAGCTTTCATTTGTAGGTGTATTCTTGCGACGTGTTTAGATTGCTTCAGGTTTACCTGATTTCATTTTATAAATTTTTTTTAATTACAAAAAAAAAAGATATAACATGAAAAACGTCAAATGGTGGGATCATGTCTGTCTTGCTTCCAAATACTCTATTATGGGTGTCACTGAAGCATCTAATAGTTATTTTTCTCCCAACAAGATCAATCTCGGCATCATGTTTACTCTTATTGCTTCTAGTCTATATCATTAATTGTAACATCCCAGGATTAGAAATGTCTTTTTAGTTAGAAATTGGGGTTAGATGTGTAAATTTATAATAGATTTGAAGTTTGAAGAGTTTAAGGATGAGATAATGAGTTTTCAGAATTAGTGTGACTTACACATAAGTCTCCTTGGGAGGTTTCTTTCACACAAAGAGTAGAAAATGAAGTTTCTTCATTTTCCCTCATACACGACCATGTATGTTAGAGTGCACGCTTGTGCATATCTGTAGGATGAGAGAGAAAGCAGCTTAAAACATTTGTCACCCATCATTTATTCATTTTTCATCCAAGTTTCCATTTTATTTTTCAAGAATACTATCCCTAGGGGTGTTAATCATTAGCAAAAAGATCTTAATCCAGCTAGAAAGTAAAAGATTTAGTTAGAAGAGAGAAGAAAGCATTCATGGTTAGAGGTAAGTATTTTCTTGTCTTTTTCTTGAGTTTCCCAACATGGGTTTTGTTTATTTCTGAGGTATGTTAGTGTTTCAATCATGCTTTATGATTGTATGATTTGATTATATGTGGATATGATGAAAAAGAAGTGATTGTGATGGTATTTCTTACCTATGAACATGCTTGGTGTTTGGTTGTTTGGAGTGTAGAATATGGATGGATTGGGTTAATTACAGATATGCGAAGTATTAGACGGGATTCTATGAGTTTTAAGCATGGAATTGTTGAAACAGAGTAAGATGCACGCCTATGTGCCCACAGACACATGCCTATGCACCATTGCAAGTACATGGTCACGCTCATGTGCATGAGTACAATTATCAGAAGGTCATGACCGTGTATGTTGTAGACACGCCCATGTATCTATATAAGTTTAAGAATAAAGTAAAATTTTTAAAAGCTAGCACGACCAGACTGTACGATTGGCACACAGCCTGTGCATCTTCATGCACGCTTGTGCATCCAGACATGTATACCCATATATAAGTACAAAATTAGGAAAATTGATTTAAGTGAAGCCCAAAGTATATGAAACCCATTATATCAATTGTAAAACATGACAATAAGACAAAAGGAGAGAACATGAAGCATCATGAGCATATTATACCATATCAGTATTTTCAAAAATGGATCAAATGATCCATCTACATTAGTTTTCAACATTTAAAGTCTGATATCTAGGTTAATTAGTAAGGGTGAATATGATGGGGCATCTGTAAGATTTCAATTTTTTGACTTCGATCAGATTTGTTCAATTTCAGCTTACCGATCTAAGGACTAGTATGGTACAATCTTTTAACTTACTGACACTTCACTAGTATGGTTTAGCCCACATGGCCAAGATATTGAATCTTTGTATTCATCAGTCTGATCAGCAATACAAATTTTCAGTTACATTATTTTTATATATTTTTTCAGTTTAAAATCTTTAGATCTTTACAGATTTTTTAGATAAACCATTAGTGATTTCAAAAAACTAGTCAATGGTCATAGCATGTTTTAGTATGACTTCATACCATGACATGCACTTCATGGCATGATATACAGATTCAGTTAAAAGAATAAGAACAAGTTTTATTCAGAATAAGAAGCAAAGAGAATGCACACAAATTTAGAATGTCTAAATCATGGGAATAATTAAATTAAATTCAAATAAGAGTTCAACTTAAAGGTTCGCTTGGGTTAGAACGAAGAAGAAAATACTTATTGAGTGAGTTATCACTCATCCCTTTCCTTTTTCTTCTTTCTTGCAGGTATAGTAGATAGATACTACTGAGGCTCAAATAGACTATGGCTGATAGGAGAAGGCTTCAATTTTGACTTACAGAAGGTCTTGTGGGATTTTTCTAGTGCATGTAGTTTTTAGAAATAACTATATAGATGCATGTGTTTTGATACATTACATATGTAAATATCTATATTTATATATTATCACAAGTTTTCTCAAACCCATCACCTTATGATTTATTGTTTTTCAACTTCCGCTTGCGTATTTTCAATTAGACAGCAGTTTTTCATAGAATTCCTACTGTATATATCAATATTTAGCATTTTTCTTAAGAATAAATATATAAGTAGCTTATTATTTGCATAAATAAGCATAGGAACTAGTAGAAATGATATATACATCAGCAAGTCCTACATTAATGGTCAAACCTTTTAATATATATATATATATATATATATATATATATATTATATTTTCTAGGGAGCTTACAGGGAGAAGATTAATGATGAATTATAGGCCTCTTCAGGTCCAATTCCTACCCTTTGTTCCAGTTCCTACAGGTGTGGAATCTAAGTTGAAACTTACCGATTCTAAAGAATCAAAGCCAAAATCTATAGGGGGCAGATATATGGGTATTTGTCTTTGCACCGATTTATAAGCTCTTAAATTAAACGACGTGATTATCTATAAGTCAAAAAAAATAAGTTAGGTGAATCAGTTTTTCATTTTAATGCATATAAACACTCTATTTATAATTTTAATGAATTTAAAAATTATTCATATAAATTTTTAATAAAATATTTGTCTATAAAGTATTTTTTTAATTTAATTCTAAAATTAAAGTAAATTGTAATATAATATATTATACTATAAAAAACTGAGTTATTATAATTTATTATTTGATAAAATAATTAATATCTATTTTAATTATTTTAATAATAAAATATATTTATGAATCATATTTTATTAAATATGTTAATAATTACTTATAAATATTTTAACTAAATACGTAATTATCTTAAATTTCAAATACTTATAAGGAGTGAGTTTGGATTTCATTTTGGGTATTTTACCCAATCCTAACAAACATCACACTGGAATAAGACAAAATTTGAGCCACAACCACAAGAAGGCTTTGGCACTTTCCACTTTTATTTTATTTTTTGGTCTCTTCTACTCACTCGAAGACTAATCTAAGGCTGTTTACACAATGTCCACAAAATTTCATATTTCCATATTTGAATGTAATGGTGACATGAGGACGACGATTTGTTATAAAATTCCAACTCTTCACAAACTAACAATAAGGGATAGAAAATTGACAATTATCAATTAAATTATTGTATGAAGAAAACAAGCTTCCAATCACTTTCAGGTCCACACAAAATCAAACCACTTGTTGGATATCTCATTCACCCCCTTAAGGATGGTTGAATCTTATCGCTTTAGAGATCTGGAAACCATTAAAAACCTTGCACAATTATTGAAAAGGCCCTACGGGGGAATTTAACAATTTTTAATAGTTTTTTAAAAGCTTAGGTTTACTCATCTTAAAACAATCCCACAAATAAACCCAACTAGTAATTTATCTCTGCTTAATTGAAACAGAATCCACAATCAGAACAGCACAGAAATTTTAACATGCAAATAGATTTATGTTAACTAGAGCAGAACAATTTCAGAGAGTAATTCATCCAAAACTTCAAGGTAAAAACTAATAACCTTAAATTCTTTGAGATGTCACAACAAATTTCAATTACCAGACAATTTAAGTGCTAAAAGTAAAAAGCACTTACCCATTTATTTGATAAACAATTTATTCGAGGTGATGAATACAAAGTGCAACAAATACACAGAAGACAACTAAAATTATTATAACGACATGTTTTTGTCAATATAATTATATGTACAATATTCACTGCCTATAAATATGATTAGTACGCAAACTATACAATTTATATTTCTGGGTAACTAACAAATTCCATTAGAAAAGTAATACTCCTCAACCCTTTCAAGTATCATGCAGCAAGAAAGCACCTTACTTTCCTCATTCTGGCGGGGGAAGCAAAACATATCTATAACTCCTTTGTTAATTCTTCCCTTTGCCGGCGCATTCGAGCTCCCCATGACATGTTTCCACTCGCATCCTTATTCATGCTTCTTCTCTTCAGCTCAGACAGTTGAGATTGCCAACAATTCTTCCACTCGCTTCTGTCTTCCATCTCCTGATCGCAATAAGAAGGCAAATGAGTTAAAAATAATTATTACAACAGCAATTAGACTCTGAAATCAAAAAGAGATGAAGTCTTTTAAAACATTAGAGGGCCTCGATGGTAGAATCGCAAACACTTCAAGCAAATATCAAAATTCAAAGAACACATAAACAATCCATCCTTTCCTTTCAAACATTCAAAGGCCAAAAATATGTCCGGAAAGAAGAGAAAAGCAAATAAATTTCCACTGAATGTCAAAGGGAAAATGATATAGAAAATTTGGATAAGATTAAACTATAAACCACCAAAACAGCCCTATGTCATAAGAGTATAAAATATCAAGTAAACATCTTTGTAACCAAATATGATTTCAATCCCTACATCACTAAGACATAATAGAATGATTCAAATTTCATTAAAGAATGACAATCACACCACTACAGGAGTTAGGAATACTTAAAAATATCATATTATAAATCAGGAAACAAACTTCTGTTCCCAAAATGATAGAAAAGAGAGGGATGACAGCCAAAAAATCCTGACACTGAAAAAGCAAATAAAATTGAAGAAGGCCACCACAAAGGTTCATGCTATGATCAATACACAGAATTTGGAAGGTACTAAAATAATTACCGTAAAAATCTTAGTTATCATTTAAGTTTGTTCACTTTAAGCTATTTTTACCTCCTAATTGATTTCTCTTTACTAAATTAACGCATGGAAGTACCATTTGGAGGTAGATCCACCTCTTCTTTCAAAGTAACAATATTATCTCAATACATTATAACAATAGAACAAATCTAAATGGTATGTTTACAAAGATCTTATTTTTATAGTTTACACAATCGACTACTCTTTCCAATCCCTGAAAAATATACCCATAAATATATTTATATTTATATATATTTTTTTCTCCTTTGCCTTTCCTCTCGGCAACCAAAAATAGGATTCTAACGATGAGTCATGTCTCAAATAGTTAATGATTTATAAAAAAAATAAGAACACCCAAATTCTCTAGAAGCCTAACATAAAAACCCCAGATTCCTCCAAACCAACCTTAGTCCAATCCAAGCACCAAAAACAAGAAATTAAAACTCTAAACTCTAAACAAACCCTAGCAAAATAATAACAACAACAACAACAACAATAATAATAATAATAAGCACCAAAATCGAAGGTAACAACATTTGAACACACACCCACACCCATATCCATAAAACACAAAAAACACACACAGAGGCACAAGCAATACCACGTCCTTTTGACATCGTTTTCTCGCGGAGAACGCTAGGTGAAGGCCTTTAGACATATCACGATCGTACACAGCTCTCCTTCTAGGATCCGACAACGTTTCATAAGCTTCCTGGACCCGGATAAACCGTTTCGTATACTCCTCAACATGATCCGGCGGGGACACGTCAGGATGGTACTTCCGTGCCAGCTGCTTGTACGCCTGCTTGATCTCCGGAAAGGTTCCAGACTCAGATATCCCGAGAAGCTCGTAGAAGGACATTTCGGTAGATTCTTTCACCAAATCATCGTTGATTTTGGCCTTGACTTTGATGGATCCGATTGGGATTCGGGTCGGCTTGAAACGAAGGAAGGGGTCGGATTGGCTGAAGAAGAAGCGAGTTTGAGTTCCGGGAAGCAATAATCCATTGTTGGTGCTGCAACACATCGGAAAACTTTTTTTGTGAGAGTTTGCTTCGGATGGATTTGTTTCGAGAAATTTTGGTAAAGTTCTTATTTATTTATTTTATGTGGATTTATTAGTCCCTTTCTTTAGGAGGCTGGCTCCCGTCGCTTCAAATTCAATGTCTTTGCTTTTCTGCGTGCACTTGTTTCCTGTTTTCTTACTAATTTATTATATTTTAATTTAATTATAAAAAACGATATACGGAAGCTTCCAGCCATATTTCTATTTTTACGTTTTGTTATACTATTTAAATGTGAACCTAGGTAATTGATTCTTTTTTAAAATTAAATCGATGTTAAATTAAAGAGAGTTTACTTTTATTTAATTTAAATATATATATATCAAATTTGTGACTTAAATTAAGTTTAAATTTATAATTCAAATTATGAATTAAATTTATAATTCAAATCTGTGATTTATTAATAAATAAGAATATACAATTCATTCACAAACGACAATGTATAATATATTTTCTCTGCTTTACCCTTAAGCCAGCACTTCTAAAGCTACATCAAGCTTATATATCTTTCAACCACTTCAAGTGACTAGCATTTCGATCTCGAACTACAAATTATACCCAATTAAAAAACTCTAAATAAGCAATTGGGCTTACAATTATTCCACCGGATAAAGTTGAGAGTTTAGTCACAATATGATATCAAAGTAACTCGAATCCATGACTGTCTCTTCAAAAACCGCATGACAACCACTCAATCAACCATATAAGCCACACTTTGGGGTAGTGATAATTTACCTTTGGTAAATTCTTAAGTCGTAATAATTAATAATTGTCAATTCATCAATATAAATTTATTTATTGACATTTTATCGAGATTTTGTTCTTTTTAATCTCTTATACAATATTAGCTTTATATATATATAATTTTAGTTGATTAATAGCAATTTACCAAAAATATCCCTCAATATAAAAGGAGGGAGACATAACACAATACAATCTCTTTTCCAAACACATGTTACCCGCTTACCCTTATAGTGTTCAAAATTTTGAACTTTTCAACGCTAATCGACCTTCAATTTCACAATACATTCAGTTTTACTAGTCAAATCAACTATAAAATGGCATTAGAGACTAATAAATTTTGTGTTTAATTTGTGTTTTTGTTGCAGCTTTGTAAAATTTTCAGTATTTGGTGAAAAAAATTGGTTTTTTTTTTTTTTATTTGGATAACGATTGCAAATGTGTATATGTTACATAAGAAGGTGATTGAAGTGTTGAAACCCAGAATTTTATTGAAAAATACCGCTTTTCTAGCAATTTTGGGGTTTAGGGTTTTTATTAGTGTAATGATTAATGTTGTCTAGGGTCATAACTAGGGTTTAGTTATGGTATGTGTTTCTGGTTGTTGATTTAGTTTATTTATGAGCGTTAATGATGATATTCACTGAAAATTTGTTTAATTTTGTCATCTACGATACTAAACACAGTGTAGGTGCGATGCATCTACCTTACACCTACAATTATTCAAGTGTATAAAATGGTAGGTCGAATGCCCGTGAGGGGTAAATAATATTTTACATGCCTTGCCCACTACTATTTAAGGGGGTAAATGGTAGCTCAAACTATGTGGGCTAAATTAATATTTTATATGTCATGTCTACCACTGTTTATAATGTGATAACTTTGATAAAGTTGTTGATTGGTTCACATTTCTGTAGCAATATATATGATGGAAAATGTGATGGAACTAACAATTATCATCACATTATTTGTTAAAGTTACCAGAACATATGATGAAAAATACTATTACAACAATAGTTTTCATCAATTTTAACGGTCAACATAATAAAAGTGGCGTCATTGTTAGAGACAAGTATAATTAGATTCAATTTTTTTTTTAATTTTGTTTGCTTTAATTTTTAGTAATCAATTACAGTTTTACCCTCGTTTGTGAAATTTTGTCAATTTTTGAGTTTTGGTTTTGGTGGATAGTAGAAATTTTTTTGGTCAAACTAGGAGCACTGAGAGTATTCATTTTGAACGAAATGAGATTTTACACAATACTTATTAATCCTTAACAATTCACTAGCCCCACCCTCTCGAGACCAAAAAACGAGATTTGATAGTGTTTTTAGCCATTTTTCAGTTTTTGGCCATAGATTTTTAGTTTTTTCTAGTTATTTTCAAGTAGTTATTTTAAATTAATTTTTGTATGAGTTTTAATGCGTGACCAAGTCCTTTTATTGTGGTGACTTAGTCTTTGATCCAGGGATTAAATGAACTTTGCATAGATTAAGAAGAGAATCTAGGTAGAATTAAAAGCAAGAGGGAGTTTCATCACCCGACATCAATATAACATTTAAGTTGGTGTCGAATACCTTTTCTAATGATATTGAATTAAAAGAAATGGTTGCTAATAACAAGACCTTAAATGAATTGGCTACTTTTTATTTAAATCAACAACCTTTGTGCAATGATTTACCCAATTTAGATGTTGCATTCAAGTTAAAATTTGGATTAATACATCTTCTACTTAAATTTCTTGGTCTTGTAGAAAAAGATCTATATAAGCACTCAAAGAAGTTCCGTGTTGTATGCTTGAGTATGAAACTAATTGGTGTGACTGAAAAACAGATTAAGTTGAGGGTTTTCCCTTCTCCTTGGATAAGTTTGTAAATGATTGACTGTATGATCTATGGTCTGGGACTATCAACACATGGAATGAGTTGAAGAAACAGTTCCTGAAAAAATATTTTCTTGCATTAAGGGCAACCAATATAAGAAAAGAGATATGTGATATTAGACAAAACTATGAGGTAACCTTATATGAGTATTAAAAGCATTTTAAGAAGTTGTGTTCGAGTTACCCATATCATCAAATTTTGGATCAACTTCTATAAAGGTCTATTGCCAATAGAGAGAAATATGATTAACAATTCAAGTGGAGAAGCATTGGTGGACAGACCCCAGAGATTGTAAGATAATTGATTGCTAATATGGCAATAAATTCGCAACAATTGGGAGTAAGGATAGATTATGCAACAAGAAGAGTTAATGAAGTAAATACATCTAACCTAGAACGTCAAATATTTTATTTAACTATGTAAGTAGTGAAAGTGTCTAGGATTTGCTTAGTGACTAGTCATGTTATAAATATGTGCCCAACTTTGCTAGAAGGAGAACTAGCATTGCAAGTCAATGTAATTAGAAGATTTCTAGGATAACCCTAATGAAATATGATCCATACTGCAACTCATATAACCCAAGTTGGCAAGATCACCCTAACTTAAGCTACAAAAATTAGGGTAATCAGAATTAATGCCAACCCCCATACCAGTCAAGATAACAACCAAACCAGTTATTGAATTCATTGATAAATGTCTATTGCATATATAATTTCATGATTGATTTATAGAGTTTAAAGAAGTAAAGTGACTATTTTACCCTTATTATATACATATTTTGGAATCACAAGTTTGTGTGTGTTATCTTATAGAGATAATGAATTTCATGTATGATAAAAAGTAAGCTAAAAGATGCTTGCAAACAACTAGTCGATGTTTCAAGTTGAATTTAAGAAATGATGAATGGAAAAGCAAAATAGAGAAGTTGGACAAACATCTGAAACAAAACCACAACGATTAAGCAAAGAAAATTTCAACCATTTATGTGTTTGACATTTAATGCTTATTCTAGTTTTCTCATAAAGTTAAAGTCCCAAAATATAAAAGTAATCTTTAATAAAGTTTAGTTGACTTCTCAAGCTTTTCAAAAAATTGTGATAAAAAAAAATTTAAGTTTGTTTGGGTCTTCAATCATTATTACAAAGTTTGGTATTCTCGATGGAATTCTTTATCTAACCATGAGGACTAAAATAGACATAACTTGTGATTTCAAGGTCTAAATCAAGTGATTCCAAAGCCAAATTAAACTAGAAATTCAAGGTTAATAAATACCATAATTTTAGAAACTTTTTGCTCCAAAAAAAGGACAAGCCACACTGTAACAAGATGAGAAGCAACCTTAGTTCACCACAATGATACTTTGAAGGTGTAAATCTAGGTTGTGGCACAGGAGCAAAATTTGAATTAAACAACTACTAATTCAACTAGGATTCTACTTCTATCCCTAACTAAATAAACATCTTTTATAACTCTTTAGAGGATGTCTTGGAGGCTACAAAGGGAGAGACTTCAGACATA
The DNA here is from genome assembly GCA_026122585.1 of Anacardium occidentale. Classification (NCBI taxonomy): domain Eukaryota; kingdom Viridiplantae; phylum Streptophyta; class Magnoliopsida; order Sapindales; family Anacardiaceae; genus Anacardium; species Anacardium occidentale. The sequence continues at coordinate 50,537 of JAJEJH010000561.1, forward strand.
TTATTCAACACCCTTCAAGGGAGATTACATCAAGGAACATCTAAGCAACTTAATTGGAGATTAATCAAGATTGAAGTGCATCAAACCAGGTTGTTCTTTATTAAAGTTTTATTTGTTCTGACCTTAATTATGTATTTTTGGACTCTGATGATGTGCTTTTCTTGGTTAATTATGAGTTAAATTCTTACTTACTAGAGCAGGGATGTAATCTCTTTGTGATACTTAGTTTATTAATATAATTTAAGTTTTATGTTTTCTTCATATGTGTTAATTAATTATCATAAAATTACCATACCTACCCATCTACCCATCGTGCCTACATGCCTCTTACTTATCCATCTACTTTTTTCCAAAAAACATAGATAAAGTAGTTATTATAAATTCAATGAATTCAAACAAGAAAAACATAAATTAGACATAAAATAAATTTCATCTATCTAAAATAGAGCTATAACTAAGTAATTTAAGTTCAAATCTACAAGAACAAACATCATTTCCATGAAAATATAATGAAGTCATACACTAGTGTCGTCTTCGATTATAATGTAAACAATAAAATGAAATTATATTTACTTAAATTAAGAGTTGAAGCAACAAGAACTTGCTTTGAAGTAGGTTTTTCAAAGAGAATATAAAAGAAATATATTGCATTTGAAACAAGCAAAGTGAAGGATTCTCCAAAGGTAAGTTTGTGTGCTAGTTTGGATTGAATGAATTGGCAAAGGAATGAACTATGCAAGTTGCAAAAAAGCCTTGGTGAGACATGGCTTGACCAAATTTTGCTTAAGGTTTTTGTATTATTTGTTTTTAGAATTTTAGACACTAAGTGAGTTTATATAGTGCTCACTCGTCCCTAATCCAATCCCTAGAAGAACTCCCATTAAAATCCTAACTCCAATTCCTTTTAAATTGAGCAAGTAATTATATTACTTAGGCTCCAAGTAACTTCACGGGTATACAATCTATGAGATTTTAAATACTCATTTATATCTTAATAAAATAATTCTCAAATTAACTTTAAAAAGCTAAATTTAATTTGCCCATTGATAAAGATCAAAATCATTGTTTTTGAAAAATTTGACAAATCTAGTTGCATTAAGATAGCCCAAATAGGAATCTCATAATACTAATACAATTAGGACTCTTATTAAAGAACAATTTAGATATAATTGGTAATTCACTTTATACAAACATAAAGCTTCATAATAAATTGACAAACAATTCTCTATTCGGATTATATCAAACAATTTTCAAAACAAAACAATGTCATTTCATCAATTATTAGTTAAAATAACATCATTTTATTAGTGAATCACGAATTTCAACCTTAAATTGAAATCAAACTTAAATTAAATCAAATTAAAGTATTTTTCATTCTATCTTTTCTTAATTTTGACTTAACAAACTCGAACTAAACTCAAATTAAGTTATTGTTTACTTGAAGTGAACTCGAGCTATAAAATATTGGACTTTCTTTAGTTCATATCCATATTTAGTCATTATAAAATGAATAAATTTATTAGTATACCGGGTAACCAGTGCATAGTAAAAAAATTTAAGAGCATGGTTACACGTTTCGAAAATAGTTAATAAGTAAATAAATAATAGTTTTGAGATACTATGAATTATAAATGTCATAGGTATGTAAATCCTACATGATATCATATTCCAAGCCAAGGTTACAACAAGAAAATGTGATGTAAATGGTTGACTAAATACCGTGGACGAAGTTGAAATTACTATTGCTTTATTAATATATTGTTCATCAAGATGATGCCTCAAAATATAATGAATAAATTAATATAAAAAAACTAATTATTAAATATATATTAAAAGGACAAATAAACATAATAATTTATGTTACTTTTTATGAAAGTAATGTATTTAATTTGTTTAGGACAACTTGTGAATGGAATTCGATCTACAATTTTGCACATCTATCCAAATTTAAGTTAGTTAAAATATTAATTTATCAAATTCGAATTAATTCAAATTAAATTCAAATTATCCATCCTTAGACTGTAGTAAAATATCAGGCCACCTATATGCTTGACCAAAGAGCAGTTTAGAGCGCCCTATTTAGTAACACTAAGAAAGATTAAAATGATAAAATTTTGAACTAAAAATTTTAATATCAAAAGTGATTAAGTGCTATTTCATGTAATAAAAATTCTTCTTAAACCTGATAATACTATAAAATAATAAATATTTACGAAAAAAAAAATACCCGATATTTTTGTCCTTTCACACATACAAATCGAACATTACAGGAGAACATTAATTTTCTTCGAAACTCAGTTTTTGTCAGAGACAGATAGCCCAAAAATAATTGGAAATTCACATAAAAAAACTGAAACAGAAATCTCCATAGGAATTGCCAGGGAATTATAAACAACAGCTAAAACCGTATTTATAATTAGAAACCTTAAATGGGGTTATAACAACAATTACATGAGAGAGTTAATTAATGAATGCAGCTACTTTTTCCTTTCTCTCTTATCTTACAGTTTTTTTAAATACCACTTCTATGTTACAAATCAAAATTTCAGTGGTGTTGCATACACCACCGGTAGTTTCTCTCAATTAGAAAAGAGCCTGTCAGCTTTAGGCAAATGAAATAAAATTGCACAAGCTTTTGCATATCCCTTCTCCAGCAACCTACTCAGTTGCCCACATGGATTTTTTGAATGAAGTAGTGCTCCCCAAACAGCAATTAAAAGCACCCCTCCAATCCATGTCTTGTAGTGCACCCAACTGGGCATGATGCATCATTTCGAGAACATGGTAACGACCAATGCAGCAAAAAATATTTAACAATTCCACCTGAGAGCCCTGTTACTGCTGCAGTTACCCACGATGTCCTATGGAGGGTTCCCCACATCCTTAAAAGGGAGAGGATAGACCATGCTCATATGTTAACCAATCAAAAAGGAATAACATATGGTAGAGCACAGACATCAGCCGACTCTATCTTCAATGCTTCTGCCCAAACCTCTGATATCTCATCATCTCCAGTGCACATCACCTTGGGCTTCTGCAATTGGAAATTGCTGCAGTGGTCGAGCCACTCTAGGTCATGGTCCTTACTAAACTCTTCCCTTTTGGGAACCAACACTATCTGGTTTAGATATTTGATATCTGGATGAGGTGGTTTCAAAGATACCTCAGCGATTTGATCAGCTTGTTCAGTTGCAAACAAAGACTTTGCAGTTGAGACAGACAAAGGCTGAGATGAAATTGTACCATTTACCTTGCGTTCTCTATTATCTGCCTTAAGATTATTGGCAGATCCTTGTCTATCTGAAGTAGACAATGCAGAAGTTTGGCCAGGTTGCAATATTTTTCCATTCCCCGTCAATGGATGAGGGGATGAGATGAGTCTTGTCAACTTGTTGGTCTCCATCAATGAATGGGGAGAAGAAGTGGGTCTTGGCAACTTATTGGGTCTGCTGGCATTAACTGTAACAAACATAGAAAAGGAACAGAAACTTAGTTAACATGAATCCTCAGTTTGAACCTACAAGAAAAAATGAGCAACAATTGCCACAAAGTAATCTGCTAGTCAACCCACTCCACATTTTTAGCAAACTGCTGAGATCATGTTAAACACCTCCCAACAGAATGGTACATCTCGTACCAGGACAGAAAGTTATTCCAGTAACAAGACACTAGTATTTCATGTTTTTCTATTATTCAAGAGTGCACCGTTTAAGGGTTTAATAAATAGTGATAGGTTGTGATACAAACATGGTTTATTTCATTATAGAACTCACCATGATAAAGCCCGTTTGTCTCAGAGTCCTTTCTTTTCCTAATATTTGCCTCACTAATAGCATTCTTGTCACAATCACTGGGAAGAGGCAAGGTGTTTATATCATGTGTACCCAGAAGGTCATCTTTCTTCTTGTCTTTTAAAATATCTTTCCCTCCGTTCTTATGTTCACTTTTCATCTTCACTTTCTCCTCTTTTTCCTTCTCTTTGTCCCTGTCTTTGTCCTTCCCTTGGCCTTTTTTCTCCCTATCTTTATCCTTGCGCTTATCCCCACAATTATCATCTCGTTCCTTTTGTTTGTCCATTTCTTTACCTTCAGTCTTGCTCTCAATATCTCTCTCCAGTGGTCTGGACACATCTCTAGGTTTTGTTTGAACCAACCCAGCAAGACTCTGAACCATGCCATGTCCACTAAACCTTGCATCATCTCTGACCCCTTGCTCATCCAACTTTCTTTGATTACCTCCTCTTTTATCCTTCTTTTCATTACTGCTACCCAAGCTAGGAGTAGCATTAGCCACCAATCTAACAACTCCCTCATCCCTCTTTCGGTCTGTCCCAGTAAACTTCTCAACCAGCTGGTTCCCAGTAGCTCTGTCTTCATCTCTGACACTTTTTCCCAGCTCCAGCAAAAATTTAGAATCCTTTGAATCCCGAGCAAAATAGCTGTTCTGATTGACCTTCTCTCCACTATAACCTGAAGATTGCCCAGCAACTTTCTTCTCACTGGAGATACTGCTTGCATATCGGTTCTTTTCCTTGTCTTTCTGTGTGAATTTCTCTGCATTGTGACCACTGGAGGTTTTCTCTCCATCAGGACCCTCAGATTTCCCTTTAAGTCTCTTCTCATCTGAGTTGCTAAATCTATCTTTATCTTTATCCCTGTCCTCCTTTTTCTCTCTGTGTTTTTCCTTTTTGTCTTTCTTTTCTCTGCGCTTTTCATCACTTTTATCTTTCTCCTTTTTTCCTTTGCTTTCTCTCTTCTCTTTGTCCTTCTTCTCCTTTTTATGCTTTTTCTCTCTCTGTTTCTCCTGCAAATCATTCAAACATATTAGGATTATTCATTAAACTAATAGAAAAAATATATATTCATGAAACAGATTATTATTCATTAACATATCCAAGATTTCATAAAGTAAAATGATGAAAAACAGAAAGGGAAAAAAGTAAGAAAGGAAGAAAGGGAAAAGGAATGGGAAGAAAAAAAGAAGGGTTTGAAATTAAGGAAAGAGCCTGAGCATAAATTTTAGGAGGCAAAACTTCAATCATTCAAGGCTGCTTTCTAGAAGAGTACAAAGACTGTTTATACACTTACAATGACAAAGAATATTATAACAAGATGAAACTAATCCTATGATAAAGATTATTCTTAAAATATTACTTCTTACACTTCTCAAAGATAATTCTCATTGTTTCTTCATCATAGAGTTTTAATTTCTTCATTGTAAATCAATAAATTAATTTAAGAGGAAAAGTATCACACAAAGACCTTCTACTAGAATAGATGTCAGACTCGTTACAAGCACCTAGAGACTGGCTCTACTTCTGTGTCAGCACCATGCATTTTCCAGACTATGACACATACCACTAGCAGTTGACAGAACATTCAAATGTAGATAGTTTAGCAGCAAAATTGTGAAAAAGGAAATGAGTTCAGCTTAATACCTATTGTACGGTCTTATCTATTTGTTTGAGCTTTTAGGTAAAGTAGTGATCAAAGTCAATCAGATGTGGTCTTGTGTTTCAAATTGCCTTACTGTTTAGAATTGCAAAAAGTTATGTTGTACAGTTGTACTTGAATTTTTTGACTGCATTCAATACGCTTTCTGGCGTGCATTAGCAGCATGTTAGAGCTTAATTTCAACTTATCAGATTAAACTTTTAGTTCAATTGGCAACTTGACAAGAGAAGCAATATTCCCAGAAACACCAAAGCTAACAGGTGGCAGTGCCACAAAATTGGAATTGACAAAGCATGTGAAAGACATATTTTGAGATAAATGAGATTTCTCTCATCAACAACCAATATCCACCAATTTTACAGGCCCTGTTCTTCCAGTCAAAGACTCATCTATTCCATTCTTGTGTTAATCTCATAAGTAATATCCTATTGTTGAGCAACCTAACAACTTAAGAGCTTTAGGCCAAATGGTTCCTCAACAAAAAGAAAGCAATGTTCCCAGAAACACCACAGCCAACAGATGGAAGTACTACACAGTTAAAAAAACTGAAACATGTGAACAAAAAATATTTCAAGGAAACTCTCTCATCATTAAGCAAAATCCTTGGATTCATGACTCTTCTCTTCCAGTCAGATTCATACATCCTTTCCTTTATTCTGTAAACCAAGCAGTACTTTTTTGTGTAGTTCACCCATTCCTGCTCCAAGATTCAAGTTCCATTCATTTACTCTTGGTAAAGCCAACCCCCAATAACCGATAGTAGGAACAAACTTTCCCAGGGTGGATGCAGTACACTCAGTTTGTGCTGTCTTCCACTTAAAATTTAATTTTTTTTTTTTTTCTAACTAGATACTTATGCAATTTTAACCAATGCTTGAACTTTTTATCCCAACAGTAAAGAATCTTTTCATGCATTATTCTCTGACCCAGAGAAATAGTCCCACACCCCACACCACTATTACGATAGTTAGAATGAAAATGAATAAGTCCGTCATCATGTCAAAATTTATTAACTTCCCTAATTTAATTAGAATGGAATCTATTATCGCACAGCATGTCCATCACACCTTTCGCTATAATCAAAGAAACCATGCAACTTTCTTCGCTTTATGAAACATTCCTAATAATGAACCGAAATGAACCATCATCTTTGAACTCCTTAGCATGTACCATACTCATTGACAATACTCTTATTTCATAAGTAACTGACATAAAACCAATCCAGACTGACTATATGAAGCCTTATACTGTTTTATTGGATTAACTATATGGAAAAACTGTACTTCGACTCAATATTTCCATTGCTTGTTTGGAATTGTTTGGTTGGCGATTCATGGAGACCAGTAGAACAGAATTAAGGGAGAAGTGATAAAGGGGAGAATCCAGAAATATTAGAGAAGAAACAGATGAATTTGCAGGAAAACCAATAATAATCAATTAATCATAAAACCTGAAACAGTAATAACTTAAACCTCTATATATAGGTGGCCAACCCATGCACAAAACAAAGCACAAGTCTAAACTAACATTTGACAAACGAACACCAAATGCAACAATATAAAACATGTAACTGGAAAAAAGGAAAAGAAATATACAATTAATAAAGTAAATAGAAAAATAGAATTAAATCCCTAAAATCTCCAATGATATTTGTAAATATGCATACAAATATACGCAATATATAAAAATATATACAATACCCCCGTCATCATTAACAAAATACAAATTAACCTCAATTTATCTTTGGATTAAGAGTTTATACAAATAGAGGGATAGAAAATCAAGAAGATATATTACTGTACTTAAGAAACAAACCATCACATGGTTCCCTTGAGCTGTCACAGGCTTGTACATCAGTACTGATGCCACAACATGCATCAATTAGCATTCACATACATCTTCATTGATATTCCATTGAACAGGAACATATGAAGATTGTATGATAAACAGTAGAATTACATTTAATATAGAATTTTGATAATTCCTGTGACAGCTCACAATTTCCAGATGTTTAAGGAAAATAAGCAAAGAAATGAGATTTCTCACATTCTCACAACCATAATTGTCAAAAAAAGAAATTCAAAAGAAAAGAAAATTTGAAAAAGAAGAAATGCAAGAATATGTTTCGATGAAATACCATAGGAAGCATTCTCTTTACATATCTCACACAGCAACAGAAGGCAGTAAATACAAGAATTATTAGCACTACAGGAAAACGATATTTGATGGGAAACCAATGACGCTGATGTAGAAGCAGAAGAGGAGCAAGATCAAGAATAGAGAAATTGAAAGAAAACGGAGAGAATATGGATGGATAAATTAGATTTATTTCATTAGTGATAATTTTACTTTCATATTCGATAAAGGTTATTCTTTTAGGGCCGTGGAGAGTTTGTGTTTTTTACTCTCAAGGGTTATGTTTGGTATTTTTCAATGCAGAAACAGTACCAGATCAGATGAGGGAAGAGAAATAGGGAAAAATAGAGAGGAAAGAATGATAAACTAGAAAAGAAGGTGAGAAAATAATCCATAAGAAGAAAACCAGTAATCAAATTTATTAAATCCAGTGTGTCAACAATAATAATTAGAAACCTTTATTTATAGGCCAATAGAAATCAAATCCCAATCAATGACAAAAAAAAAATTTTAAAAGTGCCAAACGAAATAAAATTCTAGATACTAATCCTAAAAAACATCCTATCCTTCCTACATCACACTATCTCTTCACTACTACTTTCTGAGTAGAAATGAGGCTAGTAGCTTAGACCATATGTTCTTATAATGCCCGGGAGCTACTGCTTAATCTTATTTCTGCCTCTAGCCTCAATTCAGTTGCTTCTTTTTTCATGTGCTTCAACACTTTCAGATAAAATGCCAAGCCTTTCAAAAAGACAGAAAAGCTACAATTTGATGGGTTGTGATATTACAGCTGTCTTTTCAGTCATTTGGATAGAAGAGATTGAATTCAGATGGAAAAATGATATGCTTCAGTTTCAAGGTCAAATTTGACTACATGAGTGATTTTTCCTCTTTATTCTTAATAACAGGGTGACGAGACTGACTTGTTAAAGGGGAGTCTTATGGTCCATTCACTACTGTTTTCTTTTTCATTTTTTCCATTTCTATTATTTGGTTTATATTGGAAAATGCATAATAATTTGTTCACTTACTATTGCCATTTTTAAACTAGAAAACAGGAGAAAGAGAATACGATGTATAAATTAAAAAAAATTCATGTGAATATATTTTTCAACATTTTCATGCACTACATTTAATATTTATATGCAAAAATGAAAACAAACACTTTTATACTGTTTTCCAAGAATGATAATGGGCACGCTTCAAAATTTTAGGACACAAAATCAAACCAGTTATTTTCATTTTCAAAAACCAAAAACAATTTTGAAAGCCACCTTAGTGTTTTTGCTGATTTCAAGGATCTTTTAAAGTGTCCTGTACTCTTTATTTTTACCTTTCTCTTTTTCTAGTTGTTGTAATCCATACATTATTCTAAAAGGAAGGTGAGAGAGGAATCTGACTTCCTCTTGGTGAAATTGAAAGACTTGTCATAGATGTCAATAAAGTGGCCCCCAATAACCTAACTCTGACCAAAACTTTTTTATTGATTAAATTATAAAAAAAAATTATTTAAACTCCTAACATTAATGCATAAAACTTCAAATAGATACCCAAGGGAGGATGACCATATAAGGAATTAAGGGCAAAACAAACCAACACATTATTCAAAACCATAAAAGCATGAGGTGAAATGAATTAAAAACACCGTTCAACAATCATGAACAATCTAATTACCAAAAAAACAATCATGAACAATCTTCAGAGTCTACACCTTCACCTTGATTTCAATTGTCAAAACCCATTGTAATCCGCAATACAAACCATTTGATTTGATAGATACCCAATAAAAACAAATTGATTCTATTGTAGTAAGAGATTCCTAACAAGAAATGGATCTAGTGTAAAAACGCTATGGTTATAAAGATTAATAGCAAAAATAATGAGAATAAACAATGTTTTTGTATTGATTCAACCAACCATTACAATGATTATTTGCTATTAATAGAAAAAATAATGAGAATAAACAGTGTTTTCTAGCATTTGAGAAGCTAGACTATCTCCATACCAATTTGTTAGACCCCCCAGTAGTCTAACTTTCGAGAGGCCTGACTCTCTCCTAAGTGTTTCCTCAAAATTTCCTTCTTCTGCCTCACTCTCTTGCACCCCTCTCTTTATTTTCTTTCTCCTCTAACTACCCTAGTCATCACTGGTCACATGATCTTCCTTGCTCAAGTGGTCTTAAGCTACTTTTGGGCCCCCAGCCTCATTTGATTATGTGCCACCAGGCTTGCATTTTTTTTTCTTTTTTTTTTTTTTTTTTTTAATTTTGTAATGGTACACAAGTCCCAGCATTAGCACGCCCATCCAGAGGCACTTTGCCTCAAGGTGAGTGTGAGAAAAGAGATTCTTAAAACTCAAGTAAGACTCCCAAGAATTCTCACGATCCAGCAAGCACTACCACTTGACCAAAATCTCCAACTCTCCTTGCAAAGAATTGCAATTTTCTTTCACCTCTCATGGTTGCACTTCAAGCATAACATCCTCAGCCAAGTTGTTGGGTAGTCATTGACTCAAAATTGTTGGACCAATTTGTTTCTTCAATTGGGATTCGAACTTAACTAAAAACATATCTCCTTTCAATTCAACTTTTTTCCCTTCCCAAATGAAGTCATGGTTTGGGTCTTTCAATTTGCCTTGACTTCCCCCAAATTATACAATTTATCCACTCCCAAAATAATATCTATGCTTCCCAAATTAAATGAAAACAAATTTTGGGTAATGAAGATACATTGAATTTGTATTTCAACACCCTGGCATTGAATTTGTATTTCAACACCCTAGCAATGTAATATTCCTTTTACTTTTTTTCATCCACCAGTGTGACCGCGAATCTTGCTGGTGTTACTAGAATGTTCAATCTAATAACAAAACTTTGGGAATTGCCCCGCAATCCAACAAATCACCACATCTTGCCCTTTTAGCTTGTCGATTTTCTTCATCATTTTGGCTGAATTTAAACCCACTACCAAACCCAAATTCAACATCAGTTCCACTTCTTTATTTTCCATCCGTACAATTTTGTCACCCTCCTCCCACTTTGCATCCTTACCATCATCCACAAATGTGAACATCACACTCAACTGTTGAAATTTACAACAGTGGTTTGGACCATATTTCTTATCACACTAGAAACATATACCCCTCTCCATATTCAATCAAACTTTAGTATCTGAAAACCTCATGAAATTGCTTTCCTTTCTTGCCTTTGAAACGAACTCATTGGCACTTACAGGTCGCCTTTGTGTCTCCAATATGGGTTTGAAAATTTCATTTGATTTTAGGATGTTTGTGGGCAAGTTGAAATAGTTGGATTGGTTACAAATTGGGTTTAAGTTATAATTGGAGTTTGGGTTAGAGTGGAATAAACTTGGATTGCAATGAAGAGAATTTGGGTTGAAGTGGAATATATTTGGGCTAGAATGAAAAGAATTCGAGTTGGAGTGATTTGTTGTGGTTGGGTTTGGGTGGAAATTTAGTGTTTAGGCTTGAGTGGTAATCAAAGGGTGTCAGATGGGATTGGACTTGCATCCACTTCGTGCTCAATAACCTTATTCTTCTCTTCAATCTTATGGGCTTGCTCCATCACCTCCGCTATGTTTTTGGCCCAAAGAATTTCACCTCAACTCTAATGCACACTATCAAACCATTCAGAAAAAGGTCTTTCATAAGTTCATTGGACATATCTAGAAGCAGTGTCGATAAATTCTCAATCCAACAATTGTAGTCTGGCACCGAGTTTGTTTGTCAAAGCGACAACAACTCTTCTTAGGCATGCATCTTGTGACAAACAAAACGTTGCAACAATCCACTTTTCAAATCTTTCCAACATGTGAACAAAATTTGAGCCTCTTTCCACTGCATCCAATCCAAAGTCACACCTTCCATACACAATCACTGCATCAAGTTTTTTCAAATTCGAAATCTGGTTACCATGAAATAATGTTCCATCCTAAATATCCAACCTGACGAGTCTTCTTCAATGAACACTAGTAACTCTATCTATTGATGAGGCATGGCTTGCCAACCAACCTTAGTGTTTTCGCCAATCGTCACTTCTCATATCCTCTACACTCACTTGTGCATTTCTTCTCATTAGAGGTAGGATGGCCTCTCTCACAGGAGTCGATTCGGTTGGAAAAAGGGGCTACTCCATCAACGCTTTCCCTTTATCATCACTTTCTTTGTCGTCTCCATTAAGGAGATGCTCCTTTAAATCCTTCAAATAACCTTTTATTATTTCAACGTTGTTGTCCAAGTTTTCTAGTATTGAATCCAAATTTTTCAGCCTCAAGTCCACATTGTCCATTCTTCATTTCACCATTTCTAGGTCCTTCTCCACTTCAACTCTGCCTTCCATTCTCATCCAAACCAACTCCATTCTCATGGCTCTGATACCAATTCGTTAAATACCCAACAAAAACAAATTGATTCTATTTTAACCAAACTTTCCCAATGTTAAGATTAGATTAGGTCAGATAATAATAATAATAATAATAATAATTACTATTATAATAATATTTATATTAAGTAATTAAATAAGAACATATTTGATTTGAATAAAATATTTGATTAGGACAAGATATTTGAAATTAGGTTAGAATAAATGATTTGGATAATATTTGAATTTGAAAATAGGATATTAATAGAATAAATAGAAGAAATTGGATTGAGAAAGGAAGAACTATGTTGTTATTTGGGAATTTTGGCCAGCATTTAGCTAGTTGAGAGGCTATGGCATTGGGAGGAGTTAGCACCTCTTATAGCCAACATAGTTTTCTTTTAATATTAATAATATTTGTGCTCCTATCAATTGGTACTAGAGTAGTGAGATTTGAGCAATGAGTGAAAAATGAAGAAAAGGATGAAGAATAGAATCCATGTGTAAAAGATTTGCAGACTAGTAAAGGAAAAGGAAGAAGCCATGGAATCAAGGTTGAACCAATGAATTTAAATAAATGAAAGGGTGTTTGAAGGAATTGAAAGAGTTGCATTTGTTGCCACCATCGTTGCTATCTATAAAAGAAGTCATGAAAAGGAAGATTGAGGAAAATGACAAAGAGATAAAGGCTTAACCACCATCATCATTGCCAGAGGAGGAACTTGTAAAAAGAGAGACAATTAAGGAGGAAGACTATAAGGTCAAGGCTGGATTTGGAGTTCTTGGTGTATCCTCAGTGATGGAGGATGTTGAATTTGGCAAGAAATGATTTGTGAGGTTGGAATTTGAGGCATATACAACAGTGAACGATCAAATAGCATGGGATTGACTTTTTCCAACCATTAGCGACATCTAGACTAATGGCAAAATGAGTGGGATTTTTTCAAACTGAGTAGGAAGAAATGTAAAAAAAAAGAAAAAAAAGAAAGAAATAGAAAGAAAGTCATCAAATAGGTGTTTTAAAAAAAAACCTTTCTAATTTTCCCACCTTGAGGATAAGGTAGTTTACATAAAGGCAAACAATGTTAAGATTAGACAATAATAATAATAATAATAATATTAATTAATTAAAAAAATATTTGATCAAAATAAAATATTTGATTAGGAAAAAATATTTAAGATTAAGATAAGATATTTGAGATTAGGATAGAATATATAATTTAGAAAATATTTAAATTTTAAAGTTAGGATATTAGTAAAATAAATTGGGGAAACTAGATAAAGGAGAAAGAAATAAGAATATCATTATTTGGATATTTTGGACAACATTTGGCTGATTGGGAGGCTACAACCTTAAGAAGAGTTGGCACCTCTTATCCAACATAGTTTTCTTTCAATATTAATAATATTTGTGCTAGATCCTTACCACCTAGCAAGAAGAAATAGATTTTATTGTAACTAGACTATGGATGTAAAGATTACAAGCAAAAATAATGAGAATGAATAATGTTTTTGCATTGATTCAACCAACCATTATAAAAGATGCGTGTTTGCTATTTCTTTATACACAAAACAATAACAAAAGTGGAAACCAAGTCCACTACACTTGTCTAGCTTTCAAGAGGCTAGTCTTTATTCGTGTACAACATCATAGTGAAAGCTCCAATAAATGCAAAGAGCATGCATTCTTCAATGAATTTCAAACATTGTACAAAGCTTGGTTGCTTGCAAATGTGAGTTTAAGGAGCATGCTTAATAAAGGATGTATAAACAACACGATTTATAGAATTCAAGTTTACTATACAACAAACTTATAGTAAGTCCTAGGGATTTGGCTAAATAAAGGTAGGCTTGGTTTCAACCAATAGATGAAAGGCTTAATTCTCCCTGGGCCACCTAGTTGGGACATTATGTTAGGACTCATGTATCATTGCAAAAAAATAGCACAAAATCAAATGAGGTTGGGGGCACAACAGCAACTAAGGAACACTTGAGAAGGGAGGATCACATGGCTAGTGATGAATGGAACAGCTAGAAGAGAAAAAAAAAAAAAAGAGAGGAGTAAAAGAAAGGTGCAACAAAAGAAGGAAATTTTGGGGAAACACTTAGGAGAATTTGGACCCTTAAAAGCCAAACTCGTGGAGGGTCTAATTGCTAGAAATCTTAAGTCCTTTAAACTTGGAGTGTGGCTCAACATCTTTATCATTTATGGATTTTAACATGTTTAGCGTTCTAATTGTTAAATAACTTAAGCCAATCTAACTAGAATACCCATTACAATATATACCCTTTCATTTTTAATTTTCTTCTCAATGTAGGACTCATATATTCCAATACTCTGCCTCAAGTGCAGCTGAACTACTAGTTGAAACTTGTCATACATAGGGTGGTCCATCTAAACTTGGGTCTAGCTCTTCTTAACTTAGTTCAAAACAAGGTCTAACTCCTCTTGACTAGCCGATGGTTTCACTTGGATTTTTAACTTGGTCTATTTCCATGATAGAAATCTTGGGCACTTGAAACTTCGAGCGTGGATTCAACTTTTTTATTAATTTATCATGGCATTTAACATGTTTTGGATTCCAATTATTAAAATGACTTAAGTCACTCTAACTTGGATACATATTAATTTATCAATAAAACCATACGTACACATTTTTTTAACACATTTTGTGTACTCAAATAATATGTCATCATATGATTGAGTATTAATTTATCCTTAATTTATTTTTAATTCAAAATCACTTAGTCTTATGATGATGCATTATCTAAGTACACAAAATATGTATAAAAGTGTATGCACATAACATCTCTCTTACTTTATACACCTTTTATTTTTATTATTTTCTTAATGTGGAACTTATATATTCGAATAATAACAAATTGGTATGAAGAGAGTCTAGCTTCTCAAGAGATGGACAAGTGTAGTGAACTTAAATTTCATTTTTGTTACTATTTTGTATATAAAGAAATATCAAACACCCATCAATTGTAATGACTAGTTGAATCCATATCAAAACATTGTTCATTCTTGTCAATATTTACATCCATAGTCTGTTTACAATAGAATCCATTTCTTCCTGTTGGAAATCTTTGCTTACAATAGAATCAATTTGTTCTTGTTAGGTATCTAACACATCATATCCCATAAGTTTTCCTGGATACTTAGGTTATTGGCAAAGGAAAATATAATAAAAGGCCTCTTATAAAGGAAAATTTTAGAAAAAGAAATTAGTGAGAACCTAGCCTAGGCTTTAAAAATCAACTAAAAAATTTAAAATGATAGTCATGAATTTAGAAACAAAATAAGTCAAACTCAATTCCAACTAGCCATGAGACAAAAATTAAAACTAAAGTACAATGCTCCTAGTAATGCCTATTAAAATGACACTAGTTGGTATGCATGCCACCATAGATTTCATTGCACCAAATTTGTTCTCTAAGAAAATGAAGCCCAAATCCCTCAGATTGTTCGAAATTTTAGACCAGACCAAGTATTAAGCTCTAGTTTATAGTGGGTATTATTCCAAAAGTTATGTTTGATATGAGCATATGCAGGAGTATCTCAAAACATCCTTCCAACACCTGCTTAATTAAAAACATAATGCAGCTACAATACAAGAAAAAAATGTTTAATGTGAAACATTTATTCAAAAACAAAATTCAAAAAAAAACATGCAAACGAAGTAAAGCATAAACGCAACAAATGACCAAATATCTAAAAATCCTACTAAATTGAATGGGATCCTTATAACCCGGATATTTACATAGCATGGTTAGGATTTCTCTTTTTTTTTTTTTTTTTTTGTAGA
Organism: Anacardium occidentale; assembly: GCA_026122585.1. NCBI lineage: Eukaryota > Viridiplantae > Streptophyta > Magnoliopsida > Sapindales > Anacardiaceae > Anacardium > Anacardium occidentale. The sequence goes on from JAJEJH010000561.1 coordinate 66,319, forward strand.
TCTTGTTCAAGGGTTTTAGTTGTTTACAATGAGAAAGTTGCATTACACAAGCTGTATAGCTTTTGAAGCCTTATAGGGTTCTAAAGATAGGTTTTCCTTTTATTGTGGAGATAGTCTGTAATTTTACAACATTTTCAGACTAACATAGCTCCTTGTTTCTGAGCCATAAAAAAATTTTAAAAAAAATTTAGTCCTTGAAAGTTCAATACTCCAATTTCCATTCCCTACCAAACTAGATCATATTTAGAACAACATAATAGCAAGATACTAACCCAGTCAAGAACCTAGCAAGAAAGCCTTCAACAATACCATCATAATTTAAACTATTGAGAAATAGGTAAACAAACTATGTTCACAACCAATGAAGCTAGGAAATCCACAAAAAAGATATTTAAGAATTTAATATTTAGAAAACTTGTTTCCAAGCTTCAACTTGGATGGTCAAATAAATTATGTTGAGATAGACCGGATAATTAGAAGATTTTTTTTTTTTTTCTTTCTTTATCACTATTTCAAAGTTGATATTTCTAAAAAAATGTCATATCAAATTTAGCATAACTCAAAAACTACACTTAGAGATTGCACCACTGACACTTATAAACAAAAATTAGAAAATCAAATCATTAAAACAAAATTTTGCAAAGAAATATTCATTTTAGAGCTTTGGAGGAGCCAGTTTCTATAGTAGGGTGTTTAGTTTTGATTGTTCATGTAAGGCATCTATATTTAAAAGCTATAATATTCTATTCTACTTTCTAAAACAGCATTAACTCTTTCCAACGGAAAAAAAAAAAAAAAGCAAGTATTCCAAGGTTCTTAATGTAACAGTCCCAAAGCCTCTCAGATTTCAAATTTAAATTCAATTTCCATTTTTCTCATCCACCACATTTCTTGCCTTCTACAACTGATTATGCATCCAAATTGCCAAAGGCTATTTGAAAATTTTAATATAATAACTAAGAATTAGATGATTCTAGACTAGGTTCCTCAGTAGAAGTAGCCTATTAAGTGATGTAGGGGCCAATCGGGTCGGATCTTCAGTTAACTCTTAAATTCAATCGCATAATTTTGATTTTCACATAATTCAGGCACTCCACTAGTTAAAGAAACCTTGCTTCAGTAATGAATAAAAAGATAAATGCATCTCAAGAGAAAACGTCACATGAATCATGTTTTCTTTTTCAGCTTGTTAATATTTATCATAGCCAAAACACTTAAGCTGAACTCTGACTCCAATACAGGAAAATCAGGTACAATTGAATTTTCCCAGGGAGCCAATCAAACAACTTAATATACTGTCTATGCACTTGATCAGAAAACAGTGAAAATTCTTATACAGTGTTTAGATGAACACAGCCATCTAACAACAATTCAAATTAGAGTGGAAATTAAATCATTTTCATGACCCAATTGATTGCCATACCAATTACATAAGTAACACCCAATCGAGCCACCCAACTCCAATGAAAGCAAAACTTGCATCATCTTTAATATCAAATTCACTGTCATATCAATAATATATTTCCACCACATTAAATATGAGAAAAGCAAATTAACCTTTTTTAGTAAGTCTGGACTGCCATTCCTAGCCTTCTTTTCATATCCTGGTGGTGGGAACGGAAAGCAACGCGACATTGCACAAAATCCCAGAGTATAGAACACAAATGCCTTCCACAAACAAAAATGCCTGAATTATGTTCCGATAGCACGGTTCCAAAGGAACGGACCAGTAACTATGCTCCTGTCCATACACCATGTCCCCGCATTCATTTCCAGCTTCAATATTCCTCCATGAACTTCCCAGTCACACCAACAACCTTGGATATCAAATCTGACCAACCTTTAGCCTCCTCCACTTCAAACTTATACACAAATCACGTAGATTTCACTGATATATAATTCAAGAAGTAAATACCAACAGCTGCAGCTACTTAACCAAGCCGAATATCAAATATCAACAACACTAGCTCAAGAGCATTCAGCTATAACTATAAAAATAGCCTGAATTTGCTCTTTGGTCAACAAATGTACTCCAACTATGTTAATCCAAATGGTTTCTTGAGAAATAAAAAGAGTCCACCAAAGTCTAATCTTCTATATTGCCTTCTGGGCGAATACAGAACCATCAACTCCTCGCTATAATAAAATACTAATACCAAATTCATTCCCCAATGGAGATCAGCACACAAAATATTATCAAAATCCACCCTTTCATTGAAAGAACAGCCAAAACTCTCCCAATTACTTGCCGTCTATAAAACAATCTCTATATGAGCAATCTTCTTCCATGACCAAACCAACACTGTTCAACCACCATCATTCTAGGCATCTTCAGAGCTCAAAAACTCAATCCCACAACAGTCAAATTTAGAACTCCAATTTCTCCAAAGATCCCAATTCATCCCCATTCTATCTGATCCCAAACTCAATCTCCACAACGCCCAAACCCTAATCAGTCCCAAATTGAAGAAGTCCCTAATTTTGATCCAATGAAACCCTAAAAATTCAGCCAAAAAAAAACACTTGCTGAGCACATATCCAGCACCCAATCAAAGAAAAAAAATCTAATTCCAGTCGAAATTTTAGTGGGAACAATTCAAAACCATGAGAAGAAGAGAGAAAGAAAAAGAAAAACTAAAAGCTTTAAAGAAGCTTAAAAAAATAAAATCAAAGGAATAAAACCTTTTTTCATCACTTAAGACTAAATGGGCATAAATCAATAGGTAAAAAAATTAAAAATGCTTGGATTTGAAGGGGTAAAACAAGTCAAGCAATTAGAAGGAAACTTAAGTGAGGAAAAAAGGGTTGGAAAAATTAGAAAGTGAGATTACCTTGTCCGCTACAAAAAGGGCATTGTAGAAGGACAAGATCTCTCTCAATTGAAGAAGGTACTGTGAGATTGTATTTGTTTTGTTTTGTTTTGTTTTGTTTTGTTTTCTTAGTGCTTATGTTTCAGAGAGAGAACTGTAGAGAGACAGAGAGAGCTCTCGGTTTCTGAGTGGGTTTCTTTCATACGTTCGGAACTTGCACGCGAGATTGAGAGGGGGAGAAAGAGCCACCCATGGGCCATTTTATAGGGGTACAACAATTTTCTGCTGTAAGGTCTTAGAAGAGTAAAAAGTAAAAACACAACTCAGAATGTTTTAGTGTGGAAAAATACATCTGAAAATTTTGATCAGCCTATCATAATATCTTTTTTATCTGATCATAAATAATGCACAATTTTTTCTAAAATTTGACCATATATCACAATACCTTTTGTCTGATTATAAAGAATTATTTTAGTATGTGCCTATAGCATACCAACAAATAATAAAAAAAAAATGGGAGGGCGAAAGCACAGTTGAATAAGTAATTAATTAAATTACGATATTAATTAAATTAAAATAGTTCATTAATTTAATTAACATATTTAGTCAATTAAATTTGGATAATTAATTAATTTAATTCAGATATTTAGTTAATTAAATTATGATAGTTAATTAATTTAATTAATTAAATTAGAATATTTAATTAAATTAATTAGAATGTTCAATTAGGATATTAGATTAGTATATGTAATTAATTAGGAATTAGACTAATTAAGATATTCGAATATTCAATTAATAATGATATTTAGTTAACTAAATTAGGATATTTGTTTTAGTCAATTTTAATTTAATTTTGATTAGAATAATTCTAATTCTTAATTAGATATTTCCTTGACGGAATTGTAATCTAATTAGGAAAACCCTAGATTAGGAATTATATTTCAACTAGGAAATTAAACCTTAGGAAAACAACACAAAGGGACTAGGATTCTTAATTGGCCAAAGGACTAATTCCCACCCATAGTTTGAGACAGGAACAAAGTCTCACCCTCCAAGTTTCAAAAGCTCAGTCTCCCACCTATGAAAATAATTTAATATTAAATAAAATAGAAAACAGTAACACTTTAGGGGTAATATTGTCACTTTAAGATTAAAATTTTATAAAAATATAAAATATATTTTGTAAAATATATAAAATTTAAAAAAATTTAAAATATATATTAAAATTTTTTTTTAAATTTGAAGCAGCCACCGCCGCCAGTGCCGCGACGGTGGCCGCCGCTGAGGGAGTCAGGTGACAGTTTCCGACCATATGGTTTCATCTGGTCTCCCCGTTCGGTGAAGACGGCCAAATCTGGCCACCTCAGTTTTGGAGGAGGCGACTAGATCTGGTCACCTTCGTTAGAAGAAGCTGTCGAAAACGATCGAAAATGGTCAGTTTTGATCCCAGCGACCGTTTTCAGTCTTTGTTTTTGGTGGAGGCGGCCAAATCTGGCCGCCCCCATCAAACAGGGAGGCCAGATCTGGCCTCCACTGAAACCAGGTAGCCGGAAACGGCCACCTCGCTCCTTCAGCAACAGCCATGGCTGCGGCACTGGCGACGATAGCTACTTAAAATTTTAAAAAATTTTAAAAATTTTTAAATTTTTTTTAAACTTATTTACATTTAAAAATTATTTTATAATTTTATTATAAATGTTTATTTTTTAAAAGGGTATTTTAGTCATTTGAGTATAAAAATTATAAAAAATGTTTCCATGGGTGGGAGACTAGGCTTTTGAAACTTGGAGGATGGGACTTTGTCCCCGCCTCAAACTATGGGTGGGAAATAGTCCTTTGGCCTTCTTAATTGTGCCTTTGATTTTTGTGATTATGTAATTTGTGTATGGGAAGCTTTCGAACGATCTATGGAATGAGTTAGAGACAAGAGTAGATGAAGTAGAACAATTAATGGGCACTTAGTGCGGTGCCTTTTAGCGAGCAACTCAGGAAGTTGCAAAATTTCCCTGCCAAGTTTTATTCATTTATTTTATATTTTTTATTATATTTTTTGCATGTGACTAATCTTTGTCTTGCAGGTTTAATTCATAAACTTATTTTGTTTATTGTATTCAGTTGTTTTGTCTAACCCATTTGTTTTATAAGATTTTTTTATCAGACTTATTTAGGATTAGATGCTTGTATATGAGTGTATGCGATGGGTTGTAATTAATTTTAACTTCAATTTTATTGTTTTATTTGGATGTAGTTAATTTTAATTATTTTCTTGGATGATTAAGATAATTGCATATTGTGTGTTTAGTAATTGAGAATTTAATTATACTTGATAAATCCGTTAAAATATACCACTTTAGTGCATAGATGTCTAACACTTTTATATTATCATACTTAACTTTTCGAATCCGTCTTTTGATCTTTTATGGGACCAAATAAATTGTCTTTACTTTTTTCCCTTTGTTAAAATTATTTGAGTGTTTGCTCACAGCATTGGCCTTGATATTGCCTCCATAAGAACTTTCATTTTTGTCTCTCACCCTCAATTCCTCTTTGATGCGAAGGTGTTTCTAAATCTGTTCCAAAGAAAATTTTTTGGAATTATGGAGAATTTTCTTCCTATATCCTTCCAAGATGATGACAATTTTGCTATAATTGCACCAACCTGAAATAATTCTGGAAGTTCAATCTCTGCAAGCCTCAATTGGTTTACTATATCCTGTAATTCATGTACTTTATGCCAAAATAGGTGTATTATCATTAAACTTAAATTCAAAGTATTTAGAGATTAAAAAGTTTTTAGTACCTTCCCCCTTGACTCTGTATTTAAACTTTAAAGTTTTCTAAATCATAATTACAAAAGGTTCAATTGTGTAGAGACCGTAAAGATTATTAGAAAGAGCGCATTAAGAATATGACCTCAACACATGATTTCATCTTCCTCTCTCTTTTTTCTTTGTGCTTTGAGTTCATCAGAATCATCATTAGTTGGTGAAGGAATTAGAGGAAGACTTGGATCAAGCACATAAAAAATCTTCAAGGAGGTAAGCATAAATTTTAGTTTGTCTTTCCATCTGGTAAAATTCATGCCATCAAAACGATCTAATTGAATAAATTCTTGATTAATCATCTTGATTGTTGCAGTCTCCACAATATCAAATATCGCTTTTAGATTGTTAGGAAATGATACTTGAAGACTGCAATCAAAACTAAAAAAGAAAATAAAATATTGAAGGTTAATGATAAAGGAGAATAGTGTAGACAAACTTGAAACATGTAAATCATTTTCCTACAAGCGATATTTGTTCTCTCTCCTTTTGAGATTGTTATAGGATTAACTGCAAATAGTTTTAGTGGATATGATAAAGCTTAAGAATTTCTGTACTTAGAAAACAATGAATAAATTCAATAAGGAATATAAAAAAGTATTTGATCTTTCAGAGAAATAAGAAATTAAGGTTGAAAGTAATATTTGAAAAACAAATTTTATGGCATATATATAGGAATGAAAAGTTGTAATTTTTGGTAATTTCATAGGCTACCTCATTTCCTTAGCCATTTGTTAATGTCATCACATCCTTATAACAAACTGATGTCTCGTGAGCAAAGTATATCTTACATATCTTATGTTTGGAGGAAGTGGGAAGATAATGTTCCATATTGATCATATGATTGAAACGAAGTCCTGCAACAAGGGCAAACTCAAATGGGTTGAACTGAACGTCAACATTATTCAATCTAAACCAAAACTCTTCATAGAAGTTCATTTTCACTATCTCTTGCAACATACAGAGCCTACTAATAACTCAAGAAACTTCATAAAACATGTAGTTTTAAAAAGTTTCTTTTGCTCCTTAATCAAATTTGATCGTATTCTAACAATTGTGTCCTGATGGCCCCTCGTAGTAACTTGCATTTAAAATAACGCAAAGTGAGGAACCTTTCTAAAGTAACTAGAATCCATTTCATTTATGATTGAAAGATGCACACCACGCCAAAAAAAGAGCAAGGCGATTAATTCTCATAACATTTGAACATTTACAACATTATTACAAAAGGCATAACAAAAATTTGAACAAAACATGTAAAAGAAAATACTTATGTGACAAATATCAATTGCCCTTTAAATTAGAAAATATCAATATGGTCCTAGCATGCGCCAGATAACTACTTATATAAAACATATATACATGTAAAATCTTAATTCCCCCTTCACCATTCTTGATTTTCATGTCTACTAAGATAATATAATATATCAATAACCCCTCGCATACAAAAAATACTATTTTGCCCCTATCATGCTGGATATGCATGCCTAACTAAAGACAAATATTAGTAAACTCTCACCTTCATCTTCTCCTAGAACATGGGATTCACATATTGATTATGAATTACGCATACTAGAAAATTGATATGAAAAATCTACTTTCATACTTGACTTCACTAATAATCCATTTTGATCCTATTCAATCACGAAAACATTAAAAAATATCAAGAAAATCACAACTAATTCAAGTTGTTTCACACAAAAATGCAATAATAAAAAACTCTTCAAAGTTGATATCCATGAAATCGTAAATTTTATTGCACAACAAGTGAATTTCAATATTTTATTAAATAAAAGATAAGATGAATGATTTACTATCTTTTTCCCTATTTTTAGCCAAAATAATTGAGGAAAAATGACAAAAATATTGATGAAAAACTCAAAATGTCCTTGAAATTTTGAAAATGATTCTCATACACATTTATATATAGGTATTTTTGTCTAACATAATATGTTGACCATATTCGCATAACTCTTAAAGAACTAGTCAATTTTATATGCCCCTTAAATATGTCATGTTAATTAACCATCCATAAAAATTTTGAATTTATAAAAGTTAAAATTAAAAAAAATTTAAAATTAAGGGAAAAGAAAATCCTACAGAACAGTTATTTAAACAAAAATTCAGAGATTGTTGATGAAAGTGGGCCTTCATCATGGCCTTGTGTTGTTTGTCTGACATTTTTTTCCATATAACTAATTTTATACTATTTTAGTTTTTTTTTTGGCCAAATGATTTATTTTCGTCCAAAGTTTTCTTAAATGACAAATTCTTATCCAAAAATTTATAAAGACTAAATATCCACCAATTGACCTAAATGAAACATTAAATTTAATTATTAACCGTTAAATTTAATTGGTTAAAGGGATATTTTTATCTTTTAAATAAAAATTTAAAAATAATAAAATTAATTGTATAACAATAATTTAAAAAATAAAATAATATTAATATAATATTGAAATAATAATTATAAAATAATAAAACAATAAATAAAAAAATTTAAAAATTATTAAAATTTTTGTAAAATTAAAAAAAAACAGTTATCGTTGCTGACTATATCATTAACAATAGTGTTTGTCGTTAATATAATCAAGTGATAAAAAACGATCATATAATTATATTAATAATGATTACAATTATTGATGATTGTGATTATTTTTTAAAATTTTTATTTTATTTTAAATTTTTTAATTTTTATAATTTATAAATTATAAATTATTATTATAATAAATATTTAAATTTATTTTAATATTAGTATTATTTTTTTATCGAGAGGTATTTTAAGCATTTTATTAAAAAATTAAAAAATTTTGATTAATTGATTATTTATATTTTCAAATTTTTTTTAATAGGAATTCATCATTTAGTGGAACTTTAGATGTGTTGTTTGGCCTTTTTTCTTTTTTTAAATTTTCTGAGTGAATCTGATTTTCCAATTTTCATTTGATACTATTTAAACAAAACGGAGCCAATCCTTACCATACGACCTAAATCTTTTAAACTAGGGTTTACTGCTCTCTTCATCCCTTCAGTTTCAATAGAATTCTTCCGCGAGACCTGGTAATTCACCTGCAGTCTCTTTAAATTTTACAATCATAAACAGGGCTTTTTCTTCTTTCCGTTTGCTATCTTAATTCAAGGCTTTAAAATTTAATCTTGCTTGCGTATGATCAAAAAATGATTCATTTGTAATTGTTTTAATTTTGTTTATCAGTTTTCTGATAGTGTATACACGTGCATTTACACTTGAACTCATATATGTCTAGTTTCACTAATCAAGCCTAGATTTTGTCTGTTTAACTTTCACTTCGTTTATCTCCGTTGTATTTTGTTCTCTTACGGATAGGAAGTCTCGAAATAACATTTAATTTTATTTGGTCGTTAAATTTTTTAGTTTGTTGCGCTGTGTAAAGGCATATTAAGGATATGGCTACTGAGAGGAAAGGAGAAGAGGATCAGTCGGCCGCCAGTGCTCCAGCTGTTGGATTTATCGGGAAGGCAGAAGAACAATATCGGAAAATCAAGGAGCACTTAGAAACATATCCTTTTGTGTGGGCTTCGTATATTGTTGTGTACGGTGGTTTTGGACTCTGGATGACGTACAGGTGGAGGAAACTTCGTAAAACTGAGGACAGAGTAAGGGTCCTTCAAGAGAGGCTTCGAAAACTTGTTGAAACTGAAGAGTCTGCAAGCTCCGCTGCATCAGTTGGAAAGGTTCCCCAGTCTGCTGAAAAGACTTCACAATCTGGTGACAAATTTTCCAATTAAGGTTATTTGTCAATTCACGGGCTTTAGTTTTCCCTTAACATTAAATCAGTTTCGGAAGTGGATTGATTGCGCTTCCTCAAGTTGGGTACGTTGTGGTAGATGCATGATTTTCAGAGATTTTTTTTCAAGAATTTCTTCTTCAAAACCTGAGGTTTTGTTATATTAAGATTTTTTTTGAATTTTGGTAGAAGAGATATGATAGATTTTGGAGTAGATTCTAAAGTGTGCAATAGAGCATCAAAATAAGTTACAAAAACTAGATGACTGATTGTTGTAGTCTTGATAAATTTTTGTTGAAATTGAGCTTAAGATTTATAAGTGTTTTCCCTGTTTAGATGATCATCATTGCTTTCCAGATGATATGGAGTTTGTTTCTTGTAGATTTCTGAAGTAGCATAAACTTACAAACTATCATTCCCCTGTCATGAAATTGCTTTAGGTATTGATTTTATTTAGGTATGTTTCAAATTTTAGTATACAACATTGAGCTTGTAACTTTGTAGAGAACTTTATTATTATTACTATTATTTATCAATATATGACAGGTTAATTAAAATTAGCGAGACATTTACGGAAAGACATTTGGCTAAAATGCATTTGAAGAATGTAATAGCAATGTGACACTTGAAATGTCATTACAGATTCACATACTGAAGTATAATCATGTTACTATGAACCATTTTATAGTTGATGACCTGTATGTCCAACAAATACCTGATACATGTGAAGCTGATAATAACTCCAGAGCATAGGAGATCCTCCAGTATAAGATTGGTTTGTAATCAACACGCAAAACTAGCAAATACCAGAAGTAGTTTGAGCAACCTCGTTAATGATAGGTAAATGAATTAGTAGACTTATTTTGCAGTATTGGTCTAACTCCACTGTTATGCAGGCAGGACCTATCTCCTTTATGTTTACATACTGGAGCTTTTTGATTCTATGTAATATTTCACAAATGTATGCCTGTTACTCAGTAGCAGTAAGACGAGGAAGTTTTACATCACAACTTCTTCAGGCTAAGGAAAGAAACAAAGAATGAAAAGCTAATCTCATTATGGTATTCTATAGTAGGATCTGAATTAAATAACTAAAATTATAAATGATATCCCATGATGCAATTGGAGCTTATTGGCAGAAAAGAATCACTTTAGATTGTCCTTTGTGGCCCCTGTGGCAGCATGGAAGTTCAATACGAGTCTTTCAGTACCTATCATGAGATTTATGGACATAATCCAATAGTAAGAAGTGTGAAAAAAGAAAATTTTTATATAAATATTCCAACAACCGGGGGCCCTGTGTTTCTTTATCGAGCAATCAAAGAAGCTATAGAAAGGCTTCTGTAAGGCCTGCCCGCTCATATGGTAACCAAGTGAATCAAATCCTTAGAAATAGAGGCAAATTCAATCAAGTAAATGTTGGGTGACAAAAATTACCTCCCTCGTCAGTTTCACCAAAAAGTTCATATCAGCAAAGCTTGAACAGCCTGAAGAATTCAGTATTTGTTGGAAATTTTGTCACCAGATTGTGAAGTCTTTTCAGCAGACTGGGGAACCTTTCCAACTGATGCAGCGGAGCTTGCAGACTCTTCAGTTTCAACAAGTTTCCGAAGCCTCTCTTGAAGGACCCTTACTCTGTCCTCAGTTTTACGAAGTTTCCTCCACCTGTACGTCATCCAGAGTCCAAAACCACCGTACACAACAATATACGAAGCCCACACAAAAGGATATGTTTCTAAGTGCTCCTTGATTTTCCGATATTGTTCTTCTGCCTTCCCAATAAATCCAACAGCTGGAGCACTGGCGGCCGACTGATCCTCTTCTCCTTTCTTCTCAGTAGCCATATCCTTAATAAGACTTTACACTGCACAACAAACTAAAAAATTTAACGACCAAATAAAATTAAATGTTATTTCGAGACTTCCTATCCGTAAGAGAACAAAATACAACGGAGATAAACGAAGTGAAAGTTAAACAGACAAAATCTAGGCCTGATTAATGAAACTAGACATATATGAATTCAAGTGTAAACGCATGTGTATAAACTATCAGAAAACTGATAAACAAAATTAAAACAATTACAAATGAATCATTTCTTGATCCTACGCAAGCAAGATTAAATTTTAAAGCCTTGAATTAAGATAGCAAACGGAAAGAAGAAAAAGCCCTGTTTATGATTGTAAAATTTAAAGAGATTGCAGGTGAATTACCAGGTCCCGTGGAAGAATTCTATTGAAACTGAAGGGATGAAGAGAGCAGTAAACCCTAGTTTAAAAGATTTAGGTCATATGGTAAGGATTGCCTCTGTTTTGTTTAACTAATATCGAATGAAAATTGAAAAATCAGATTCACTCAGAATATTTAAAAAAAGAAAAAAGGCCAAACAACACATCTAAAGGTCCACTAAATGATGAATTCCTATTAAAAAATTTTTTTAAAATATAAATAATCAATTAATCAAAATTTTTTAATTTTTTTAATAAAATGCTTAAAATACCTTTCAATAAAAAAATAACACTAATATTAAAATAAATTTAAATATTTATTATAATAATAATTTATAATTTAAACATTATAAAAAATCAAAAAATTTTAAAAATAAAATAAAAATATTAAAAAACAGTCACAATAATCAATAATTGTAATCATTATTAATATAATTATATGATTGTTTTTTATCATTTGATTATATTAACGACAAACACTATTGTTAATGATATAGTCAGCAACAATAACTGTTTTTAATTTTACAAAAAATTTTAATAATTTTTAAATTTTTTTATTTTTATTTTATTATTTTATAATTATTATTTCAATATCATATTAATATTATTTTATTTTTTAATTTATTGTTATACAATTAATTTTATTATTTTTTAATTTTTATTTAAAAAATAAAAATATTCTTTTAACCAATTAAATTTAATGCACAAACATACACAATTAAAAGAAGCATCCTATATGAAATCAGGAGGAAGATATATTCTTAAAAACCACCTACTAATTAATTTTCAGCAATCAGAAAAATGATACAATATTGTACTTGCGATCAGAATCATCATACTCTCAGTTAAAAACCTTCTACACTCAGAGATTAAAGAACAAAGCTAGTAAAATACAATCAGACCATCAATTGCAATTGGAATTTTCTCAAGAAATCCAACTGTAAAATGTTATTTGGCCCACCAATTCAGTTTAATGTAGGTCACTACAATCAACCAGCATAAAAACAATTAACAAATCAATTTCAAACAAGTATTGTCCATCACTTGTAAGAAATCAGCTTTCAACAAGAACTTAAATGATAAGATAACTTCACAAGTGCATAGAAAAGTCAACCACCCTGAGTACCCCATCGTTTTAGAAATCATATAAAAAAAATGCATATAAAACTAATTTAAATCTATAATCCAAATCTCTATGAACTTCATAAATAAAAGTAAAAATATTTTGAATATCACAACATAAAACTTTTCGTAATTTGTATTTTACAAAACCCCCATTGCCCAGCTAACAAACTTAATATCTATACACAATACCGTTACAAAAAGCACACACAAATACCAAGATTAGATTTATCATCTATATTTTCATTATTCTACAGACTTTCTGAAACATGCAACCACTAAGATTAGTCACTAACCAATCTCCAACAGCCCAGATCTAGGTTGAACAAGATAAAAACAAAAAACAAAATACAAAAACATATTAGCAAATATAACTTATTTCTCATGTTTTTCCTTTTACTTTATTGATATTATCCATAGTACCACAAATGAAGTCGAAAGCCATTACAACATGTAGAACCGAAAACAACTAAATAAAATACTAATACCAAATTCATTCCCCAATGGAGATCAGCACACAAAATATTATCAAAATCTACCCTTTCATTCAAAGAACAGCTAAAACTCTCCCAATTACTTGCCGTCTATAAAACAATCTCTATATGAGCAATCTTCTTCCATGACCAAACCAACACTGTTCAACCACCATCATTCTAGGCATCTTCAGAGCTCAAAAACTCAATCCCACAACAGTCAAATTTAGAACTCCAATTTCTCCAAAGATCCCAATTCATCCCCATTCTATCTGATCCCAAACTCAATCTCCACAACGCCCAAACCCTAATCAGTCCCAAATTGAAGAAGTCCCTAATCCAACGTCCGAAATCAAAATCTAATAAAAAGAGATTACAACATGTAGAACCGAAAACAACTAAAAATGAAAAGACAATAGCAATCAAAATCTAATAAAAAGAGAGAAATAAAATTGAAGTGGAAACATGTATTAGCATGTAATAAAAGAAGGAATAAGAGAAAGGGCTTTGATGAAAAGAAGAGAATACCTCTTGTCGTGAAGCAGAACCTGAAAATAGGGTTTATGAGACAAGCGTTATGAAATAAAAATGCGGCTAGGGTTTAAGACCTTTTATAGTGCCGTCGGCCACTCAAAATATCTTTTTCTCCAGAGAAAAGATCTCGGGGTGACTATCAGAAACTACCCTCACTGTTTGCTGATAATAATAATCCAACGTCCGTGGTAAATAGTTAGACGCTGCACTGAAGCCCCATTTCATCCAATTATGTTGAGCTCAATATAAAAGGCAACATGACCAACTAGCAAAATCTTACCTGCAAAGTTAAAAAAAATTAAATTCACTTATTATTTTATTTAAATATTATAATAAAAATATATTTTGAAATATAAATAATTTTTTAATTTATAAGAGATATATTAATTTTTTATTTTATTTAAAAATTATTATATTCATTTCATATATGTCGAAAATATATTTTGCTCTTAATAATTTATAATATGATATTTATATTTCTAATTTATTGTGTTTTTAGGGTATAATTATCATTTGTAAAACTATTTAAAAGCATATAGAATTTAAAACTTTTAAAAACATTTTCAAACCTTTTATAAATTTTAAAAAACCCTTTAAAAAATTTTTAACACCTTTAAAATTTTCAAAAATTATAATTTACTTCTAAATATGTACAAGTAAATTTTTTAATTTTAAATTGAAATTAATTTAAATTAGAGTAAAAAATATTTAATAAAATTTTAAAAGCAAAGTATTATTTAATTTGAAAGCATTTTTATCTTTTCAATAATTTTATAAAAAATTGACAAAATTTGAAAATAAATTTAATAGATGAATAAAAGTCTGATTTTTTTTTCAAAATTAATAAATAAAAATTTGTCATTACATCAAACCTTGAGTGATAAATAATCATTTAGCATTACTTTCATATATATATATATATATATATATATATATATATATATATATATATATATATATTCTTTAGGTCATTCCATGATTTGAACTCAATAGTTATATCTTGATTGATTAAGGTATTAAAAGATTAACTTTATAATATTTTTTTATTATTAATTTTATCTTTTTTTTTATTTATAAGTAATTACCAATCAAGATAAAATATTATAAAGTTATAATGCCAAATGAGAGAGATCTTTCTCCCCCTCTCAATCTCGCGTGCAAGTTCCGAACGTCTGAAAGAAACCCACTCAGAAACCGAGAGCCCTCTCTGTCTCTCTACAGTTCTCTCTCTGAAACATAAGCGCTAAGAAAACAAAACAAAACAAATACAATCTCACAGTGCCTTCTTCAATTGAGAGAGATCTTGCCCTTCTACATTGCCCCTTTTGTAGCGGACAAGGTAATCTCACTTTCTAATTTTTCCAACTCTTTTTTCCTCACTTAAGTTTCCTTCTAATTGCTTGACTTGTTTTACCCCTTCAAATCCAAGCATTTTTTATTTTTTTTACCTATTGATTTATGCCCATTTAGTCTTAAGTTATGAGAAAAGGTTTTTTTCCTTTGATTTTTATTTTTTTAAGCTTCTTTAAAGCTTTTTGTCTTTTTTTTTTCTGTCTCTCTTCTTCTCATAGTTTTGAATTGTTCCCACAAAATTTTCGACTGGAATTAGATTTTTTTGTTCTTTTGATTGGGTGCTGGATATGTGCTCAGCAAGTGTTTTTTTTTTTGGCTGAATTTTTAGGGTTTCATTGAATCAAAATTAGGTACTTCTTCAATTTGGGACTGATTAGGGTTTGGGCGTTGTGGAGATTGAGTTTGGGATCAGATAGAATGGGGATGAATTGGGATCTTTGTAGAAATTGGAGTTCTAAATTTGACTGTTGTGGGATTGAGTTTTTGAGCTCTGAAGATGCCTAGAATGATGGTGGTTGAACAGTGTTGGTTTGGTCATGGAAGAAGATTGCTCATATAGAGATTGTTTTATAGACGGCAAGTAATTGGGGGAGTTTTAGCTGTTCTTTCAATGAAAGCGTAGATTTTGATAATATTTTGTGTGCTGATCTCCACTGGGGAATGAATTTGGTATTAGTATTTTATTTAGTTGTTTTCGGTTCTACTGTTGTAATGGCTTTCCACTTCATTTCTGGTACTATGGATAATATCAAAAAAGTAAAAGGAAAAACATGAGAAATAAGTTATATTTGCTAATACGTTTTTGTATTTTGTTTTTTGTTTTATCTTGTTCAACCTAGATCTGGGCTGTTGGAGATTGGTTAGTGACTAATCTTAGTGGTTGCATGTTTCGGAAAGTCTGTAGAATAATGGAAATATAGATGATAAATCTAATCTTGTTATTTGTGTGTGCTTTTTGTAACGGTATTGTGTATAGATATTAAGTTTGTTAGCTGGGCAATGGGGGTTTTGTAAAATACAAATTACGAAAAGTTTTATGTTGTGATATTCAAAATATTTTTACTTTTATTTATGAAGTTCATAGAGATTTGGATTAGAGATTTAAATTAGTTTTATATGCATTTTTTTTTATATGATTTCTAAAACGATGAGGTACTCAGGGTGGTTGACTTTCTTCCATGCACTCGTGAAGTTATTTTGTCATTTAAGTTCTTGTTAAAAGCTGTTTTCTTACAAGTGATGGACAATACTCGTTTGAAATTGATTTGTTAATTGTTTTTATGCTGGTTGATTGTAGTGACCTACATTAAACTGAATTGGTGGGCCAAATAACATTTTACAGTTGGATTTCTTCAGAAAACTCCAATTGCAATTGGTCTGATTGTATTTTACTAGCTTTGTTCTTTAATCTCTGAGTGTAGAAGTTTTTTAACTGAGAGTATGATGATTCTGAACCCAAGTACAATATATTGTATCATGTTTCTGATTGCTGAAAATTAATTAGTAGGTGGTTTTTAAGAGTAAATCTTCCTCCTGATTCCATATAGGATGCTTCTTTTAATTGTGTATGTTTGTGCGATAAATTTAATTGGTTAAAGGAATATTTTTATTTTTTAAATAAAAATTAAAAAATAATAAAATTAATTGTATAACAATAAATTAAAAAATAAAATAATATTAATATGATATTGAAATAATAATTATAAAATAATAAAATAAAAAATAAAAAAATTATTAAAATTTTTGTAAAATTAAAAAAAAAACAGTTATCGTTATTGACCATATCATTAACAATAGTGTTTGTCGTTAATATAATCAACTGATCAAAAACAATTATATGATTATATTAATAATGATTATAATTATTGATGATTGTGACTATTTTTTATTATTTTATTTTTAAAATTTTTTGAATTTTTTATAATGTTTAAATTATAAATTATTATTATAATAAATATTTAAATTTATTTTAATATTAGTGTTATTTTTTTATTGAAAGGTATTTTAAGCATTTTATTAAAAAAATTAAAAAATTTTGATTAATTGATTATTTATATTTTTAAATTTTTTTTTAATAGGAATTCATCATTTAGTGGACCTTTAGATGTGTTGTTTGGCCTTTTTTCTTTTTGTAAATATTCTGAGTGAATCTGATTTTCCAATTTTCATTTGATATTATTTAAACAAAACGGAGGCAATCCTTACCATATGACTTAAATCTTTTAAACTAGGGTTTACTACTCTCTTCATCCCTTCAGTTTCAATAGAATTCTTCCGCCGGACCTAGTAAGTCACCTGCAATCTCTTTAAATTTTACAATCATAAACAGTGCTTTTTCTTCTTTCCGTTTGCTATCTTAATTCAAGGCTTTAAAATTTAATCTTGCTTGCGTATGATCAAGAAATGATTCATTTGTAATTGTTTTAATTTTGTTTATCAGTTTTCTGATAATGTATACACGTGCATTTACACTTGAACTCATATATGTCTAGTTTCATTAATCAGGCCTAGATTTTGTCTGTTTAACTTTCACTTCGTTTATCTCCGTTGTATTTTGTTCTCTTGCGGATAGGAAGTCTCGAAATAACATTTAATTTTGTTTGGTCGTTAAATTTTTTAGTTTGTTGCGCCGTGTAAAGGCATATTAAGGATATGGCTACTGAGAAGAAAGGAGAAGAGGATCAGTCGGCCGCCAGTGCTCCAGCTGTTGGATTTATCGGGAAGGCAGAAGAACAATATGGGAAAATCAAGGAGCACTTAGAAACATATCCTTTTGTGTGGGCTTCGTTTATTGTTGTGTACGGTGGTTTTGGACTCTGGATGACGTACAGGTGGAGGAAACTTCGTAAAACTGAGGACAGAGTAAGGGTCCTTCAAGAGAGGCTTCGGAAACTTGTTGAAACTGAAGAGTCTGCAAGCTCCGCTGCATCAGTTGGAAAGGTTCTCCAGTCTGGTGAAAAGACTTCACAATCTGGTGACAAAATTTCCAATTAATGTTATTTGTCAATTCACAGGCTTTAGTTTTCCCTTAACATTAAATCAGTTTCGAAAGTGGATTGATTGCGCTTCCTCGAGTTGGGTATGTTGTGGTAGATGCATGATTTTCAGAGATTTTTTTTCAGGAATTTCTTCTTCAAAACCTGAGGTTTTGTTATATTAAGATTTTTTTGAATTTTGGTAGAGGTGATATGATAGATTTTGGAGAAGATTCTAAAGTGTGCAATGGAGCATCAAAATAAGTTACAAAAACTAGATGATTGAAATGTTGTAGTCATGATAAATTTTTGTTGAAATTGAGCTTAAGATTTATAAGTGTTTTCCCTGTTTAGATGATCATCATTGCTTTCCAGATAATATGGAGTTTGTTTCTTGTAGATTTCTGAAGTAGCATAAACTTACAAACTAATTTTGCATATGAAATGTTCATTGTTTTTGTGGGATTCACTCTTACTATCATTCCCCTGTCATGAAATTGCTTTAGGTATTGATTTTATTTGGGTATGTTTCAAATTTTAGTATACAACATTGAGCTTGTAACTTTGTAGAGAACTTTATTATTATTACTATTATTTATCAATATATGGCAGGTTAATTAAAATTAGAGAAACGTTTACGGAAAGACATTTAGCTGAAATGCATTTGAAGAATGTAGTAGCAATGTGACACTTGAAATGTCATTACAGATTCACATACTGCAGTATAATCATGTTACTATGAACCATTTTATAGTTGATGACCTGTATGTCCAACAAATACTTGATACATGACCTGTAGTAGCAATGATGATCATCTAAACAGGGGAAACATTTATAAATCTTAAGTTCAATTTCAACAAAAATTTATCAAAACTACAACAAACAGTCATTTAGTTTTTGTAACTTAATGTTCCATTGCACACTTTAGAATCTTCTTTAAAATCTATCATATCACTTTTACCAAAATTCAAGAAAATATTAATATAACAAAACCTCAGGTTTTGAAGAAGAAATTCCTAAAAAAAAATCTCTGAAAATCATGCATCTACCACAACATACCCAACTTGAGGAAGCGCAATCAATCCACTTCCAAAACTGATTTAATGTTAATAGGATATCTCTTTAACAAAGATATTATTGTTAGACTATTATGATATTCATCATTATAGATCATATTAAATATAAAACTTATATAATGATATATAAAATAAACTATATCAATTTAATGATATATAACTATTATGATCTTTATGAGTTTTTGTCTAATGATGATTAATGTTAACTAATTTAAGAAAATCTTTGACTTTATTTCACAAATTATGTTTTCTTATTAAACCATAAATTGTTTAATAATATTATGAGCCAAGTAAGAGAATGTAAGAATATTTTTATTGTGTGGTCCATGTGTAATTAACATAAAGTATAAGTTTAATAATAGATTATGGGCTAAAGTGTTATTGATCAAGTTAGAAAGATTTATATAGTATTATACATTTTGATGAGGGTGCAGTTGATATTTTTCCAATGACGATATAAAACTGGTTTTTCTTTTTATCCATATGAGATAAATTATTTTACTATTAATTTTACGCATAAAAGTTTTGAAAAAAAAAAAAACTAAGTCTCTAGTTTTCAACAGTCTAATCAACAATGAAATCAACATCTTCCATCAAATTTCTAATGAAGTCAGGTATATTTAAGCTCTATTATTTCGTAATAATTGGAAGTTTTAACTTTTGGGGATAAAATTAGGACAAAATTAAAGTTGTTGATGTTTTGATTGTTTGCCATAATTAATATTATAAAATTTACATTTGATTGGCATTAATAAAAGAATGCTGAATATTATTTTACTTAAATATCTTAAAAAAATTAGTGGTTATAAATTAATATTTTATTAGTTAAAAAGATATTATTTTCAATAGTCTTAATAGTTTGTAACATGATATTTATGTTTTCAATTTATTTATAATTATTATTTTAAAACTACTAAGGACATTATTAAAATTTAAAAAAAAATGCACTCAAATTTTTTAAAATTTTAAAATACCCCCTTTAAATTTTTATTAATATTCCTAAAACTTTTCAAAGTTATAATTTATTCTTATATATATGATTATATGATATTTACATTCATAATTTAATTTTTAAGTATAATTGTCAATTTTTTTATACCATTAGAGGATATGTTATAATTTTAAAAAATATTCCAAGCTTTTTCAAATTACAAAAAACGCTATTAAAAATTTCGTTAATACCATTAAATTTTTTAAAATTTATAATTGCTTTTAAATATATGATGATATGACATTTACATCTTTAATTTATTTTTTAGTATAATTATCATTTTTTAAACTATTGAGACATATTAAAATTTTATAAATAAAAAACATCTCAAATTTTTTAGAAATTTTAAAAAACCCATTAAAATTTTATTAACACCGCTAAAATTTACTAAATTTGTAATTTACCTTTAAATATATAATTATATAAAAATTTAAAAATCTTAAAAACACCAAATCATTTTTGAAATTATAAAAAACTTTTTAAATTTTTATTCATCCTAAAAATTTTTTAAATTTATATTGACCTTCAAATATATAATTATACGACATATGCGTCTTTAATTTATATTTGTTTTTAGAAATGTAATTGTTATTTTTGATACTATTAGATTCATCTTAAAAGTGAGAGTAATTTTTTTCAAAAAATTAATGAGTAAAATAAAATTGTAATAAAATTAAGATTACTTTAGAAATATATTAATACCTAAAGTGGAGGAGATTAATAGATTACCTTTTATATTACTTATTATATTATCATTGGTAATTACTTATAAATAAAAAAAAAAAAGATAAAATCAATAATAAAAAAATATTATAAAGTTAATCTTTTAATACCTTAATCAATCAACATATAACTATCGAGTTTAAATCATAGGAATGACCCAAAGAATATATATATATATATTGAAAGTAAGGCCAAATGATTTTTATCACTCAAGGTTTGATGTAATGACAAATTTTTACTTATTAATTTTGAAAAAAAGTCAGACTTTTATTTATCTATTAAATTTATTTACAAATTTTGTCAATTTTTTTATAAAATTATTGAAAAGATAAAAATGTTTTCAAATTAAATAATATTTTGCTTCTTAAATTTTATTAAATATCTTTTACTCTAATTTAAATTAATTTCAATTTAAAATTAAAAAATTTACTTGTACATATAAATACAAGTATTAAAGATGTATTATATTTAAAAGTAAATTATAATGTTTGAAAATTTTAAAGGTGTTAAAAAAATTTTAATGGGTTTTTTAAAATTTATAAAAGGTTTGGAAATGTTTTTAAAAGTTTTAAATTCTATATACCTTTAAATAGTTTTACAAGTGACAATTATACCATAAAAACACAATAAATTAAAAATTTAAATATCATATTATAAGTTATTGAGAGTAAAATATTTTTTCGATATATATGAAATAAGTATACTAATTTTTTAAATAAGATAATAAAATCAATATATCCCTTATAAATTTAAAAAATTTTTATATTTCAAAATATATTTTTATTATAATATTTAAATAAAATAATAAGTGAATTTAATTTTTTTTTAACTTTACAGGTAAGATTTTGCTAGTTGGTCATGTTGCCTTTTACATTGAGCTCGACATAATTGGATGAAATGGGGCTTCAGTGCAGCGTCTAACTATTTACCACGGACGTTGGTGTTATCAGCAAACAGTGAGGGTAGTTTCTGAGATTCACCCCGAGATATTTTCTCTGGGGAAAAAGATATTTTGAGTGGCTGACGGCACTATAAAAAGCCTTAAACCCTAGCCGCTTCTATGTTTTTCAGAACGCTTGGCTCATAAACCCTATTCTCAGGTTCTGCTTCACGATAAGAGGTGTACTCTTCTTTTCATCAAAGCCCTTTCTCTTATTCCTTCTTTTATTACATGCTAATACATGTTTCCACTTCAATTTTATTTCTCTCTTTTTATTAGATTTTGATTGCTATTGTCTTTTCATTTATAGTTGTTTTCGGTTCTACATGTTGTAATGGCTTTCCACTTCATTTGTGGTACTATGGATAATATCAAAAAAGTAAAAGGAAAAACATGAGAAATAAGTTATATTTGCTAATATGTTTTTGTATTTTGATTTTTGTTTTTATCTTGTTCAACCTAGATCTGGGCTGTTGGAGATTGGTTAGTGACTAATCTTAGTGGTTGCATGTTTCAGAAAGTCTGTAGGATAATGGAAATATAGATGATAAATCTAATCTTGTTATTTGTGTGTGCTTTTTGTAACGGTATTGTGTATAGATATTAAGTTTGTTAGCTGGGCAATGGGGGTTTTGTAAAATACAAATTACGAAAAGTTTTATGTTGTGATATTCAAAATATTTTTACTTTTATTTATGAAGTTCATAGAGATTTGGATTAGAGATTTAAATTAGTTTTATATGCATTTTTTTTTATATGATTTCTAAAACGATGGGGTACTCAGGGTGGTTGACTTTTTTCCATGCACTTGTGAAGTTATTTTATCATTTAAGTTCTTGTTAAAAGCTGCTTTCTTACAAGTGATGGACAATACTCGTTTGAAATTGATTTGTTAATTGTTTTTATGCTGGTTGATTGTAGTGACCTGCATTAAACTGAATTGGTGGGCCAAATAACATTTTACAGTTGGATTTCTTCAGAAAACTCCAATTGCAATTGATGGTCTGATTGTATTTTACTAGCTTTGTTCTTTAATCTCTGAGTGTAGAAGTTTTTTAACTGAGAGTATGATGATTCTGAACCCAAGTACAATATATTGTATCATGTTTCTGATTGCTGAAAATTAATTAGTAGGTGGTTTTTAAGAATAAATCTTCCTCCTGATTTCATATAGGATGCTTCTTTTAATTGTGTATGTTTGTGCGTTGAATGAATTTATATAATTTTCTTTTGAGGACTATCAGAGCAACAACCTTTGTATGTCATGACATATTGTTTTTGCTCTTGCTCTGTAGTGGTGGGTTGAGATGGCTTTCAGTAGCAGACTTGGTATGCTTGTTAGGCAAAATGGGCAAGCTTCATTGCCATCTATGCTCAACTCTATCCGCAGCATTTCATCATCTAAGCTTTTTATTGGTGGTAGGTATTTGATATAAGTTTTTAAATGTTATATTAGATGAGGATTTTTTATTAATGTTTATCTTTTAAACTTTTCAACCATGGCCGTCAGGACTTTCCTATGGGACGGATGACATGTCACTCAAGGAAGCTTTTTCCAGCTTTGGTGAAGTGGTTGAAGGTGAATTTTAATTTCTGTTGCTGGTGGTTATTTCATATTAGACTTTATTTGTGGTTTGTTTTACTTTGTGTAAAAAAAAAAAAATTGGTGTAACAATCATACTAGACGTTATTTGTGGTTTGTTTTCCTTCTTCATTTATGTAAATAATTGGATCCAATTGAATAGAGGTGTAAAATTTGTCCATTCATATTTTTTACTGAATGTTGCCACTCAACTTCGATAGAGCATCGTGGAGCTATTAGTAAAATATTGTGAGTTTTGGTGTTGGTCATTGTTTCATTTAGTTTTTAACCTTAAAGCAATCTTCCAGGGTTAACTTCAACAGTTTATGCTAATTTATTTATGACTTTATAATGCCAATACCTTGGTGTTTATTATTGCTTCTTTGCATTTACAATGTCTGTAGCACTTTATTCACTACATATGCTCATTCCCAGTGGTTGTTTTGGTGCACAGCAAGAGTTATAACTGACAGAGACACTGGGAGATCAAGAGGATTTGGGTTTGTTAATTTTGCCAGCGATGACTCTGCCAGTTCGGCACTTTCAGCTATGGATGGCCAGGTCAGATTATATTTAATAGATTTTAGGGCTTGTTGAAACAATGCTAAAATAAAATTATATGTTGATTTATGTTCCATGCAATTTCAGGAGCTAAATGGTAGAAACATCCGTGTTAGTTATGCCAATGATAGACCAAGTGGGCCTCGATCATTTAATAACAATTTTCGTGGTGAAGGCAATTTCGGAAGAGGGGGGGATTACTAGCTATCAATAAGTTAAAGCTTGTAGCGAGCAGTTCATTTTGAATTAAGGATGCATTTTTGTTTTAATGGGTTGAAATATTTGAACTACTGGAATTATTATGTGGTTTGCTTCAAGCATGTGTTGTTGGTTTATTCTACTCTAAATTTTTATTTATCTACAAAGAATTTTGAAATAATTAATTATTTCTAAAATTATATTTTTGGTATAAATAAACTTATTTTCAAATTAGGAATTGTTCTCTCTATTTAAGCTAAACTCAAGGCAGTTATTACCCAAAAAAAAAAAAAAAAAACTCAAGGCAGTCAGTTATTTTCTTCCCTATTGGTCTTCCAAGGTCCAGGAACTTGTGCAATAAACAGGGTCTATTTAGGTACCTACTAGGGAGAATCACTATTTGTTAATCTTTTTGGTCACAGCAACTTTTGCAGCCCTACAACCTTAAAAACATTGTTTTTTAACCTTAACAGGTTTTGTTAGTAAATTTTGTTAATTGTTCAGATAGTTTTTTAGTAAGACAAAAAAGTTCTTTATTATTTTCAACATGTATAAAAGCTAAATAACATTATAAAAATTTATCAACTATATCTTTATTTAATTTAATCAACTACGAACAAATTTAAGTCATTTATAATGAATGCTATTAGGCGTAGAATTGAACTAGTATGGTTTGATTTATTGAGAATTACATTAGGATGGGGCTATTATAGGTAGGAATCACATAATTTAAATTTATTTTATTTGAATAATACATTTTTAAAGCAATTTAATTTGTTAAAGTTTTTTTTTTTTTTTCAATTAAAAGTAGTGTTTTAAGTGATAAATATTTAAATTACTAAAAAAATAATTTGTATTTTTAGGTGGGTAAATGATACTAATCATATAAAGTTCATATGTGTATATGTTCTATACACTGATGTTCGAATTTTGATGGAAATTGGAAGGTGAGAGGGTCTCAACTTAAAGTTGAGGTTGCGGAGGATCATTGAGGCAAAAAAGGAGTACTTGTCCCAATCAATTAAATATTAAACGTGTTTAGAGAAATTAGGTGGCATTTAAATATGATCTATTATATTGATATAGTTGCGTGGAAATGTATAGCAATGAAAAATACATTGAGTCCAACATATTTAGGTATAAAAATATAAAAAGGCAGAATAAAATAATTAAAAGATTAATAATTTTTTACATGGTTGGATTAATCTTATATCTGTGATGTTGTTATTGTTAGAATCTCTATATGCCTTGTTAATAAAATTAAACATGTAGCATAAGGAAATTGGGGCATAGTTTAAAAATAAAATTGATAATGTTCTTAAGTTTAACTTAGAATTATGGATTAAAATCAAAACATATACGAATTTTAAAATTTAGAGATAGAATAAAAACATACCAATTTTGACAACTTGTACTCTTTGTGATATCTCCAAATAGTGTCTTTGACAATCATTCCAAATTACAATTCATTGGCATCCACAGGAGGTAGTTGAATTTAAAAGTGATGAAGGCAATCCAAGTGTTTGCTAGAACATTGAGATAGTGATATATAAAATCAAGGCTTTCAAAAGAAGTGACAAAAAGTGTTTATGTGTTGTATAATATCGTGTTTATATAGAAATAAAGATGAAACAACCATTCTAAGGATGAAATGGCCATTATAACAATACAATTGTATTTCAATTGTATCAAAACAGTTGTTTCAAGCGATGAAACGATGGTTCTAATGATATAATAACTGTCCAAATCTATGAATAGTTAATGCTTACCAATAAAGGATATCTATAGATGTTAAACAACTATTGATGTAACACTCATAAATATATCTCAAGGGCATTTTGGTCATTTTTCATAGTTTAAATTCATTATAAATTTATATAAGAAAAGATAAATGATTGTGCATGAAGTTTGAATGCCTCTATTAGTATACCTCTCTTAAGTGTGGAATACTTGAGTGTAGAATTTAAAGAATACATAAAAGAGTATGAAATAATATCACAATTCATCGTTTTTAGTACATCATGATACAATGATACATCTGAATAGAGAAACTGAACCTTGATGGATATGATTTGCTCTATGAGTTTTATTGATCTACCTATATTTTTATAGGATTATACCCCAAAGACTACAACCAATATGCTGAATTGACTACCATCTAAATATATGGATTAGACTTCATATTATAGATTAACTTATTTGAAGATTTAAGGTTGTAATACTTGTGTCAAGGAATTGACATTAAATAAGCTAGACTTTAAATGTAATAAGTGTATCTTTGTGAGGTATGTTTAGGAAACTAAAGGATATTGTTTCTTACATCCTAAAGAGCATAATGTTATTATTGCTCGTTCTTGTGTCTTTTTAGAAAGAAAATTATTCTCTAGAGGACTAGTGGGAGGAAAGTTATTTGAAAAGGCTTGCAAAAATTCCACACATTCAACATTCCTAGGGTTCAATTTATGTAACCTATTGATGAATTTTAAGGTTTAATGACCAAAATGTAACAAAATTGTTTAGATCTTAAGTAATAAGACTATTGATCCAAGGCATGAACAATAACATAGAATTCTTTATCATAAGTATTGTGTTTTCTCTTAGATTCATTTAATTTCTCACTAAGGTAAGCAATAGGTTTTCTTACCATGAGCGAGAATGACACCAATTCTAACTTCATTTGTATCACATTCTGTTTCAACAACTTTGTTGCAATCGGGCAAGGGTAGGATGGGAGCTAAACACAACTTCTTTTTAATTGCATCGAAGGCTTCACTTATTGGTTTGTCCATTAGAAACTCCCTTTCTTCAAACATTTAGTGATGGGTGTCATTATGACATTGAAGTTAGGAACAAATCTTTGATAAAAAGATGTTAATCCATGGAAAATTTTAATGTCCAAAATGGACATGGGTTGAGGCTAGCTTTTGATTGCCTTTACCTTGGATTAGTTTACACAAATCACTTTTTGGACACTGCATATATGAGGAATATAACTTAAAAAGTAAGAAATTCACATTTCTCCAATTTTGCATATAGTTGATTCCTCCTCAAAGCCTAAAAAATCTTCTTCAAGTGATCAAAATGCTTCATTTTAGTTTTGCTACACTCCAAGGTATTATAAAAAAAAACCATAACAAACTTTCCTAAGAACGACTTTAGAACCTCATTCATAAGTCTTACAAATGTACTTGATGTATCAGGTGATCCAAAAGGCATAAATAACCATTCATATGAAATTGCCTTTGTTTTGAAGGTTGTTTTTCATTAATCCCTTTTACACATCTAGACTTGCTGGTAACCTCTCCTTACATCAATTTTGGAAAAGACCATCAAACCATCTAACTCATTTAACATGTCATCAAGTCTAGGAATATGACACATATACTTGATAGTTATATTGTTGATAGCCTTAGTATTAATGCACATAAGATAGGAACCATCCTTCTTGAGCACTAACAAAGTGATAATCGAACATGGACTCATAGTTTCATGAACATACCTATGATCTTTAAGCTAATCAACATGCTTTTACAATTTTTTAAACTCCTCTAGATTGTATTTATTGGCTAATTTATTTTGTAGAGGTGTCTTGGGTAAAAGGTTAATATGGTGCTCTATTCCTATCAACAAGAATATGCTAGAGGGTAAGTCTAACAAGAACTCGTCTTGGAACTTTTGTAGAAGGGGTTAGATTCTTAGGTTTAAAGTGTTTGGGGGCTGAATTTGGTTACTTTTGGTTGCTAACAATGTTAGGATATGTTTGTGTTTAAATATATCTTGTTTAGCTTTGGCTCAATTCAAGAAAAAGTTTTCTTTTATGTTCAAGGTTTAAGGCTGTTTAAGGTTTTTTTGGGTAGGTTTTGAGAAAGGCTACAATGATGGTTTTATGGTGCAATTCGAATGTGTTGATAGTCTCCCCTTATAAGTAACTTCTCGATCAAATTGCCAAAACCTTTTTAACAATAGATTACAAGCATCCATGGGAATTAGGTCACACAAAACCTCATCAATATAATTCCTTCCAATTGAAAAAGGAATCATCACTTTTTTAGTAACTTGTAAAGGACTACCATTGCTTAACCATTATAATTTGTAAAGGTTTACATGGTTAAGTGTTGAAAATCCCAATTTCTCTACAAAAGTAGTAGATGTTACGTTTGTGTAACTACCACTATTAATAATGACTGAACAAATTTTCCTTTTGATTATGCACTTCGTATGGAACAAATTCTCCCTTTGATTTTCTTGAGGTTGGACTTAGGCATGTAAAACTCTTTTCAAGACTAGTAAGTCTTCATAATTAGCTTCTTCAATTACCTCCTTCTTACTCTCACTCTTACTTTCCTCATTCTCTTTCTCTTTATAAGGGCTTTATCTATCTTGATAATATCTTTGAGAGTCATAATACATTTGTTAGGGTAATTGATATGAAAGTGCCCATAACTTTGGCAAACATTTCTTATTTTTCAAGTCAATTTAGTTTGTGTCTTCCTTCGGTATGTCTTTGACAGGTTCTTGATTCTTTTTTTTATTTTGATCTTTATTGTTCACAAAAGGGTTTATAATAGAAAAAAGAGCCTTTGTGATATGGACTCTCTTTGAAGTGTTTCTTTGGAGTAGCAAACTTTTGAACTCTAAGTTGCTTTTTAACCATAAAAGAAGCCAACTTACACATATCATCAAGAGTACTAAAATTCTATAGTTCTACCTTATAGGCTATATCTTAGTTTAATCCTCCCAAAAAATTAAGCTATAATGTGTTCTTATTCTTTTGAGATATCATTCTGAAGCATAAGGCTTTCGAATTCCTTAATACCCTTCTCCACATTATGAACTTCTTGCTTTATATTGTGTAACTTAAGGTAAAGATTTGGCTTGTGATTTGTCAAGCAAGAATCTCTTTTTCATTTGCCTTTTCAATTTATCCTAAGATCGAACTTTATGTTTTCCTTCCTTATCCCTTTTTTTCTTGATATTCTCTCACCATAAAAAAGCATAAGATTTGAGTTTAGCTATGGTCATTCTACATATCTTTTCATCATTATACCTTTTAAAGTCAAAGATCTGTTCCATCTCAGTCACCCAATCTAGGAAATCATTTAGATTTAGGCTTTCATGTTAAGATATGCTCTATCGTAGTTTGTCTTTTACATGATCTATAATTAATCTAGATCAAACAACATAGACTACGCAACAATCTTATCTTATTGTGACCACAAATTTGTCTTCATAGATATTAATTAGTAAGCTCACATGAGATATCACTCTTATACTCATGAATGATGATCTCTTTTATTGGTCCATTACAGTTAATGTATAGATCTTAATACGATTAGATATTACCTTTATGGTAACCCCTACTATAATAGCATATTAGACTATGTCAAATTATACCAATCCTTGTACAAAATAGTCTAGTAGCCTCAAGTCAAAAGATTTCATGTATCCATCAAATTAAGATCTTTTCATAAGCACAAAAGGTACCCTTTGCGTAAAATCTCTTATTGGGCCAATCTAGTGAACATGCCTAACATACAATATACGCTCATGTGTTACACCAAGCTGTAAGCAATTGTTTTGACACATGCAAATTATCACTACTTTTTAATAGAGTTTTTTTTAACACTATGATAATCTCATAACTATTACTAATGCCCTAGATCTGGATAACATTAAGCTTACAGATGGTTTCTAAAATAATCACTTTAATGAGCATATAGGGAAAAAAAGATCAATTCATTCAATTTCCTAACTTGATTATATCACTCTCAATGTATATTATTTGTACAACCATATTATAAATTATATATGACATTGAATAAAGAATAGAAATGTATTTATTTACTAATAAATAATTACAAATGCATAGGAACTCGATAAGTTATCCTAACAAAATTATTTTAAACAAATGGTTGTTCAAGGCATAAGAATTGGTGATGTTTTACCTTGTGCAATGCTAAAGGTGAAAGAAGCATTAAGTTCAATTATAACTCCCTGGTGGCTTTGATACAAATAATTAGCTTCAAGGAAGCTTGAAAAGTCATCTCATGTCAAGTAAGTGCTTTATAGCCTTTAATTGTATGAAACATATTATTAAGATGATACTTGTGTTAAATTCATATGACTGGATGTTTTTATTACCAAGTTTAGAATATTCACATGAATGATAAACTATTATTTGGTTGGTTGTGTGAACTTGCCCTATTTTGAATGACCTTATATTGTATGGTTAATGCATCATTATATTCATGTTTGCACTAAACTCAAATTCAAATTAAATCCGTCAAACTTGTGTTCAAATCATCATATCATTCACATCAATATTTCTCAAAGAGGATTAAAATGTCCAAGATTTACATCTTGAGGTGTTTTGATTCAATTCATAAAATCAAAATTTCAAATTGTATAAGTGTTTCAAAAGGGAAAATTCATGATTTTTGGAAATGTATAATTGTAGAAGACATTTCCTAATTGTACATGGACTTTGTTCAACCAAACCATGCCATATAGCAGCCAAATTAGCACAAAATCTTTAAAGTCACTACCTCTTATGTATGTGTAATATGGTTGTACATACATGCTTCAAGTTTTAAAAAAAAATTTGGGATTTCACGCTTGAAAAATTGGGGATTTTTTGGAATATAATGCAATGCACAACTGTACATGTAAAGATATACACTCGTACATGCAATTATAAGAAATCACAGGTTTTTTTTTTACATTTTCATAAATCCTAAATTGATTTTTTTTTTTCAATTTCTCTCAACCCTAACCTTTGATTTCCACCAAAATACATCCAAATATTAAAATTTTCACTCAAATCAACTCCTTACATTTCAAAATCACTAAAGCGAACTTATTTTTCAAAAAGTTTCCTATATCTTGCCTTCATCTAGCTAAGTTCAAGAAAAGAATATGGCTCTAAGAAGTAAATTGATTGGTTTCAAAGATAAGGCAAAAGACTCTCCTTATGAAATAATTTTTTATGACAGTGCTTATAAGGTATGTTTGAATTTTATCCTAGCAAGAGGAATTTCTATTGGGAAATACTTAGACTTAAACATTTTGAATGAAGTTGGAATTATCAATGAGGTTATAGCTTTGATTAGGATTATGAAATGGAAAAAATTATTTTGATATACTTGAACGCCTATGAGGACTTGGTGTATGATTTTTTTAGTTTGTTAAAGTTAGAGAATGATGGTAGAAGAAATACTAAAGATCATACTTTATGGTTTAGATTAAAGAATTTTGAGTTTGTAGTTTCTCTTTCATAATTAATTGAATGGTTGAAGTGCAATTGTGAGGGAATTATAGATATGCCAAGTGGTTATAATTTGAATGTTGCATGGATTAATTATGGAGGCATTGGGATGTTTAATGCTTATACTTCCAAGTCAAGCTAAATGCATAGTCCTACCCTTCAAATAATTCATAGGATGATCACTTACACATTGAATGCTTGACAATGTAGAAATGGACATGTAAGTGTTAAAGACATGGTGTTCATAGAAGCTGCTTTGAAAGGTAACATGTTGATGCTACTCGTTAACTGATTTGGAAGCTAAGTGATATTCAATGTGCTAAAACAAAAATTGACTTTGGCATGCTTGCCATTTTTCTTGTTGAAAAAGTAGGGTTAGAATTAGAAGACGAAAATGATGAGTACATTAT
Organism: Anacardium occidentale; assembly: GCA_026122585.1. Taxonomy (NCBI): domain Eukaryota; kingdom Viridiplantae; phylum Streptophyta; class Magnoliopsida; order Sapindales; family Anacardiaceae; genus Anacardium; species Anacardium occidentale. The sequence continues at coordinate 98,145 of JAJEJH010000561.1, forward strand.
AAGGTTTATTAAAGCAAATTGGATCAACACTGAACCATTCTTTCAAATAAGCATAATCCAAAAGAATGGTAGAGGTGGTTAGAGGTTGGTCGAGCATATGAAAGAGAATGAACCATCTATTGCTCCTTTTGCTACTCACTCAACTTCTGACACTAGTGTACATCATAGAAAACATGTCAAGACTAGGTAAGTAAACGGAGAATAATCGCCTTGCGAGATAAAATAGGTGTTAGAATATCTCCAATCTATTCAAGGGCATCTAATTGAATTAAGAGTTTGGATAGACAAAATGGTTTGAATAGATAAAATGAATAGTTGAATTAATGATTTGAGTGTCGAGGTTCCTACATTGAGTTACTAGTTCCTTGCCATACTAATAGAAGTGTAAGTGATTGGATAGCAAAACAATATAATTTTTTTAACTAAAGGATTATGTAATTCCAAATGACTTCATTACACTCCGCTCAAAAGCTTAAATGATTAACATCCACCTCATCCTCATCCAAGCTGCTTAATGCAGCAAAATTAAAGAAATAAGTAAAAGAAAGATCTTTGATTGATTGATTGCCCCATGGACGGATACATCAATGTCATCATGCTGTTCATTACAAAATATTTTATGTGAATCAAACGGCTCAGACCTGCACCCATTCTAGCAGACCCCACCCGTATTATTTCATACGTCTACAGCCTTCATTTATCTCTAATATTATCTTCTTCTGTATCAAAATCTTGCATTACACCTGTATTATGCTACATCTTGGACACAATTCTTTCCAAGGACCACAACGATAATTCATCGGCACAAATTTTAATACAAAATAAATTAATAACAAGGAAATACCAGTAGCAACGATGACACTGGAACGAATATGTTTAATGGCCTCAGCTGGATTCCTCGGCATGTGCGTTGTTAATTCCTTTTTCCTTTTTTACCCTCGATTGAATCCCGTAATAACTAACATACCACTTGACGAATTTCCTCAATCCTGAGGCTAGATCCGTGGTGGGCCTGTACCCGAAGTCTTTATACGCCAAGCTCACGTTCGCATGCGTATATGGCACATCGCCATTTCTCGGCATTCTGATCACATGTTTCTTCGCTTTTGTGTTCAATAGGTTTTCTAAGATTGACACTAATCTCCCCACCGGAACTGGCGATGTGTTTCCCAGATTGTAAATTCTCAGCTGCGCCGGCCCTTTCTTTTTCCCGCCACTGCCGGTGCTCTTCTCCGCCGTGTCGAGTGCTCCCAGACACCCTTTCACCACGTCGTCGATGTACGTGAAATCACGCGCCACCTCTTTGTCGTCTTGAGTTTTGTACAGGTCAATTGGTTTGCCTTGTAGTATGTCTTTTGTGAAGAAGAAATATGCCATGTCGGGTCTTCCCCACGGACCGTATACAGTAAAGAATCTTAATCCGGTAAGGGCAAGCCCGTAGATATGATTGTAAGTGTGGGCAATTTCTTCGCCCGCTTTCTTTGTGGCGGCGTAAAGACTTGCCGGCTGGTCGGTTCTATCGGACTCAGAAAATGGAACATCAGGATTGAGGCCGTACACTGAGCTTGACGAAGCCCACACAATCGATGGCTGAGGATTTGCGGATTTGCATACTTCTAGAAGGTTGACAAATCCGGCCAAGTTAGACGCCACGTAAGACTGCGGGTTCTTCATGGCGTAACGTACGCCGGCTTGTGCTGCTAAGTGTAGTACGTGACTGAAAGGTACCACGTCGAAAAGTTTATTCAACAACGGCGTATCGTTCAAGTCTCCTTCTACAATGAAAATCTGATGCTTTTGAAGCAACTTTTGCCGGTCTCTTTTAAGCGCCGGATCATAATAATCATTGAAGTTATCCAATCCAAGAACGCCGTCACCCCGCTTCTTTAAAGCAAGAGAGCAATGGGATCCGACGAACCCGGCAGCTCCTGTAACCAACACAGTGAAGCCATTGGGGCGGCGGGGAGTGGCGGAGTGGCGCAGCTGCTTTTCCCAGGAGGCGCCACTGCCGACGGAGGAGAATAAAGAAGTGGAGAGAAGAACGTGACGGTTGTGACGAGGAGGAGAATAATCAGAAAGCGGGGGATGATTGAGAGTAAAAAAAAGAATAAGAACAAGTGCAATAAGAATGGTGGCTCTAAAAAAAAGTTTAGAAGAGGAGTGCAAGAGCTTGGTCAAGTGAAGTCGACGAACGTAACTATTGTAGCGTTCGAGCTTGACAGTTTTGCTGGTATCGGGAGGAGACGCCATTGATGATGACAAAATTGAGAAGGACGAATGATTGAATGAAAGGGATCAAAAGATTAAGAAGGGAAATTACAAGAGACGAGTGGTGGTGGACCAAAGGGGCTGGTTGGCGACCACTTTCTTTCTTTCTTCCTTCCTTCCTTTAACTCATTTCCACTGAAATATCGGCCTTCATTTTATGCGGTATTTACGGTAATATCCTTTCGTCATACATTTAATGTAATGAAAATGAAAATGCCAGCTATCTCACTCTGTAGAAAACACGGATCCACGTGGAATACACGTTTTGGGATGCAAAAATATTAGTTGAATATTTCCGAGCAAATAACAATTTTTTCCAATCGGGGATTTATTCTGGCAATACTTTCACACTTATTCAGCATCCTAAAATTTAAGTCAATAATAAAAATTGGACTTTAGACTAATTTTAAATTATAATTACTAAATTACCCTTACTAAAACCTCTCCCTTTCTTTTTATCTTCTTCCCCTCTCTTATTAGCTCTCCCGCTGTTTTCATCTTTACTGATCCTCACACTCCTGTCCCCTCTCTTCAAACCCTTAAATCACGTGCGTTAAAAACTTTTTCTGCTCATATTGGCGAATTCATGAATATTTTATATGAAAAAAACTTAATTTCGATATTTTTCTGAAGTGTGCTGTTTGTTTAGTTATGCGTCAAAAACTTGTAATTTAAAGCAATTGAATACAATGTATTGACACGTAATTGGCTGCTTCTTGTAATTTAAAAATATGAAAGTAATTTGGACAAAACCTCTGACGGAAAAATATGTCCCACAATACTCCTTGTACTTGAGCCGTGCATAGTCCACTCATTTTCGCTTTTTTGACCCCTGAGAATTGCTTATTTTCATTTTTACCCTTAATTATCCAATGTCATTCTGCTTGCTTCTAATATTATCCCGTAGTTTTTTTTTTTTTTTTTTCCTTCTACAAAGTGGAAATAAAATGTTAGATTTTTATTCACAAATATTACTTTGCGTTTGCCATTTTTAATTCATACATTTGATTCTCCGTTTCTTTCCATATTTTTTAGAAAAATAAAAATGGTATGTGAAAAAGCATTTTGTATTTGATGGTTGAAATAATAAAAAATCAATTAATGTTTTCTGATCATATTGTTTCTTGGTTGTACAAAAAATTCACAGCGATGTATCGTTGGAGACAAAGATCTCAAGGTAGGGCAGCCTATTTGTGAACGAAGATTTAATAAATAATTTATCGTATAGTAAAACAATTAATAGCCTTGATATGTAATTAAAATAATGATACTGATGGCATATAAGTGATGATCACAACAAACAACAGCTAAGAAGGAGTGTCGGTGGTCTAAATGGATGACCTTTTCATTCAATTTGGTGAGGTGGAATGGAACTTTGTCTAATTTTGTCGATGGAATTTTCTATTAGTTGGCATTAGCTTTACTTATTTTGAAAGCCTCGTTCGTTCCCTAGACAAACTAATATTATTAGCTATTATGTTAATTTATTAATATTATCAAAACAAAAAATCTGATATTCATTATCTATACACACACATATGTATGTATGTATAAGTAAGATTAGACCAAACATAAGAAAAAATAATAATGAGTATTGAAATTAGTAAGATAATTTTGGATCCCACAGAGATTCGAGTAAAATGAAATAATTATGAATAGGTGGGATTGTGAAGACAAGATATTTTTAATATAGTTCAACCTATTATTCGAAATCTATATTTGTAATTATATTATTTACGTTTGTAAGAGTATCATCATACAATACAAGAAAATTATTGAGATCATCTTTTGTATTTCTACATAATATTGTATCTTTGTACGACCAAAAATAAGATTACAAGTAAATAAAATATTTAAACATTCTTAATACAAGCATAAATCTATAGATTAATTCATAATATAACTTGTGTAAATAGGATAATTACAGTGATTACTTGATCCTGATTTAGTAAGAGATGATAACTTTACCTATGAACACAAGAGGGAATATGATAATAATTTTATAAATGTTGAGGAGACAAATTCTCAAGTGGAGCTTTTCTCACTAATTCTAGGTGATAGGATTTTTACCCTCATCCTAAGTTGATCTACATGTAGGTGGCTTATTTGATTGTTGACTAAATAGCTTGTCATTGATTAGTTATCTCTTAGGTGTCATTTCATTGAATTTGGTCAAGGAAGATAAGAATAAAAGACTAATAACATTTGTAGAAAAGAGGTTGTGATATGTTGAACACCCTTCTGCTATTGAAACGGTAGTCTTATGAGTGGTACACGTGATTTCGATTGAGTATAATTCTTTTTCCTTCTTATTATTCTTATTTGGTAGATTCCAAGGGTGTAGCGACCCCCGCCCCAGGTCACTGTGCACTGCAGAAAATACTGTATATGATGAAAATATATACTTGAGACGGGAATCCCTACAGTAAAACCTGCTGCTGCTATTGAAATAAAAATTTCTTTATAAAAGAAACTGTAAATATAATTTATTAAATTAGTAAATTAAATGTAAGCGTGAAAACCCAGACTACTCATGTATAAAATATAATAGTCATACAGTGTACTAGAGTATAATACACACATATATATACATGAGAAAATAAAAGCATGCGAGCCAACATGCTGTCCGCTGTTGCCGAGCCATATCCCTAAAATCTGGCAGCTGTTTCGCTCCAGCTCAGCCGTTCACTACTCACTGACTTGCAAAAGGAAACAGGAAAGAAGGGGTGAGTGACAAGGTCACTCAACAAGCGTTTTCAAACTCAACACTTGTAGGTCAAAACAAACTGACTACGTGACTCATCACGTAGAAAGCTTTGCGCTACTGATTTCTTATGATTGATTCTCTTAATATACCAAAGTATATCCATTTTCTGTATCGTTCTTAACTGAATTCTGTTCTGTTTCTCATGAGATGCTGTACATGACATGAAATGTATATGCTGATGTCATGTATATGCTGAAAAGCCATAAAACTTGCTCGTAGGCCTGATTTTTTGAAAATTTTTTTTTCTGAAAACTCTTTCTGATAATAAAATATGTGATCCGAAGATCCTGAATATATACATATAGTATCTATTGAAAACTGTATCAGAAAATACTGTATTTGAAAATCTACTATACTGGTCAGACTGATGAATACAGGGGTTCGACACCCTAGCCGTGTGAGTTTAAGGTCCTACTGAATCTACTGATGCACAACCAGCACTCTCTCTAACGAGCTTGGTCAATGACCATGTCCTTTCTAACAGACATTGGTTTCCCTCTCTAGCGGGTGTGCGAACTCACAAGTGTCCCCTCGTATCCACCCCTATCTGATATATGAAAAATCATATATGTATATCTGAAAATTATGCTGTTGGATCCTTGGATCCAGTCTAAAAACATCAGATATGGCATGCCGTGCTCAATGCTGATAATCATGCATGATATGCTGTTTTATCATCTTTAACTGAGTTCTGTGTGCTTAGAATTGGCTTAAAGTGACTTAATTTCTCTTTTAATCTTTTTTTCTGCTTTTTATTAGGTGTACGGGCATGTGTTTCTGTGTGCACGGGCGTGTGTCAAGGCACACGAGACCGTGTACTTCTCGTGCATCTGGGCGTGTTAGCTTCTGGAATAATTCATGAAATCTTGGCTGGCCACACGGGCATGTGGTACAACACACGGGCCTGCATTCACTGCACGGGCGTATGGCTGCCTCAAAATGCTTCTCGTGTCTTGCATACACGGGCGTGTGCAATTGGGGGAGGACACACGGGCATGTGCACTCGGGTACACGGACATGTGTCTGAATTTTCACACGTACACGGGTAACATGCAAGGCCGTGTCTCATGCAGAATTGAGGTCACACGAGCATGCATCACGGGCACACGGGAGTGTGCTCAACCCAGATTCTGTAGAAGGCGTCTGGAAATCTAGAAATTCTCACACCAACACTTTCACACTTCCAATCAACACATATACAAGCTCAATACTGCTACTAGCATGCCAATATTCATCATATCATCAATTCAAACACGCCATACATCATAAATCAAACATACAATACATGTATACAGTATATACGCATGTAAATCATGGAAAAGCCACTCAATCATTCAATCATTCATCATATCAAAGCTCAAGCATGCTGATATCATCTCAACAAGCACACACAAGGTTCTCACAAGCTGGAAACAATAAAGCATGTTTTGAACTCAGTGAAAAAGGTAAGAAAAACACTTACCTCACGCCATAGAAGCTCGATCTCTCTCTCTGAAAGCTTCTAGATCTCTAAATTAGAGCTGGGCTGGCGGGGGATCTCTCTCACCCAATCTAGGGTTCACTGGAGCTGGAGAAGAAGAAAAAAACTGGAAATAAGCTGGGAACTGAGCGAAACTGAGAAAATAAAACAATTTATGACTAAAAGGTGAGACACACGGTCGTGTGTCCTAGGCACACGATCGTGTGTGTAGTGGAAAATTTCATTTTCCACCCACCTTCGCGTAAAACACTAGATATTCCCCCCAGAATACCCAAAACAAGCCATAAAAGGCTTCTAAAGGACTCTTCTACCCTTGAACTCTCTCAAACTCTTTTCCTAACAAGAAAATCTCTATTTAACCCTTAGATTCAGAACTTAAAAAGACAGTTCTACCCTTGAGTCATTACAAAGGGGAGTGCTTAAATACATTTTGAAGTTACATTTGTAGCTTCTTTGATGATAAATTCTATCTCAAAGCATATTTAAACATGGTTCTAGAGGACAATTGCACTTACAAAGCTTAAAAAGGCTCGTAGATGAAAGTAGCAAGGTTGTTTACTTCATGCTCGCCTTTGAATTTTGTCAATTTTTTTTCTTAGTGTTTATTTGATGGTTGCTTCTTATCTTGTTTGTGGGTCCTGCGTATGTTCACAGGCGTGCATCCTCAGGTGCATAGTCGTGTGCTCAACCCAGAATCTGTAGATTATGTCTGAAAACTCAGAAAATCTCACTCTAAACACTTCTATACTTCAATTCATCAAACACATACATTCAATACTGCTGCTAGCATGCATATAAGCATCATATCATCATCTTAATCATGCCACATATCATCAATAAAGTATATAACACATGTATACAAAATATACATATATAAATCATAGAAATGAGCCATTCAATCATCCAATAATTCATCATTTCTAAACTCAAGCATGCTGTTAACATCTTAAAAAACCACATAATGATTATCATAAGCTCAAAACAGCCAAACATGCTCTGAAACTAAGTGAAAGAGGTAAGGAAACACTTAGCTCTCGCCATAGAGGCTGAACCTCTCTATCTGGAAGCCTCTGAATCTTTAATATAGAACTAGGCTACTGGGGGATCTCTCTCAACCACTCTAGGGTTCACTGGAGCTAAGGGAAGAAGAAGGAGAAGCAAATGAAATAAGTTGGAAACTAGGTGAATTGGAAAATAAAACAATATATGACTAAATGGCAAGACACACGGTCGTGTGTGCTAAGAACATGGTCGTGTGCACAGTGGAAATCTTAATTTTCACTCTCTTTCACGTCATATACAAAATATTCTCTCAAAATATCCATGTATAAGCCACAAAAGACTTATAAAAGACTCTTCTATCCCTGAACCCTCTCAAAACTCTTTCTTATCAAGGAAATCTCTCTTTTACCCTGGATTCAAAACCTAAAAAGACAGTTCTACCTTCGAGCTATTACAAGTGATATAGTCATTATAATGGACAAATAGACTAGGGTTCTTGGTTAAGTCTTTAATCTATTGTTTCCTGAAACCTTTTTATTCTATTAGTCCCACTAGCTTTTCTATTTGAGTTGTTTATGTTCATTACAGGTGTTACAATAGATGCTCTAGAGCCAATCATATTGGTTGTGTGAAAAGTACTGTATCATGTTTATGTATTAATAAAAATACAATTTCTTTATTTGTTTGCATATATTTCATGTAGGTTAAGATAAACATCTTTAGAATTATAGCAATGGGATGAATGGATCAAATATGTCTTGATTGTTAGGGACCTATAAACATAGAAAAGGCTATTCTAGAAAATTTTGTAGTCATAGTTATTCTTTGACCATGAGAACACATAATACAGTAAGTTTATCATTGTATTGCATGATGCAATTTTATTAAATTAACCCACTAGAAGATTCTATATAAATGGTAATCCTAATATATATGGAAAAAAATGTTGCAATATATATTAGCATAGTGATCTTTAAAGTTAAATCACTAGATCATCTTGTGTACCAAGTAACATAGTTTGGTGCTACTTAATGCAGTCCTTAATCTAAAGACATTAGAAAAGTTATTATTGGCTACATTGAAAACTAATGTATGGTTCAACATAAGATTCATTTTTTTTTAGTATAAGACAAGATATCTTGATAAGTATTTTGATACATGACAATAACCACTAAAATTTATGGTTATAGGGGATTAAGTTACCATTCAATTCCCTTAGGTCACTCTAGAAATCAAGTACTTATAAATCAAAGGATTCTTTGAGATTGACATTACTTTGTGTCTAACCTTGATGGAATATTGATTATTGAAAGGATTTAATAACAAGTGTAACACCCCTCTCTACAAGACAACCTTCTAAAGAGAGATATTACTTTTTAATTTCTTGGCATGAATAAAACATATACTAGTAGAAATAAAAACAACTTCTATATTAAATCATATAGTCATAATCATAGAACTTCACATAAATGAAAATGCAAAATATGTTCTTAATATTTAAACATTTACAAAATATGTATAGAACATAAAACATAGTCTAAAAGATCCCATCATGCATAACATATGTTGACTCGTATCTTCATAGTTGTTAGTCATCTATTACTTGTAAAAAATTAAGGGAAAGAAATGAGTGATAATCACTTAATAAGTAGAAGACCTTATGCCCTACAATTTTTTTTTTTAAAATTCTTTTCTCTTTTTAACAACTTACATTCCCTAACTCATGAACTTGTCATTTAGAGTACACCTATAGACCTATACTAGGATACAATAGAATGCAATGCATGATAGAAAAACATATTAGAAAACTTTGGTGAATAATTTTTTTATTAAATCATTTTTTTCTGAAAAAAATTATATTGGTTATACCAGTTACACTAGGTTGAGGCAAATATTTGGCACTTTATCGCTTATGTAACATAACAATTGCAAGACCCCTATTCATACATATAACATAACTGGATTGTTATAATACCAAGACTAATGCCATGACTTGGAGTATTCCTTACTATAGGCTTATGTATGAAAAATCTCATAGGTGTCCCTCATAACAACCTTTTAGAAAACATATCCTTTAAAAACTTATGACTTATCCTGTTTTCATGAGTGTTTAAAATATGAAAAATCATGGGATCAAGTCCCATATGCATAACCATGAAAACAAGTCCCATATGGTCAAACACCCTAATAAACATAGAAAACATGAAAAAATCAACTATATTATCTTATACATGAAAAACCTAACAAGTTTTCATAAAAATATGAACTTATGCTAACCCTTATTAAACTTAAATTTTGGCTTGTTAGAAGTTTTCACGTCATTAGTAATTTTTTCTTGACTCATGCCCTAATTCATATACTAACTTATGCATGTTTTGTACTTCTGTGTACTCATAATGTCTCTTAAACTTTGTGGGATAACTTGTTGGAATGGGTATTCACTATTGTGGAGTGACCATCCATTTTCTTGGCTCAGGAACAAAAGCTTCACAATTAAGGAATAGACATTCACTTTCTTTTTCATTGAACACTTATCTTAGTTTTTTGCACGACTACTTATATGTTATAGGTATTTTCATCATTTTCTACATGAATGATCGTATTATACTTCAAAACAAGTGTTTATCGTGACCTAGTTGAAGTGAAAGGATTAATCATTCTTGACCCTGGAATGAGTGTTTTATTACGATTTCATATATCTTATTCAAGTTATAGAATGATCATTCCTATCTTGACAATAGTTGTTCCATCAAGTCTATATTGGTGGAAAATGACTATTTTTGCTATAATTTTCTATTTCAATTTAGCAGTTATCAATTCTCAACAATTTAAAGAGTGAAATATACCTAAAACAATGCATATATTATTCATAACATCCAATTTGATCCATAGTCTATCAATCACATGCACAGTTATTTACCTAACCAAATATCAAACTATTATTCATATTCCACAAATCATTAATCCTCACACTTATGTATATATCAAATAATTCTATCACAAAATATTTTATATCAAACAAAATATTCATATTACTTATAGATTCATCATGCTTGAACTTGCATATTTCTAGAATATTGATAAAACACACTTACATCATTAACAATATAATTGAATCCCTTTTTTGGATTCTTGGCAATAATATTCACCAAAATCACTTCTCTAGCCTTAATCTCCTTGAAGATTGATTTTAGGAGGCTGAAATATGGAAGATTTGTTGTAAAGTTTGATATTTGAGTATGGGATAATGTTTTGATCATGAAAAAATGGTTCCTTTTTATAAAATTTTGATCAAATAACTATTGAAACAGGTTTCACCTTATTGAAATGGTTGTTTGTCATATAAAAAATCACTTATCAATATGACGTTATCTTATTGGTTCACTTATCATAAGTTAAACATGTCTTCTACTCCTTGGAACAATTGTTCAACCCTTTATTTTGTTGACTTAAACATAACTTCTCATATCTGATATATATATCAAATCATACATAATGTAAAATTTCTAAAGTAACCTTGATAAACACTTGTGGGTATTACATTTTTCATCTTCAAAATTTAGGTGAACAACTTAGGGTAACATTTTTTCGTGTCTTTCTCCACTTCACAAGTAGCTTATTTTATCTTATGATTTCTTTAGAAGACTTTCACTAGTGATAGACTCTTGTTATAAACCTTATCTTTCTTTTTATCTAGAATTTACATTGACCACTCCTTATAAAACAAATTCTTTGCTAACTCCATCTTATTTGTCCTTAACACATGGGAATGGTCACCTATATACTTACATAATAATAAGACATATATCACATTATGAAAATGGTTTATGCTCGCTAGCAGCATAAATTTATGTGTAATCTTATTAATCATTTCTAAAACCTTAAAATGACTAATGTATCTCGAGGAAAACTTCATTTCCCTTCTAAACCTTATCACATTCTTATAGGGAGCCATTTTCACAAATACATTAATATCATCCGCTTAAAACTGTATAATAAAATGTCATATATGGTGTCATCTTAATAGTTGTCTATTAGCTATTATTATAAGTGAACTTAATCATAGAGACTATATCTACCTAACTATTATCCATGTAATAAGTCTTAAGATATCCTTTATCACTTGGTCCTCTAAAATTATATAAAATGACCCAAATTCCTTTAAGATGTACTTATGGTGTTATGTCACATACAATAAGGGGGGTTAATTGCTAAGATTTTTGAAGTTTTGGCTTTATTATAATTTAACGTGGATTAACATGAATTTTAAAACTTTTCAAGTGTTATTTGAATAATCAAGAATTATAATTCCATTAAAACTTTAAGAGTCTCTATTAGGCTAGAACTCTCAATAATCTTAGTTCAATTAAAATTTGTTAGATTTTTTTAAAAAATAGTGATTTCAATTGTTATTAGTGGACGATTTAGGTCCAACCTGTTATGATGGATTTAAGACTTACTATTTCATGCTTTAAGTGAGGTGTTGTGCTTTATGGGCTAGCCCATGAAGAAACCCATTATTGGACTTGGTAAATTACAATATTCACCTAGTCCATCACTAAGCAAACCCAATAAAAGTTTATTATACTTTGGCGAAGATTGACTAGGGTTTTACCAGTGAAAAATGTTATATACAAACTCACAATTTCAACCTAGTTATATAATGCTCTTTAACTCGAGAGAGAGGATTGTTGTTCCTCCACCTTTTTTTAATCCTAAGAAAAGTTTGATCAATCTAGTAATTTGATGATTGTCAACCTTTGGCTTCTTAGAATCTAATCATTAATATTGGTGCTCCATGTGACTGAGCAACAACTTTTTTATAGTTGGAAGAATTAGTGAAAGTCTTTAAAAATAAAATCAAAGAAAGATAAAGAGCCATTAAATGCATGTTTGAAATCTAAGCTTTTAATTGTGTTTATTTATGCATCAATTCTTAATACTTTGATCTTAGTGATTTTTTCAGATGTTTTGTTTTATATTTTCCATTGTGTCTACTATGATTCTAATCATAAATGCACAACAGTAGAGATAATAGTTGAAGCTTCCAAGTCATAATATTTGAAACCAATGGCAAGGACTATGACACACCTATAAGGACATAAAAATTCTTTAACTCTGATGTTTAGCTCATCAGTTTGGTTCATGAGAACATTAAGATTTTGCCTAGCTTTATCTAATTAGGTGCTTATTGGGATGCATTCAACCACTTTCTTTACAGAGTTTTGACAAACATTCAGGTTGCTACATAAATTAAACCTTCAGGTTTAATAACCAAGGCTTCCTAGCCTATCTCTTAATAAAGGGTAGCTTTTTTACACCTACCGATGGTATCCATATGTCCTTACCCTAACTCTTAGATTAGGAAACTTCGTTTCCTTTCCCTTTGAGGTGAATTTAAGCATCAACATATAATGGCATTAATTGGATAATGTCTTCTTGACTTTTTGAGATGATATCTACTTGTTGCCAATCTAGCTTTCAAGCTTGATGATTGAGGTTTTCTTGCTTATCAAAGTTAGTTATATGTCATAAGGTTAAGTGGATAATATCTCTAAGGTAGGAGGTTACCTCTACATGTCTCAAGATGGTACTCATGGGTTACCACCCTAATTGGGGTTACCTTACCTTTTGAACCTAGTTTGGGCATCAAAATATAATAGTGATGAGTAGATAGTATCTTCTTAATATAAGGTTCCTCCTTTTTATTTTGGATGGTGTCTATTGGATTTTGTTTAGTCATATTGTCTAAAAAAGCCTAGTGTGTAGTTAGGTGTTTTCACATGTTTGACCTTCAGGTTTAGAAACCAAAACATATCGAAGTTAGTAATGACACCAATTTATGGAAGTGTTAAGCATATAATATCTTCTTGACAAGCATTATACTTTACATATTGAAAGGTGGCATCCATTAATTATTCTTTTGACCATCTTATCTATAGAGGCTTAATAGGCATACAAGTGATTGCATGCATTTGGTCTCTAGGTTAGGAAACCTAAGTTGCTTATCCTACTATAGACAATTTTTGAGCTATTACATGACTCATTAACACTTTGTGGAATAGTTATAAGTCCAAGGTATATCACTCACCAAATAGGATTCTAAGTCTAATGCTTGGGAGTATCCTATTGTTATCTAAACCCTTGGTAGCAGGTCTATGACATGATACACATTTAAGAAGATTTTGGATCTCTAGCTCAAGGGCACTTTGTTGTTGTTCCTACTATGAAAAATGTGTTATAACCATATGAAAAGTCGTTGTTCCCATTGTAGCTAACCATTTTAAGGGGTCTAGGGTTCCTAATGACAATGATGTTGTTCAGGTAGCATAATACAATTATATGACAACATTGATAGGGATGCCAATGTTTTCGCTTAATTGTGTAACCATATTGATGCTATTATTTGTACATCAACCATCAAGGCTAGCTAATTTTGAATGATAAGATTGAATGGTCTTGGAAAGTGACATTACATCTAGAGTCAAATTCATTAGAAGTTCGGTCCCTTAGAACTCTTCTATTTCATCTTCCATGAGCCATCTAAGAAGGTCCTTTGTAGTGAAAGATTAAAAAAAAGAAGAAGAAAGAAGCACAAATAATCATTCAACTATAGGGAAATTTAATGAAAGACCTTTATTATAACGTCAAATTGTTTATGTGAATTTCTATACACCTATGAGAAGTATGCAAGGCTAGGCCAAGCATAAGAAAAAAAATAATAATGGTGCTTGGTATTAGAAGGATAATTCCAAATTTATTATGTACAAGGATTAATAAAAATAGTCTCGATTGAGAGGGATTGTGCATAAGAATTTTGAAGACGAGATATTATTAACATAGTTTCAAGAGCCTATGTTAACGGTTATGTGCTCTGAGAATAATTCTAATAGACTATAGTTATGTAATAATACAAGACAATTATTAGGATTTACCTTTCTCTCTATATAGTTCTTTCTATCTATAGGGCATGAGGTAGGGTTACAAGTAATTATAATATTGAAGCATGCTTAATACAAGCATCAATCTAGGAGTTCATTCCTATTCTAATTCTATATAATAGGATAATTACATCATTTACATGATCCCATTATGGTAGATGATAGTTTTCCCTTATAGTTACAACATAGAATAGAAGGATAGTCTTTTAGATGTTGAAGAATCAAATTGTTAATAGAATTATTCTCAATGTTTTTGAGTGATGAGATTTCTATCTACACCCTTAGCTAATTTGCAAATAGGTGGCGTTGATCATACTAGTTTCCTCTTATCATTTTGATAAATTTAGTCAAAGAGGAAATTTACAATATCACAATCATATATAATATAAGCATAATTAATATATATTAATAATGTCAAAGTCTACAGTGACTAATTAAATTTAAACTTTGGAATATATATTTATTCAAATGTGAATGGTTACCTTTTGTTTATTTTAATTGCCATTTGATAGGATGAATCTTATACACCTACTGTTGTGGTAAATTAATGTGAGATGGCTGTTTCTGTAATATTGGAGGGCAAATTATTTTATAAAAGAATGTTCTCTATTTTTCACTTGACTTAATATTATTAACTAGAGTTATGCATCTATGTCAAGGTCAATGAAATCTCAAAGACGGATTAGGGATAACATTATTCTTATTAATAGTCTTGTATCGTGGTCTAAACTTGACTCAAAGCTTAATAAATCACAATTCAATGTTTTAGGTAAGGTAAATAGTATCTTAATTATATAGAAGCAGGGTAGGTAACCCCACTCAATTTTTTTTTTTTTTTTTTAAACTTAGTTTATTTTTCTTGTATTAAAATATCTAAATTGTCTAATTTTCTCATATTTAAATTTGCCCTCTCTTAATAAAGTCTTGGATCTGTTACTAATTTAGAGTAACATAATCTACCAATCATGGAGGTAATGTTACCCAAAGAGATATATAATGAATTGATAGCAGTATTGATTGTAGGGTTGTGCTTGGAGAAAAGGGGGATGAATGGGAAGAAGCAAATGAGGAAAATGGAGTGGGACCAAATGTAAGTGTCTTATATGGAAGGGTAGGGCTTAAAATGGGGTGTGGCCTTATCATTCCGTGAGACTTTGGTCTCGTGATCACATGGGGTAGAGAGGGACATATACCTTCACATTTAAATATCCCCTCATTTATTCTTTTCCTTCTTTCTTTCTTTTTTTTTTTTTTTGAAGATAGATACTTGAAACTTATCCTCAATTATTGGCCTAAACAATACCTTGTATAACTTATAACTCTTATGCAAACCTACTTTTTTATGTGTAATTGATAGGTAGTTGGACGTGGGTCATGGGATTCTTTTACTACTCGATGAAAGCTATTAATAAAAACATAAAACAAAGGCTTGAGCTTATGTATTTTAATCATATTGCTTGATTGAATAAGCAAATATTTTTGTCCTATTTTTGTTCTTAATTTATAGAACATAGAGTTAGATTTATTATATAGTACAGAACCTAAAGTTGGTGTGGAATGACATGAATGTATTAGCAAGATACATAAATAAACCGCCATTGGACTTACGATATTATTGTCATTGTCAGTGAAAGCTTTCACATTATTGTGCGAAGACTCGGAATCAAAACCTTTGAGTTTGTTAATGGTTTGCCGCATGCATTGTCGACAATTTAATACACACCTAGAAGACAAAAGTACAAGGCTTTTGACTAAACACAAACGACGACCTTATAGTACAATTATTCTAAGTCCTCAAATTTTGTAGTTTTCTAGTGGGTTAGGGAGATTTATATTTTTTAATTTATACTTATTGAAAATGTAATTTCCACTTAAAAAATAGCTGTTTAACCAAACTATCATACATTAGTTTTGGCAACATAATATTTTCTTTTAATCATACGTAATTCTACACTCAGGATATTCCCATTCGGATTAAATTATATTAACTTCAGTTTTTTACAAAAAATGCAGTTAACAAGCAAATAGGAAGGGATGTAAGATATGCACTCAAAATGGGTCAAAAGACATTTTCCTATCCAAGGTTTTCCTAAGTGATAAAGTTCCTGTAAAAAACTTTTAAAAAATCAAACACGCACCTGTTTTATCAACAATTTGTAATGACATTAAAAAAAAAAAATATATAACATAATGTTAAAAAAATAATAAAAAGGTAATAAAATTAATAAAAATAAAAATAAAAAACTTTAAAAGTTATTGAAATCCTAACTAGATGGTTGAAAATAGTTACCTAAAGACGGTCAGATCTAGTCTATTTCACTATAAAAAATGGTCTGAAACGACTAATTTTAAGCATACTGGTCATTTTTAGCTATCTCTAATGATAGAGACAACTATATTAGACAGTCTTCGCTAGATTTTAAATAGTCAGATCGACTGTCTCTGTCATTGAGATAGTTAAATCCAACCACTAATTAAATTAGGTGACCATTTTTAAATACTTGATTAAGTTATTGGTGGTCATTATTATCAGTGACAGTGATTGCATTCTAAATGTTTAAATTTTTTATTAATTTTTTTGAAATTGTTTTAATATTATATTACTTTTATTTTATATTTTAATTATTTTTATAAATTTAATTTTATTATTTATTATTTTAAAAATTTTTTTATTCAAAAAGATAAAGATATCCTTTTGACCATTAATATTTAACAATTAATCGTTATATGTAATTATTAACTTTGACTAATAAATACGTATTTAGTTTTTCAAAAATTAATAAGTAAAACTTTATTATTTAAGAAAACCTTAGATGGAAATAAGTCTTTTGGTCCTAAAAATATATATTAATAAATATAGCATTATTGAAATATACTATACAAGATTTAAACACACATAATAAAATTTGCATAATCTTAAACTAATACATATTATATTATACGATATTATCCTTGTTTTTTAATTTTTTGTAACTTCAAATGCTAACTAAAAAATGTCTCCTGTAGCATGGCAACTTTATCCTCTGTGGTTCCGGTTGACTACAGTGTCGGTAGAGGTAAAAGGTAAAGGCAACCCCCGAAAGTTGTCTATTCATACACAATTCAGTCTTTTTCCACCTCTAATTCGTTGCATGTCGCCCTCCAAATACAAAAAATTTAAAATTTTCAGCAGTTAACAACACTAACAGTTGATTTCTCTTGTTGCTAAAAATTGAATAATTTTCACCAATTTCCCCAATAAAAGAGAATGTGTTGATTTTGGTGAAAAGAAAAGAAGGCAAAGGACATCGGGAAAGTGATGCCTAATGACATGATCCAGACGTGCAGCTAGTTTTGAGCTCTAGACCCCGGATGTACATGCAAACCCAAACTCGTGGCGCAATCCTTGTATACTTTTTAATTATATTATATTATACTATACATGTACATGCGTAGATATTATTAATAGTTATCAAACGTATTTGGGTCATTTACGTTCATAATTGGTTTGTTGTGTGTATACATTGTTAAGTACATACGGTTGCATAAAACATTTGAATTACGTTTTCATTAAAGGACATTTGAATTAGCTATAAGCTGTCTATATGTATATCCGAGATTCTTACTACGTTCGTAGATATTAAACTAATTTTCTTTTTTGAACTGATTAACTTTGTTAGATATTATCTTTGTTGGATTTGGTCTTTCGATCTATATTAAACTTAGTTGAATTATATAAAATTTAGAATATGATTCCAAAGATTGCTAAAATAACAAACTAAACCTATATATAGTATAAATCTTTAATGAAACTTTCATATAATTTTTTTTTTTTTTTGTGATTTATCGCCCTATAACTAACAACTTATTTTGATCCGATTTCAAAATTGTTTTATATTAATTGTTATTAAAAAATTTGAATATTGTGTTTTTATAATAAATATCAGTTTATTTATTAATAATAATAAATTATTTAAAATTAATAATAATTAAATAATAAACAAAATAAACTCCATTATTTGGAAGAATAGCATAACAATAAGCCTTTACATCAAGAAAAAGAAGAGATTGAGTTAATGAGGGTATTGTTAGAAAGGGAAATTAAAAACAAATATAAGGGCACGACCAAAGGCCAGGAAAGAGGGAGGGAAGGAAATGATGTGTGCAATTTGTCTTCTTCCTCCCCGTTTTGTCGGCAGAACGCAATCGGGAAGCTTCCCTGTTATATCTTATTAATTGGGTCAAAGGACAGATTCCCACCAAGACTACAATCGTAGAAATATCTTAATTTTCAATTTTTTTTAAAATTTAATTTTTAATTTTTAATTTTTAATTAAAATCAATGACTTAATGATTAAAAAATATTTTTAATTTTTTCAAAAGGATTTTAAAAATAAAAATAATAAAATAAATTTTATTAAAACATTAATAATATTAAAAAATAAATTATAAAAAATATTTAAAAACTTAAAACAATTATAAAATAAAATTAAAATAAAAGTTAAATAAAAACAAATGAAAAGTGGTCAAAAATAACTATTTAGTTCTGACTGTCTCATTTTATAAAGGTGACCAGATCGATCATCTCTGTTATCAACCATAAGTGGAAATAGTTAGAAATAGTTAGTTTTAACCCTATCAGTTATTTTTAACCATGATTGATGGCGAAAGAGACTCTACCAGAAAAGTAAATGACTAATTTGACCACCTCCATTTGACAACCATGAGAACTAGATAATTGTTTTTGACTTTTTTATTTTTTCAATAGTTTTTAAAATTTTTATATTTAAATATGACATTGTATTTTTATTATAATTTTTGACTTTTTAACAAGCGTTTTTGAATAATTTTATCAATAAAATTTTAAAAAATTAGATAAAAATTAATTAATGAGCAAATAATTAGATTTTAAAAAAATTGTAGGATGAGATTTTATCTTTTAAAAGAAACCTTCGGTGGGAATAAGTTCTTCAGCTTGTTAATTAATATGAATCGATGGGACATTATTCTAGTTTTATTTCAAGCGTTAGTTCTTGGAACATGCATGAAGGGGCCAACAAATTGTAAGAGCCATGCCCCATTTTAAATGTGAGAAGTCTCACCCCTTACTTGACTGTTTTATGATATTAAATTACAATTTAATAAAAACATAACATTTAGATATAGGAAAAAAATATGATGAGGTTAACAACTTTTTTTTTTTTTTTTAATGTTTATTTGCTAAAAGAATAATTAAAAGTTGTATGAGGATAGGGCATATAAAATTTTAAGATTTAATTATACGACCAAAAAGTTTTTTCTTAAAGCCAATCCTTGAACTATAACCAGATGTGACAACTAACAGATAACAATAATATTTCTTTAGCCTAAAGTTCGTAACTCAATAAAATCCTATCAAAAGATTAAATATCTCAATATGTGACTAGAAACTAGGGTAACTTCTACTCTATAGCTTGTGAAGTGGAAGACTCATTTCAAAGATAAGACCATTGTTACAATCCTATTCAAAGAGAGATCCATTCGAATTCTATGACATGATATCATTATAACACTAATCATGCAAGGCATTTAACTCCCCTATAAATAAGATGTCATTGATATAGACATAATTCTCTCTCATTTAAATTCAAAATATAGATTAAGATCCTAAAGTAGAAGAGTTTCAAATTTACTTTTTTCTCAAAAAATCTTGTATATAAACAAGGGAAAGAGAGATGAGAGGTAATATAGAAAGAACACAACCACAGTAAATACTAGTACTACAAACATTATCCTTTATTATTCTTGTACTACACTCATACTAGTGACAACATTATAGATGTAGACTTTCTAATCATCAGGTCAAACCATTTAAAAAATCATAATGTCTTGTTTATTCTCTTACTTATCTCAACTTATCCTCTTTCACACTTATAATATATTAACCTCAGTCTTCTCAAATTCTAATATTTGTTATTGTAACCTATCTTGTGTGGGCTCTTAAATGCATATGTTAGTTGGTATGAGAAATTACATCCATAGTTTGGAATTAGAAGGAGGTAAAAAACTCATCTCGAATCAACAAATCCTTCATAAATCCTAACAATGACTTGTGTTAGATACAACTTAAAAGTCTTAGACAATTAAGTGTTAGATAGTTCGAAAAGTAGTCTATAACCTTTCTTCCTTACAAAACATAGCTAGTCTATTCTTAAGACTGGCACGCCATAGCTTGAGCAAGGTACCATTCCTAAACCTTAAAATGATCTCCTCAGTATTACTCAATTAGCACACAACTCTATTAATTTTCTATACATTGAACCAAAAAAGCCTTATTCTAAGAGGGAAATGGTCATAGAAACATCTACACTATACAAAAAGACTTCTCGCACTCAACATCAATGAACAAATCCTCTTTAGTACACCTCACACCTTGAACCTGTCAACTCCTAGTTGAGATTCCTTTGAAAAGTTTCATTTTTAGAAGCATTTCGAATCATTAGACACCACATCTAACTCTTTTAAAATGACACTCAAGGAAAAAAACTATAAGTTCCCAAAGTAATCAAAGTGGTAGCCATGAAGCGAATTAAAACTTTAAGAACAAACAAAGCACTGAGAACTAACCAGGAATCACATTTTTCAAAATTTCATAAACTAAACATGTTATAACAGATAAGGTGTTTGTGAAATTCTTACATGTAATTAAAAGCTTCACAAGTCTTCATATGGCAAGAAACGAGCACGTTAATCTATTAAAAAGGCTAACGACACTTATTGTATCCACATAAAACAAAATAGAAGGTTAACTACACTAATTAGATGCTAGTCTTAATAGGTGTGTAGGTGTGAAGTGTTCAGTCATGGATGTGAATGTTATAGTTCTCAGGGAGAGTGAAAAAATCTGTCACGTTCTATTTTCTAGAAAATGAGTCACGAACGTGACCACGTAACATGTATGCTCAAGAATAAACTCTTATGGTTGTACATACATGTCTGGTAATCGTTACAGTTTATAAATGTTGTGTAGAATTTATACAACATGCTCACGATTTAATAACCCTCAAATAAGTACATGTATGCCTGGATAGAGATCACATAAACCTATAAGTTATTAGATTATTTAACTTTCAAATTAGTATGACTGGGTCAAGACTAATTCTATTCAAACACATTAGGATTTCATCAACCTTTAAGATGAACGTCTTGACCTATAAAGGTGCATATTCATATATGAAGACCAATCTTTTATTTGACTTCTTAACCTGATTCGAACAAATTTGAAAGGTCATATACGATAACATCTTGTAACATAATCACTATGATAATGATCCTATGCCTTAATCTGTCAACTCTATAAAGTTTATGACTCGTAAGGTCTCAATTATCTTGATAGTATCCAAATTCAACTTGAAGCTAAATACAAATCATGAATGACCTTTACCAAGGCATCATGACCACCAAAATAGTAAAGTTTCAGCAAACAACTCTAAGCTTGATCAACTTGATAATTAATACACAATACGATATCTTTGTCATTATGTCTTACGATAATGAGATGTAGATTTAAGTCTATCTTTGGTACGTCTAGCATATGTATATGTCCAAATTGAGTTGGATATGATGCTAATCGACCTAACTGTGGGCATAAACTAATTGGCTCTAGACAACTCAACTAAGACACTTATCTCGTGCTTGGGATTGTCAAATCCTATGTTGATTTACCATAGCCTTTATACTAACCATGATTTAGCTAATCACTCACATTTATAACACCCCAATTATGATGGTACATTTGATTATGTCAATCTAGATCACTTATAGTATAATATGGTTTGATAGACCTCAAGTTAAGGATTACATATACCCATTAGGTTATGAGGATTGATCCATAGATACAATTTGCACCATTTATATAAGATCCTCATTATTAGGTTTAGCTAATGAATATGACCATTAAATCATGTACTCATGTGTCAGACTAAGTTGTGAGTAGCAAACCTCTATACATGCAAATTATCATTATATTCTAATAGAATCACATATATTATGATAATTCGCTATACCATCACTTGTGTTCAAGTTTTATAGTGATGTTAGAATGACATACTATTTTAGTATAATCATCAATAAGATGTATGAAAAACACAGTCAGTCATTTGAATTCATCATCTTAATTCTATCATACTAAAAACATAATATATACTATACAAAATAATATATCTAAAATACCTTATATTATTAACATCAATGAATGTGTAAACTACAATAACACAGAAATAATTATAACTGATATATACAACGAACATGTGACTATAAGGCACTAACCTTAACAATCTCCCACTTACATTATAGCCAATCAAACATATACTTACTACCATATATAGCTATAAGCCTATCATGCTTTTATTATAAGTTTCAATAAACTACTCATATGATTTTGGGATTATGCCTTGGAGATAACAATATATACACTTAATTATATCTCGTCCAAATCTATAAAGACAACTCTCTATAAGTTTTAGACTAGGTAAAAGTCTAATTTGGATTACATGAAGGTTTGGGGTTATGAAGTTTATGTCAAGAAATTGACTTCAAACAAGTTAAGCTTCAAAGTTGATAAATGTGTGTTTATGGGATACTTGAAAAAAGCTAAGAGTTACAATTTTTACCACATCGTCAAGCAAAAGGTCTTTATTAATTGTTCTAATGTCTTTCTAAAAAGGAAATTCCTTTCTAAAATAGATTAGTAGGAGAAAGTAAAGTTTGATGAGACTTTTGAACCATAAATGTCCATAGATATTAGACAAGATAATGTGTCACATAAGGTGGTTGATCATAGTATACAATAGTTACATAGATAAGATAGAGTATGTTATAAGCCTAAGAGAATTAGTTATCTCGTGACTTAACATGGTAATGTATTGATTGTCTCTGATGTACCTAAAACACACGTAGAGGCTATGATGAATCCAAACTCCAAGTGGTTCGAGGCCATAAAGTTTGAGATGAAATCCATGTATTAGAACCAAGTATGGACAATGATGGATACATTTGAAAGAGTAATACCTGTAAGGTGTAAATGGGTTTTCAAAAAGAAAAACCAGTATGGATAGTAATGTGCATGTCTATGCAGCATGGTCAGTTGCTAAAGGTTTCAATTAGAAGCATGACATTAAATATGATGAAACCTTTTCACCAGTTGTAATGCTTAAGTTCATCTAGGTTATGCTTGCAATTGTTGCATATTACGATTATGACATTTGATAGATGGATGTCAAAACTGTCTTCCTGAATGATAACCCTATAAAGAATGTGTATAAGACATGACCTAATGGTTTCATTCTTAATAGATAGAGAAATGAAGTATGTAACCTGCAAAGTTCCATTTATGGTGATATGTATTTAAGTAGCTCTTATCCAAGATAACTAAGGAAAACCAATCATACTCTTGTAATTCATGACTTGAGCCAAACACACTAGTTTCAAAGATATCATAAAAAACAAGATAAACAGGCAAAGATTCAAGCTATACATTTAAATGAATTTTAAGTATTCCAATCCTTATTTATGGCAACCTAAGGACTCCTAATTCATCAAACGACTTTATACGACACTAAAGAAAAAAAGTCAATTTGGGTGATAAACAAGTAAAAAACAAGCAAGGTAAAAATTACCTTACTTGGCACTACAACATAGTGTGTAACATATTGCTTCAATTTGTTTACATACTTGTGAATGCTAACATGCTCACACATTCATGTGCATGCATTTACGTGCTTCGACCTAACACCGCAATGCCTTGTTTTGTTTTACAAAGCACACTTATGTGCTATAGCCTGACACCCCAACACTCAAGCTCTATCTCAAGCATGGATTTCATGCTTTTTCAAGGCATTATTTAATTTGTCTTGTAAGCTTTTCTTTTATTTACACATGTACTTGTAAGCTAGTTAGGTAAATTATGGTTTAGTTTAATTATAACTCTGGTTTGTATTATACCTATAAAAAGGTAACATTATCATTGCAAATGGGTCTTTTATTGAAATAAAATCTTGAAAGATTTATGCTTTGTTTATTCCATGATGCTTTTGTGGCTCATATGAATTTATTCATTCCTTTATCCAATCTTTTAGTAAGAAAAGGTTGGTGGTTAAAGAACTCAAATTGGTAAATTTAAAATACAAGTTGGTGGAAAACTCTGGTAAACTTGTATTGCGACTTCTTTAGGCTTGATTTAACTTAGTTGGTGGATCTTCATCCTTTATGCTTAAGGATATTTGTCTTGCAAATTATTTATTAAGTAGATTTGATTCAAATTGATAGCTAGTACCTTAGGGTTTGAATCAATTTTCTTACAAGTTATTTTAAGTGTGTTGAACTTTATTTTCCTACATTTCTTTGATAATTGTGTGTTGACTGTTACAGGAAAATATTCGAGTATTGAAATGGAATGAACAAAGTTAGAGAATGTTATCCTAGGATTGAATTGTAACATGAAAACTTGTATGAATTTTGTATGGTATTGACGCTTGTTTGTGGATAGATAGTAAGGGCAAAAGTGTGAGTGTTTGAATATCAAATTTGGGAGCTTACAAGCCTCTCATCTTTGATCATATGGACTAAATTAAGCCTTAAGAAGTTAGAATTCATTTTGATGAAGCTAATGGAAAGTTTAGATTCATCAAAAATAAAGATAAGCCATGTGTGTGCAAAAAGGTTAGTAAAAGTGTGGTAGCATTTCTGGTATTATAGATTGGTGACATATTAATTACTGGAAATGACATACCATATTTAAATGCTATTAAACCTTAGTTATCTAAGTGTTTTTCATGAAGGACTTAAGAGAATCAACTTACATTCTAGTATTATAAGCTATTGTGGTAGATCTTATAGACTAGTTAGACTAAGTTAAAACATGTATATAGATAAAGTTTTAAAGAGACTCAAAATGGATGAGTTAAAGAAATGGATGTTACACATTACTCATGTCATATATCTCTTTAAGGAAATATCTCTTAAAATATTGGAAGATAGAGAAAATGAGTTATGTTCTATTTGCTTTAACAATTGGATCCAACACATAATGTTATTATGTACATGAATTGATGTTACGTATACAGATTGATATTTTATTTACTTTGAGTGTTTATAGTAGATATCAATTTGATCCAAGTGAGAAATACTAGATCATTGTCAAAAACATCTTTAAATACTTGAGAAGGACTAAGGATGCATTCTTAGTTTATGGAGGAAAGAATGAGCTTAATACATGTGGTTATTGTGATGTGAGTTTTTAAATGGACTATGGTGATTTCAAATTATAAATAGGCTTTGTAGTTTGTTTAAATGGTGGTGTAGTTAATTGGAAAAGTTCTAAGTAAAGTACTATGTCTAATTATGCAATAGAGTTTAAATATATAGTCTTTGCTAACATAGCAAAGAACACAATTTGGATTAATAAGTTCATATATAAACTTGGATTGCTACCTAGCATTGTTGATCCCACAGGCCTTTATTACCATAACAATAGGGTCATGGCACAGGCTAAGGAACTATAGTCTTATCAAAAGTTCAAACACATTCTTAGGTAACTCTATTTGGCATGAGAGATCATGCAACATAAAGATCTATAGATTGAGAGAGTAGACACAAATGATA
The DNA here is from genome assembly GCA_026122585.1 of Anacardium occidentale. Lineage (NCBI taxonomy): Eukaryota > Viridiplantae > Streptophyta > Magnoliopsida > Sapindales > Anacardiaceae > Anacardium > Anacardium occidentale. The sequence goes on from JAJEJH010000561.1 coordinate 124,222, forward strand.
ACCTGATTGATCCATTAATCAAGCTTTAATGTATGTGAATACTACATATAAACAGTGCATGTAACAATAAACCTAAGCTAGGTAGAACCCTATTTTTTAATTACTCACCTAAGTGCAAAACACTAGATGAAACATTTCCAATAATTCGTAGGCGTATCAATACATAACAAGCCAAAGATCCTACTAGTATTTTATAATCCATGATCAGTAGTGGAAAACAAGTGAGCCATTTGGTATTCATAACAACCATCATAAAAAAAGGTTGACTTGCTACGTGTACAATGTTTATAAACATTACAAGCAATAAGTCAAGTTTAAATAACTAGTAATACTCTAAGAACCATAAAGCATATATGAGAGGTTATTCCAAGAGAGTCATTTCTTGTGCCACTAACTTTTCTAGACATAACTTATCAAATCAAAGTATAGGTTTCCTTTTAACCTTTACCTATCCATACTCATAGAGTCCTTGGCTATAGGAAATAAGCCTAAGTTACCAAAAAAAGGATTAGATTTCCAAGAAGTAGCCTTACCCTAGTGAAACATTTTGGTCTCCATTCTCAAGTTATTGAGATTAATGCACTTAACCTCATTTCCTATTTCTCCAAACTAAGACTATTTATAATATAAATATAACTTAGTGGGAAGTAATGTTCTCCAATAATGTGTATCCTACAAAATAACTAAGAAGTTAGTCAAAAACAACTTCTTCTCTCTTTCACCAATTGAATAAACCAAGGACCATTTAGCTATGTATCCCTTTTCTCCACTATAACCCGAAGCTAAGATATGCTCACCACAAAGAAATCAGAGAATAATACCATTTTTGAGAACTTTTTTAAGAAGAGACCAATTGGAAGCAAAAGACATATTTTGACTCAACTTAGAATAATTACCATACCCTTATAGCTTTGTAAAATTACAAAAAAACCTCAAAACTTGTAAAAATTACAATTTGAAACCTAATAGTCAACACCCAATGTCAAACATCGATTTTACATAAATCACGAGCGTGAAGCAACAACTTCACAATCGTGACACTATTATATATGCCTATGAATTTGCAAAAGTTTTAAATTAATGCAAATTCTAAAAGTTGGTATAAACACTATCATGGGACATGTACAATTGCATGTACATGTATATTTTGCTTTATGTATGACTGTGCCAAAGCATGCACAACCATACGCAAAGTCACAATATGAATTCATAGGTTATGACCTTATGAATTATGTCTAAGTCATGCCCATGACTTCTCATAGTCATGACCATGATAGATATGATTTCTAGAAATTCCAATGATAGAATTCAATAAAAATCCATTCAAACAACTTGCTCGATACCAAAAACTACATAAATTGGCATTAACACCAACAACCATTCTAAATAACACTCTCATTGGATAAAAATTGTACAATAGATACAGTTTCACATAATAACATGAAAACTGAGTTCTCGACCAAAACTTGTAACAACCATATTCATATTCACAATTCCCAAGCATAAACTTGCAGAGAATAAAATTCAACAAACTCATGTTTATGTGATTTACAAATTCAACATTTACTCAATCATATTAACAACAAAACATGCATGTAAATCAAACAAATAAAATAAATATAGGTAAAATTTTTGTTTATGAAAATAGATGGCTTTGATACCACTGTAAGGGAACCCAAAGTCACTGGAAAGGTGACCATGCAGTAAAATTTAAAAACTCAAACAAAGTTTTAGGTCCTTTCGATAGTATCACCATTTAACAAAACAAAAATCACAAAAATAAATAACCAAACATAGGGTGTTAAACAATCTGTACCTATGTTTTGTGGCTCCTTCAAACTGTTACATGACAAGAAATAATTGCTTTCCTATATCTCTTAAGTCAAAGGCACATTAAAAAGTCCATACAAAGTAATGGAGAAGGTTTTATGCACTTTTAGGGTGTTAGTGTCTACACATGCGTGACTGTGAATGAGGTAGGTATAGGTGTGACTAGGGTTTTCAAGATTTTCGTTGTGTTCATGTGTAAGAAAACATCATAGTCTTTTACATAGAGACATGGTCATAGGCGTGACTTTGATAATGTACACTGTTGACACCTCCATGCATGCTTGTGAATAAAATAGTCACAATCATATATCAACATTTGGACAACATATGATCCAATCCTCAACCAACTATACTCATACTTGTGCATGAAACATGTACTTTTATACGTTAACAAATTATTCAAATTATAAATCAATTTTATTTAGTCAAACTTAATTGCATCCAAACACTCCGTATTTTATTAACTGCCTAGATATATACTTGTGACCCAAGGATGGTCATAATCATACATCAAGACAAATCTTAAACTTTGACTTTCAACCTCATCCAAATGGATCTTGATGAGTGTCTGGCAAATGCATGAATGTATGTGTACTTTTATATTATTTCAAATGGAATTTTATGATTTTTCCCTTGATTTGAATAAATCTATGATCATATGATGTTTATTGAGTTTTGTTAGATCTTTTTGGTGATTTTGAGTGAAAATGGTGATAGAACTCAAAGGACGATACCTAAGACTATGACTTCTAATTGATCCGAGGAAGGTAAGACAATTGGGACAAAAGCAATATGTCACAACATTGTGAAAAATTGGGCTTCATTTTTTAGGTCTTATTTTCAAACCCTAGTATAAATATAATTATGAAAAACTTATTTAGAGGTAGATAATTGTTTGAAGACTATTTGAGGGAACATTTTACATAATTTTAAATTCTTTTGGATTTTCTTTAGAGATTGAATTCAATTCAACATTAAACTTTGTAAATTTAAGGATATTATAAAAAGTTTTCAATAAAAATTTAAGATTTTATTCTAGTGTTATCCCTAAACTCAATGTCTGTTTTCTTGAATTTGTGTGATATTTTTTTCTATATGATGAACTGAATCTTTTCTGTTAGGTCTAGGGTTAGCTAATTCATAGATTTATAGTGTTTCTAAATTATGATTGAAGAGCATGTTGATTCGAGAGTTTGTATTATAAACTTAATGCTTGTTAGGAACCTGATAATAATTTAATAGGATTTCTATTATGTGATTAAGATTGAAAGGTGATATTGCATAAAAGCTGTGATAATATGGATAAGAATCTATTGATTATAGAGATATATGAATTAATACATATAATAGTCATAGACATAATTGATTTGTGTTGAAAGCTAATGGATTCCATAAAGCGATAATATACTGTCATCTAATTAAACTTATGTGCAGATATCTAGGTTATTAGATTAGAAAGTAGGATTAATTTTACTTGAGAAAAAGTATTGATTAAATTAGGCAATTCTTTTGTCATATGAATTACATCATGCCTTTAGTTGCATAAAGAGCCTACCTTGAAGTAGATTAGTGAACTTAAGGTTTAGCGTCTTCTCATATCGTATTCTTCTTATTGAACTGATTATTTTTAGCTTTTAGTTGCTTTTCATTTATTCTTATTTCAGTTTAATTTAGTTTTATTTTTAACTCAGATCTGATCATTTAGATAAAGTTAGAGGTAGTGTTATTTTGGTACTTACGTAACCTCATAGATACGACATTTCAACATATTTCTCTATATTACTTGAGACTAGTATACTTGTTTGAAAGTTAAGATTCAATTCTAACGCTTCAACTCTGACAAGTCACATGCAATGATACCTGTATACCCAATCACCAAAACAACAATCTTATAGTTTCAATCTTTGCTCTTTATTATATGACCCCCAAGCTCTTTATTATCTTAGTAGTACTTTTATTCAAACTGAATTCAGACACAAATCATAAGTGGTCTCTAGTAAAGCATCATGACCACTTGAATAGTAGAGTTTCAACGAACATTTATAAGTTTGATAAACTCAATGGTTAATATATAGTACGATCCCTTTGTCACCATGTCTTATGAGACTAAGATATAGATACGTATCTATCTTAAGTACCCTTCACATACACAAATATCCAAACTGAAACATTAGATGTGGCTCTAACTAATCTACTGACCATAGTTTTAATGGTTATAGACAAGTCAACTAAAACATAGCCTTTACTTTCACAGTGACAAGTCATAATTGATCTACTGTAACTTTCATATTGATCATGATCTGATCAATTGATTACCTTTATGATGTCTCATTTATGGTGGTGCATTTAATGACGTCAAATGATATAACTCCTAGTATAAGATGGTTTGGCAATCTTAAGTCAAAAGACCATATGTACCCATAAAATTAAGAAAATGTTTCTACAGACACAAGCACTATCTATATGGAGTTATCTTTAGCAGGTTTGTCTAGTGAACATGACTAATAAATCATACACCTATGTGCTAGACCAAAATTTAAGTAACATGCCTTAGTGCTTGTAAACCACTGCCACCTTTTGATGAGATCACTCACACTTGATAATCCTTATACTATCACTTGTATCCTAGATTCACAGTGATATTGGGGTTGTTGATGATTTTAGTATAGCCACCAATGAGTATGTATGAGAGGCACGATCAATCAATTAATTCTATCATTTCAGTTTTACTATATTAAGGATGCATTATATATATGTATCAAACAACAATATAACTAAATACCTCATTTTATTAATAATTAAGTATATATTTATGAATTTTATAATAGTGCAAGTAAGTACAAGTAAACGTAACAATAGATACATAGTTGTAGAGAACCAACCCCAACAAAAGTTAGTATCTTCCAACCTATTTTTTTTTTCTAGAATTGGACATAAAAATTTTGAATTTATCATGGTGTGTTATGATCTATATAAGTACTAAATTAATAATTAGTTTTTCATTTTAATTTGTTGAATTATGATTTTATTAAATTATTTTGCCATTTCTTCAAGCCAACAACTTTCATTGTTGTACTCAGAAAGTCTAGATGAACTTTTTAGTGGATCGAGATCTTATCAAATTGACTTAATCTTTACTTTGATGAATAAGCTAAGGCAACCTGAATAGATAGGTCATCAAATCAATCAGCAAAAGCTAATGATCTCAAGTAGGTTTTATCTTAACAAATCATGCAAGCTTCAATTAGGGTTCTCAGTATCAGTGGGTTAAATACTATATATCTACATATCAACAAATACACCCTTAGCTTCTAGTAAATTATACCTTCATGTTGGTGAACTAGTGAAAGTTATTAGTTCAGTTTGACACAAGGTAGTTAGCAACCAGTCTTTCATCTAGTAATAGGCTAACCTTAACTTTGGCAAACAAGGTTCTCACAAATATAGGCTTATCTTAATAATGCTATATTGGAAGGCTTCTTATAATGACTTTACATTTAATAAAGGGTTTTTAGATCATCAATTTTAGTCTATATGTGAGGTGATATTTGCAAAACATAAAACCTAAAAATATATACTAATTGACGTATAAAAATAATATGTCAATATACGAGTTAGCTAATGTCTAAACCCCCAAGCTAAAGGAATTAATTAATTAACCTAAGTCCTGTTTCTTCAATTTTTAAGACTAAGTATTCTCGCACTTTTCTTCTTTAAGATCTTTTATAATCTGTGTTATTTTATCTCTTAGCTAAATTATTTCTAATGAAATAAATCAACAACTTATTCTAAATTTTATTTCGAAATTTAAAAAACTCAAGTTATATCGAGCGGATAGAGAGAAAAAAAAGAAATTACAACTAGAAGATCATAAAGAAAAGCAAGACATGCAGACCCTATTTAACAAAATTTACAAACATATATTCTCAAAAAACTAAAACATTCATAGGTAAGTCCTACTCATATAATTTATACTATGTATTTATACCACCAAATAAACAAACATACAATTAAAATTAATTTAATTAATTTAATCAGTTGCCCATATGAAAATAGTTATAGTCCTTATAATTTCAAAACATTCAAGACAAACCCAAAAACATTGTAAAACTTGTAATTGACCCATATATGTTAACCCAAGTCAAACATAAGTTTTACGTCAGTCATAGGCATGAAGTACAAACTTCACAACCATGACACTGTGTCTTACAAGCATAAAAGGATTATCTATGACCATGGCTCTATCATGTTCTAGAATTTGCAAAAATTCCATAAGCATGAATGGGCATTGTCATAGGAAGTGCATAATCACACTTAAAGGAATTTTTTGCTTTATATATAGGCATGACTAAAACATACATGACTATACATAGAGTCATGAAACGAATTCATGAGGCCTAATCTTATGAATTATGCCTCAGTCGTGGTCATGAAAGGTGTGATTTCTAGAAATTCTAGTGATAAAATTCACCCAAAAACTATATGAATGACATGCTTAATGCTAGAAATATTGAAATTGGCATGAGACATTAGTACTTATTTTTGGCAACGTATCCATTATGCAAAAATTGCATAATAGATGCGATTTTGCATATTAACTCAAAACCAAGCACTTAATCTAACTTGTATTTCAAACTTAATCTAAATTACAATTATCAAGATAAAAAAGAAAAACTCAACAAAAATCACATTTACGTGATTAACATGATTCAACATATAAGACATTTATAAAATAAAAGCAACCTATATGTATCTTATAATCCAAATATAGTAAAAAGATTATAAACCTGAAAACTTGGCGCTAATACCACTGTAAGCTCCTAAAGTAGTCCAATTGGTGGCCATGTAGCGGAATAAAACTTTGAAAACATATAGAGCACTTAGAACTAACCAGGAATCACATTCTTTAAAATTTCAGAAACCAAAATGTTATCATACGTAGGGTGGTCATAGAACACTAATAATTAAAAGCTTTATAAGTCTTCGCGTGGTAAGAAATGAGCATGAAAATCTATCAAAAAAAGCAAATGACACTTGTTGTATCCACACAAAACAAGGTGAAGGGTTGAGTACATTGTTTAGATGCCAATCTTAGTTGATGTATGAGTGTGAAGTGATTAGCCACGAGTGTGAATGTAATATTTCTCAAAGATAGTGAAAAAATTTGTTGTATTCTCTTTTATAGAAACAAGTCATAGGTTTGACCACTCACATGTATGCTTATGACATTTACATGTACTCCTATGAAAAAACTCTTACAATTGTACATACATGTCTAGTAACCATTATAGTTTATGAACATTATGTAGAATTCATCTAACATTTTCATGATTTAATAACCTTCTAATAACTATATGTAAAATCATATAGAGAGCACACACACCCATGAATTATCGAATGATTTAACTTTTTAAACTAATTCTATCCAAATACATCAAGATTTTGCTAACCCTTAAGATGTATGTTTGTAACCTATAGAAGTACACATTAGTACATCAATAAAAATCTTTCATTTTACTTCTCAACCTAATTCTAACTGATAAGCGTTAATTGCATGTATAATTCCATGGTTAATTTATAGAGTTTTAGCGAGTGATTTGATTATTTTACCCCTATTATATGCATATTTCAAGATCATAGGTTTTCATGTTTGGTTTTGTAAAAAATGTTGATTTTAATATGATTTCAATGGAAATCAAACCAAAAAGATACTTATGAAGGAGTAGATGGTGGTTCGAATTTAATCCAAGGAATAAAGAATGACTGAGGTATAAAAAAGGAATAAGAGTATTATGCATTATAGAGGAAACAAGGATTTTAAATATGTTTGAACTTTATAATGAAAAATTAGTCTTTAAAAAGTTTTAGCGTATAGTTCAAGCTTTTATAAGGTTATTATGCAGAAAAGTCTGAATTCGTTTGTAGCCTCGACCGTTGTCACAAGTTTAGGTATTTTTAGTGAAATTCTACGTCTAAACGTTAAGGACTAAAATGGTCACAACGTGAGATTCTAAAGTCTTAATGAAGTGATTCAAAAATCAAATGAAACTAGACATCTAAAGCTACAATTTTGGTGAAGACCGAAATTTCATATTCTAGAAGTGTAATGCCATGATTTAATACTGCAGCGCCAGATGCAACAAAAATATAGAAGGTCCATGCCACAACATCATGCCACGATATGCCCAGTTCGTATTTGAGGCAGAAAATCCATGCTACAACATCATGTTGTGGCATGCCAAAAGAAACAAGACAAAAACTCCATGTCGTGGCAAAGAAACTTTCAATAAAGTTTCATTTTTTCAAAACTCTTTCCTAACCTTAAGTATATATATTTAATTATAACTTATTCTTCATTATGTTTTGTTTGAATCTGATTGTTTATTTGTGTCTAATGATGAACTAAATAAATTTTTCTAAGACTACGGCTAGCTAATTCATGAATGTGTAGTGTTTTTCAATAATAATTTACAAGCATGTTATTTTATGTGAGTTTGTGCTATGAACTTAATGTCTGTTAAAAACTTGGCCAACTTTTAATAGGATCTCTGTTATGTGATTGAGACTGAGAGGTGATATCGCATAAAAATAGTGAGAATATGAATTGTAGATAAATCGAATATAAAGACATATTTGGTAATGCATGTAATAATCATAGACATAATAGGCTTGTGTTGAAAGCTAGTGAATTCTATATAACTTAATGCGTTTTTATGTAATTAAACTTATATAGAGAAATCTAGGTTATTAAATTGTTAAATATGATTAATATTGCTTGAAAAAGAATATTGATCAATCTAGGGAATTTTGTTGTCACATGAATAACATGAGATACTTAGTCGTATGGAAAACCTACCTTGAAGTGAATTAGACGCGTTTATTAATTGTTTGATTTTGGTTTTTATTTTAGTTTTAAAGTTATTGTTGATTAATATTCGATAGCTTAGATAAAGTTAGAAGTGGTGTCGTTTTGGTACTTACTTATGCAATCTCGTGGATATAACAACCCTTAATACTTCCCATCTTACTTTGAACTAGTACATTTGTTAAGTTAGGGTTTAAAACTTTAACGTATCACTAACAAATTCAAAAAGTGCCATGTGATAACTCGCTTATGCAATCCTGTGGATATAACAACCCTTAATACTTCTCATCTTACTTTGAACTAGTATACTTGTTAAGAAGTTAGGGTTTAAAACTTTACGCATCACTAACAAATTCAAAAAGTCCCATGTGATAACTCCCTATATCATATTCACTAAGACAATGATCTTATGTCTCAATCTATCAACTCTATAAGTGTATGACTTGTAAGCTTTCCACTATCACGAGAGTATCCAAATTTAAGTTAAATCCAAGCATAAATCATGAGTATCCTCTAGTAATGTTATATATATATATATATATATATATATATATATATATATATATATATATATATATATATATATATTATAGACCTCACTACCATATGCACTACTGTTACTGTATTAATTATGTTTATTATTAAAATAATAATAATTTATCTTATTGTTATGAGAAAAGAAGACTTTATTAGTACATACAATAGGGATCTTACACAACTATTTACTAAAAATATATGCATCGTGTGGAAAAATATGACGTGATGGTATGATGGAAAACTTCTTGTATAGTATCTTGAATAAAACTCATGTTGTACTATATGTATATTTTAATAATAATATATGAATACATGTTTAATACTATACACCCCTATGCATGAGTAATATAAGTATGCAAGCCAATATGCTATCTGTTGAAAACTAAATACATGTACACATACATATATATATATATATTTGAAAATATCGGGTGAAGACTCACTCGAGTTGTATCCCACTCTCTAGCTATCTTGAGTTCTAAGCTTAACTTCCCAACTCAATCAATAAGAAAAGGAAACTAAAGAGAATGAGTGACAAGTCAATTAGTAAGCAACTCATATTTCTACCCTTAGGTAAGCTTTAACCTGATCTATCTCTGACTAGCTATTAAGCTGATGAACTTAACTATCCAACTTATCTTATTTTTTGCTGAGCTTATCTTTAGTTTTTTTCCTTATTCTAGTTTTATTGCCTTATTGTTTATCTGATTTCTAGTCTGATAGATTATGCTTAATATATTGCTAATCTGACTGTTTATCTAAAAGACTTAACTTAGTTCATTATTGGTTTTATAAACATATACTTCTTTAGCTTGACTTACTATTCAAATATTGCCTCATACTATGTCATAAATACATAATGAGTATACGTAAACAAATCAGTATGAAAAAGAGTCTCAGTGGTATAACTTAACTTACTAATTTTCCTTTTTGATGTTTGTTATCCTGTTTTCTTATCTAATTTATGAGATCTAGAGTACTTTCAAGTTTTATGAAGATCTTAGATGAATTCTTCTAGGTTTTTACTTATGACATATATTATGCAACTAGTTTCTGTTATCTTCTATTTATCATTCATGATTTACTTTTTGTCTTATTTTGTTGTCTGTATTATGGTTCATAGTTGCTCTATTTCTCATTTATTGTTCTGTTATAGCTTATTTTGTAAATTGGCTTATTCTGTTATACACATCCGGTATTTTATATATACATATATTTTTAGCATTATATTTTTTGATTGTATTGCTAATTATTAGTTTGTCTAATAGTTTTTCTGTCATTTCACTAATATACATTATAGTTTCTCTGTTTTGATTAATCTCACACTAAATATAATATGATATGAAGTATGCTGAAATCATGTCAATGATACAGAAATTCATATTTGGGCCTTGGGCCAATTTATTGAAAACATCTTTCTAAAAACTGTTTTACTGAAAATACTGTTAGGATCCAAAGATTCTAAATATAATGAGAATACTGATTAAAAATTTGAATTTAAAAACTCCATGTATCCTAAAATACCTGTTATACTATGCAGACTAATGAATATAAGGATTCGACACCTTAGCTATATGAGTTTCATGTACTAACACATAGAAAGTAACCAACTAACTAGTGTATAGTAATTGAATCTGAATCTAAAGCAGAATATTGATCACTAAAACCTAAACTGCTAGCTAAGTGCATGCCAACATATGCCTATATATAGTAGCTAGTATGGTCGTAGACCTTGATGCTGATTCTCATAACTAATGGGTGTGCAGAAACTTACAAGTGCCCCCGCATATTCACCCCTAAAATGATGTTCGTATCATCATCTTTTTACTTTAAAAACATATGCAAATGGATCTCTTGATCCCTTTTTGAAAAACCCTGAGTTGGCATGTCATGTCATGTAATACATGATATCTTATACTTCTTCCTTTTTGAATATCTTTTATTTAACTGAATAACTTTTGTAGTTTTATTCTTGTTTCTATCTGTTTTCTGATTGTATTCTACAAATTAATTAAACTTTTTTTAGGTTACTGTTGAGTTTCTTTTACTTATATGAGTTGAAAGTGTGATTATGGAAAAATAACATAATCTATTGTTTTCAGTTATGCTGTTTTGAAAAGTTTTATTACTATAATTTTTTATGTCTTTTTCTCCTTTCTACTTATTCTTATTCTTAATTTGTTGTTTATGTTCTTATTCAACTGAGAATACTTGATATGTTCCCTTATTACTGATATTCTGTTGAATAGGAAGAAAATCTCTAATTTTCACTAAGCATACGGGTATGCACTATAAGACGTATAAGCATACATGAAAGTGCACGGTTCGTGTACCGATCGTGTAGCCCAATCATGCTAACTTTTGGAAATTTTTGCTTATTTTTCTCTTCTGCTAACGTATGACCATGAACCTCAGGCACCCGATCGTGACGCCACTAAAAATCCAGTCGTGCATGCCTTATGTACATAACCATGATCCTATTGAAGCAAGACTATATGGGTGTGCATCGATCAGGTGCATGAGCGTGTGTCCTGCCCTGTTTCAGTTACCATGGCTGAAACATGTAGAACTCACTTCTAATTTCCACCTAAATCTCTATTAACCTTCAACCAAACTTATCTTAACATATATTCATACAACACACACTACTAAAAACTAATTTTCCCTATCAATAACAGCTAAATAAAGTCTAACATGTTTTTAAACCCTCAAATACACATACACATGCATCAAGGGAGACTAAACACACTTTTATCTCGAAATATCTCTTCTAATTCATCATCATCATCTTATAATCATGTTATTTAAATTGAAAACATGTTTTTATGGCTGAATAAACTCATCATGGAAATACAAACTACGGTAATAGGGAAAGAGGTGAGGAAATACTTACCTGGAATTACTAATAGCTTCAATCTCTCTTTCTTTAACTGAATCTTGGCTGGATTGGCTACTAAAAGCTAGCTGATCTCTCTCACAATTTGGTTGGGGTTAATTGGAGAGAAAGGGAGAGAAAATAAGTGAGAAAACTGGCTGAAATGGCTGGAGGAAAAATGCTACTTTATATATCAGCAAGCATGCACAAGCATACAACAAACGATGTATGGGCATGCATGACAACAAGGATGCACCAGTATGTGTCCAAAGATGCACAGTCGTGCTCCTCTCGTAGCCTATATATAAAGCTTCCAAAAAGATTATTTTACCCTCTTAACTTACTGAGGTTATCCTCTGACTGAATAAATCTTTCTTGTAACTCCGATTCAAGGCTTAAATGATCATTCTAACCTTGGGATGTTACACTACACACCTACACACACACACACACACACACACACACATATATATATATATATATATATATATATATATATATATTATTACAAACATAATTAAACTTTATTCATGTATATGTGAAATAATAAATCATAACCATAAAACTTATAATTTCTGAAATACCTCTTTATTAAATTTTTCCATAAAATCTATATATTTTTCAAACATATTGAGTATACCTTGACTTTATTCAAAATACAAAACTAAAAATATTTACAAATATAAACCATATGAATTATTTAAAAACAAAAAACTGAAACATAAACTATACATATATACATGAACTCTCAATAATATCCTGACATAGGTAGCCTTAACAATCTTGCTACTTTGTAAGCACAATAACATAAGCTGCATGGAAAGGGATTTGGAATGAGTGATAAATCATTCAATAAACAATTTCTTCAACTTAACATACATAAGCCTAACTTTGAAATTCATGTCTTAAAAGTTTTAGTCTTCTTGCTTAATTACTTTTCATTCTTGTCTTATTCCATTGATTATGTCTTACTTTTTCTCCTTTATATTTATTCTTATATTTCATATTTTATTTAGTGTATCTTAATTTCATCATGACTCTTACTTTTTCTTTTCCCCTTAATTAGGTTATGTCATGTATGACATGATATAAGACATGTTGAAAACTATGACTTAGCTTAAAGGCTTCATGCTTAAAATCTTTTACTAAAAATCTCATAATTGATTCGAAAATCTTATTTTAAAACATACCATATTCGATCTGTATATCCTATCATAAAACTTGCCGTAAATAATTTTTTTTTCATCAAATCATTCATAAGAAAATTATGTCTAATCAGACTAATAAATATAAGGATTTGGCACATTGACCATATAAGTTTAAAGTAATGCATGACTAATACTCTCTCTAACGAGCTTAGCCAATGAACATATCTTCTCTAATTGATGCCAATTTCTCTTAACGGGTGTGTAAACCTATAAATATCCTCTTGTATCCACTCTTAAAAGATGTTTGGAATGTTAATGTTTTAATTTTTCAGAAAACATGTATATTCGATTTGAAGATCGTATAACATTTTTTTCAATTTCATAAACCATTCTTTTGGCATGTCGTGTCATAAAATGATTGATAAATACTTTATCTTTTATTAATATTACTTAATTATTAATATGAAATTAAAAGCAAAATAAAACAATGAATTTTCTTTTATGCACGTCATACACGGTCATACACCGTTGAGCTACATAGTTGTAGCCCTTTCAAATTCTACAGTGTACAGAATTGACTCACTCACAACCATGACTCACCAACTCATAATCATGCCACCATATGGATTTCTTCAACAATTTATATGTTCATGCATGATCATGACTCACCAACGTATAGTTGTGTCACCACATGGACTCTTACAGCATTTCATATGATTGTACATGAGCAATATGCAAAATTATGATGTTATAGATATAAGTGCACGACCGTGTGTCTCACATGTCTGTGCTCTGCCATGATAGATCTTAGTCATAGATTATCACTAATTCAACTCCAAAACAACAACACAACTTAATATATCCGTATAGAAACATTATATCACCAAAAACACATGTAAAATTACTAGACTAAGCATATTAACATAAGCATTTCATCAAATTTGAATATATACAACACAATTAATCATCAACATGCTTATTTCTTTATACTTCCTAAGCATGATTCTACTTATCTTATTGGGATTAAATCACTAATGAAAACATTTGATAACATCAAAATAACTAAAAGTAAGTAGAAAACGTACCTTAGGTTACAGCTTCCAGCGAAACATAAATAATATTCAACAATAAACATAAAACAAGCTAGGTCTAATAGGTTGCTAAATTTGTATGTTTCTCATTCAATTTCATGATACATTATAGTAATCCCTTTCATTAAACATTAGTTTAACTTTAAACATGCTTCCAATCATAGATCCATACATAACAAGAGCAAAATATTCAATCTAAGTTGAAGAAATAACTTACTCAAGGCTAATTAACAAACTTTCTCTTTCTAGTCTAAACTCTAGTCACCAGTATTTGATCTACTTGCGTGGGCTCTCTTTTAGCTCTCTAGATCTCCCTCTAAGATTTTTAGAAAGTTAAATTTGAATTAGAATGAAATTTTCTAGCATAAGCTACTTTATATAGGGCAAGCAAAAATGAAAATATGTAAGGTCATACATGGCGAGAATTCAAAAATTCTTGTGCTTCGCTGTAAAACCCACTGCTACGTATACTACCCTTATTTGAAAAAACTCATAGTTATGAATAAAAGTCTTTGATCATATACATAGTAAGGGTCTCACACAAAACTTTTTGAAACATGTAATAAGTAACTAAAATACTTCATGCATACTGTAGTTATAAAAAGATATGGTAGGTACTGCATACATGCATACATACTATAGATACAAATGTCATAAAACATGCACAAATAAAACTTTATGCATGTGCAAGCAACTAACTTGCACTTAGAAAAACTAGGATGCCTCTCTCCATAGCTATAAGACTTATTGCTATACATATTACTCTTAATATACTATAAAAATTCACAATTTTATAGAAAACTTCGGATCGTACACGTATAAAAATATGTGGTGGGTAATGAGTACATGTACACATCCTATACATATATAAATGTCATAAAATATTAAAAATAAAACTTTACACATATACAAGCAACTAACTTGTACTTAGCAAAACTAGGATCTCTTCCTCGACAGCCGGTTCCTACCCTATTTACTATTTAATCTGTGAACCTGAAAAAGGAAATAAAACACAAAAGAGTGAGTGACATAATCACTCAGTAAGTATTTCTTAACCTTTGGCTTTATTTCAAACAATTTATTATAATAAAATTTGGATATATTATGGACTACACAATGAAATACATGACATGGTAGGCAATATACTCTAATGGGAATTTTACTTCTAGACTTATCCTGACAATGAAATTAAATAACCTATCAACCTGACACCACTTGTACTGATGAATATAAGGATTTGACACATTGACTATGTGAGTTGTACCATACTAGCGATGTACTAGTAAGATGATAATGAAATACCATACTAACCTTTGGCTAGTAAGCTAAAAGTGTACCCATACTAATACTAACAGCAATAAGTTAAAATCTGAAACCATTCTGACTTATAGTCAATAAGCTAAAATTTTAGAATCACGTTGACCTGTGGTTAGTTAGCTAATTATCTGATCTTACAGGTTTTTCCTCGTATTCACCTTGAAATGATAACCTTACTTTGAGTATCTCATCTTTACTTGAACATACTCAAGATCCCTTAATCCCTTCTTCTTAAAGATTATTAAATTGTAGCATGCAGTGTCATGTAAATGTATCTTAATCATAATAAGAGGTTATTCTTACTACACACCAGGTCCAATATCATGTTATAAATTGAAAATGAAGTTTGGTGACTTTAATGATATGCACGGGCATGTGTTTAATCATGCATGTGGTCGTGTTAGCTTTTGTAATTTTTACTAAAAAGTAACATTTACTACACAGTTGTACTTTTCACAACACACGATTGTGTTGTTAGGTACACGGTCGTGTCCCTTGATCTGTAAGGTCATGTACCCAAAATTTCTAACTATACATGACCAATCCAATACGGTCATGATATGGCAAAATAGGACTGCACATGTGTGTACTTACAAACACATAATCGTGTGTCTTATCCTGTTCTATGATATCATACTTAGAAACTCCAAAACCATGCCAAACGTACCTGATACACTACCAAACTCATCCAAACTATTTTACCAACACAACTCCTCATTCATACATAACTTTACTCTCTTCATGCTATCAATTTCCATTAGGGAACCTGTATAAATCTTATAACTAAGCAAGTAAACACATATACACGAAACCCCTATATCCTAATCAACCATACTTTCGTAAACACATTTCTTCTATTTATTCTATCATCTTAATATAGCAAACATCATAAGGACAAGCAAAACATGGTTATTTGAATAAAATACTTAATGGAACCAAAAAAAATAAGTCAACAAATGCTTACCTCCAACAATCTTAACTTTATCTTTTTCTCTAGCTTTTGTTTCCTTCCCTGAATTGCTATACAATTGTTGCTAATTTTTGTTCTCTTCTAAGGCAGAGGTTGTCTAAAAGGTGAGAAGAAACTTCTAGAATTAAATTTGATAACTTAATTGAAAATGTTATAAATGTATATTAGTGAAAGTGGAAAAATATATGCATGGTCGTGTTTATCTAAAGCGTACTATCGTGCATTTTAGGAAATCTAGTTTCCTTGTTTCTTACCTCATGCATGGAAAGATATACTCCTAGAAAGGGATTTATGCACAAGTCCCACAAGTTGTTAAAGAACTATTTTACCCTTAGAACTCATTCAGCTACCTTTCCTATTCTAAAATCCCATTTTTAACTCAGATCTCCAATCTAAAGGACAGTTCTACCCTTGTGGGTATTACAATAGCTGATTTCTGCCCTAACTCAATGTTTGATTTTTTGACCAATGAAAAAGATAGGAACAGGAAAGAGTGAGTGATGAAATCACTCAGTAAGTATTTTCTAACCCTTTTGTTCTCTAAGACAATTTATTTTTGTTACAATGGTTACTAGACTTTTATATATGTTCTGAACCATAAAAAGAAATGAGTCTTATGGTATAAGACATGCTGAAATATGAAGATAACCCTTATGCTTACCCTTTTTACAATATTATATAATGCTACAAGTTGATGCATCACTTGGATTAATGAATACAAGAATTCGACAGCTTGGCCATATGAGTTGTACCATATCAATGATATACCAGTAAGCTGATAATAAAATACCATACTGACCCTTAGCCAGTAAGCTGAAAACGTAACCATACTGATGTTGGCATCAATAAGCTAAAATCTGAAGCCATACTAACTTACAATTAATAAGCTGAAAATCTGATCTCATAAGTGTCCCCTTTTATTCACCCTAAAATAATTCTCCTACTTAAAGCATCTTATCCTTACTGCATCATACTTAGGATCCCTTGATCCCTTTTTCCTGAAAAACTATTTTACTAAAACATGTTGTTGAACCCTTGATGTTTTGATGATGATAAAAATACAATTAAGTTGTTAATGAATGTTTAAAATATGTTTGAAATGCTAATTAATCCCTTGCATGAAGTAATTCATGACAAAGAAGGGAAGAAAAGATTTATTTTTGCAGGTTTTAGGTCTCGCACGACCGTGTGCCTTAGTAGCACGACCGTGCTTGACCAAACGAGTCCTCGTGTGTCCAAAACACGGGACCGTGCGCCTGACCGTGCAAGGCTCTGTGACTTTCTAAAGAAAAGTATCAGACCCGCACGGGCGTGCGTGCATGATGCACGACCGTGTGCAGGCACTACACGGGCAATGCACTACCACATCAATCGTGCAGCCTGATCGTGTGAAACTGAAAGATTCAAAAGCCATTGGAAGCACGACCGTGCGTAGTGGAAGCACGACCGTGCACATAACTCATGAAGAGCACGGGAGATCAAGCCGTGCAAATGAAACCGTGCAGCTGGTCAAAGAAAAGGAGTCAACGCACGACCGTGCACGCTCAATACGCACGACCGTGCGTTATGGCAAATGAGGAGCACTACCAAAGAGCACTACCGGGATGATCGTGCAAGACTGATCGTGCAAAGGTATTCATCTCACGCACGACCATGCAGAATTGGCACACGACCGTGCGATAGCAAAAATGCACCCGTGTGCGGCTCGTGCGCTCATCGTGTAGTCAAGCCGTGCTAGCTCCTGGAATTTTTGGACAAAACCTTGTAGTATCAGTGCACGACCATGCAATCTAGGAAGCACGACCATGAAGGGTCGAAGCACGACCGTGCGTCAATGACACACGACCGTGCATCATTGGCGCTAAGCTTTTAAGTCGACCGTTGGAAGTCTGAACGAGCAATAAATGCAGCATGCACGACCGTGCACTAGAGGAGCATGACCGTGCGCCTGAAAATTTATTGCAGAACTTACCTTTTTCAACTACTTCAACGGATAAAAAGCTAGCAAACGGCTCCTCCCTATTCTAGGCAGTGAATCAAGTATAAAAGGAGAGCTATTTGAACTGGAGAGGTAACTGAAACGAATTGAAAAAGCCAAGCTATCTACATCATTCTTCAATTGCTTTGTTTTCTCTCTCAAAGCTTATTCACTTACATACTTGAGAGAATTTGTACTAAACACTTGATTTTCCAGTCTATTGAGAGGCATTTACAATCAATCTCTTTATTTACACTTCATTTGTAAAAAGGGCGAAATTCCTTTGTGAGAAAAACTATTGTATCTTCGGGTATTGAAGATAGTAGAAACTTCAATCGGGTTTGATTGAAGAAGAGGACGTAGGAGGCTTGTGTTCAAAGCTCCGAACCTCTCTAAACTTGGCTGAGCAACTTCTGAACTCTCTCTCTTTATTGCTTTTATTGTGCATTGTGTGTATTATAGTGTTAATTGTGATTATTACTTTAGAAATTTTAAATAATCCTATTCACCCCCCCTCTAGTATTATTTCTCTATCACTTAAGGGTTTTTCAATTGGTATCAGAGCAGGACTCTAGGAAATTAACTAAATCTAACGATTTTTAGAGTTAAAGATCTTTGTAGAGAAATGGCTAGCACATCCGCCCCTGTTTTTAGTGAAGGTCAATGCACTACTAGGCCACCACTATTTTGTGGTGTTAACTACACCCAATGGAAAATTAGGATGAGGCTACATATAAGATCTATAGACTATAAGCTATGGAAAATAATTGAGCATGGAGATTTTATTCCCTTAGACCATAGGACAAACTTGCCTAAAAATGAGGATGAATATAATGATGATGATGAGAAATTGTTAAGTTTGAATGCCAAGGCTATTAATATATTATTTTGTGCTTTGGATTCTACAGAATTCAATAGAGTTTCGTCATGCGAATCGGCTAAGGAGGTGTGGACCATCCTTCAAACTACGCATGAAGGAACAAGCCAAGTCAAGGAATCAAAGATTGAGCTCCTATTTAGAGAATATGAGCTCTTTGAGATGAAGACAAACGAAAACATAACGGACATGTATAAAAGGTTCTCTAACCTAGTCAATGATCTAAGAGGACTAGGGAAGAAATTCGAGAATGTGGAGTTAGTAAAGAAGATACTGAGGTCCTTGCCGGAATCCTGGACCATGAAAGTGACTGCAATAGAAGAGTCCAAGGATTTGACGAAATTGGGAATGGATGAGTTGATCGGAAGTCTGCTCACATTCGAAATGAAAAGAAAACCAAAAGAGGATGAAAGCAAAAATACCAAAAGCATTGCTCTTAAGGCTGTAGAAGAGGAAGAAGAGGAATCCTCCATGGATGAGGAGGATGTGAGCTTGCTGGCAAGGAGGTTTGGAAAATTCCTGTCAAGGAACAGGAAGATGAAAGTGAGGAACAATTTCAAATCCAGAGGGAAAGAAAAAGATGACTATGACAAGGAGGTGATTTGCTTCAAGTGCAAGAAGCCTGGACACATAAGACAAGACTGCCCTCTGTTGAAGAAAAAGAAAAAGGAGAGTGCTGAGAAGAGGTACAAGAAGAAAGCCTTAGCTGCCACTTGGAGTGGCAGTGATGACTCAAGCGACGACAGTGAGGAAGAAGAAAGGGCCAACTTGTGTTTCATGGCCAAAAGTGACTCGGAGGATTATGAGGTATGTGAATCTAATTCATTCTCATTCAATGAATTGCAAGATGCTTTTGATTCATTATTATTAGAATTTAAGAATGTTAGCTCTAGGAACAAAGTGTTGAAGAAAGAAATAAATTGTGTAAAATTAAGTTTAGAAAAAGCTGAGAATGAAAGTAAAAAAGTTTTAGAGGAGAAAACAAATATTGAAAATGAATTGAATTTACTTAAAAAGGAAAATGAAGAGTTAAAGGCTAATTTAGGTAAATCAAATAGAATTCTGGAAAATTTTAAAATAGGAACTAAAAGGTTAGATGAGATGCTTGCATCTCAAAGAAGTGGACTAAATAAAGAAGGTTTAGGATATAATGGAAGTAATCCATTTATAAACAACCATAAGATTCTAAAAAGGCCTAAATCAATTGAACTAAAGTGTAAGTATTGCTCTTTCCATGGACATACTATTAGGAAATGTCCAATTAGGAATGGCAAACCTTATAGAATTAAGAAGGTTTGGGTTCCTAAAGGGACAATCAAGACTAACTTTCCTGGACCCAAAACCATTTGGGTACCAAAAAAAGACTTAAATGTATGTCTTGTGTAGGTATGCTTGGAGGTGAAGAGAAAGAAATCAAGCAAGTGGTACTTGGACAGTGGATGTTCAAGACACATGACCGGAAACAAGGATCTCTTCACATCATTGAAAGAGAAAGATGGAGGCAATGTCAACTTTGGAGACAATTCAAAGGGAAAAGTTGTTGGAATTGGCTCCATAGGTAACTCTTCACTTTGTATTAATGATGTTTTATATGTTGAAGGTCTTAAACATAATTTACTAAGTATTAGTCAATTATGTGATAAGGGCTTCAAAGTTTGCTTTCATGCCTTGTGTTGTGAAATCATTGACATAAGCACTAATAGTATTGCATTTATAGGACATAGGCATTCAAATGTGTATGTTATTGACTTGCATAGCATTGCATCTAATGATTTATGTCTCATGTCAACCAAGGAGGAAGACATGTGGCTGTGGCATAGAAGATTAGGACATGCAAGCATTGATATTTTGGAAAAATTGTCTAAAAAGGATTTGGTCAAAGGTTTACCAAAACTTGTTTTTAAAAGGGATGGAATTTGTGATGCATGTGCTTTAGGAAAACAAACAAGAACATCTTTTAAAAGCAAAAATGTTGTTTCTACATCAAGACCACTTCAACTATTGCATATGGATTTATGTGGACCTTCTAGAACTTTGAGTTTAGGAGGAAAACGGTACTGTTTTGTAATAGTTGATGATTTTTCAAGATTCACATGGGTTTTGTTGCTTGCTCACAAAGATGAAGCTTTTAAAATGTTTGTGCCATTCATTAGGAAATTGCAAAACCAAGTAGGTTATGCAATTACTTGCATTAGAAGTGACCATGGAAAGGAATTTGAAAATTCAGATTTTGAAGCATATTGTGATGAGCATGGCATTGGACATAATTTCTCAACCCCTAGGACACCTCAACAAAATGGAGTTGTTGAGAGAAGAAATAGAACTCTTGTAGAAATGGCTAGGACAATGTTATGTGAAAATGATTTACCAAAATCTTTTTGGGGTGAAGCAATAAACACTTCTTGTTACATAATCAATAGAGCCATGATTAGGCCAATCCTTAAGAAAACTCCTTATGAGTTGTTTAAAGGGAGAAAGCCTAAT
>JAJEJH010000562.1:0-41508 GCA_026122585.1 Anacardium occidentale
GCGTTTATATAAGTGTAAGGACCAAATCACACTAAACCTATCTCTCTTTTATGGGTTTTTTTCCTCTCTCTCTTTAAGCCCCTGCTCTGCTCTGCTCTGCTCGATCACTATGGAAGCTCTCAGCTTTATAAAGTTCTGGAGACCCCCTACCTCGTCAACTGTAAGCAGTTCCCAGAAGGAATCTCAAACGTTAAGTTCTAGTGGTAATGGTGATCGTGTTGAGGTTTCTAATGCTGTTGTGGGTTCGGATTGTGAAGCGGTTGATGAAGGGGATGACTCTTTCTTTGAGTTAGAGTTTACTTTATCTGATTTTGACAAGAGAAACAACTGTAATGGCGACCACAGTAATACTTTCCAAGCCAAAGGTGAAGAGCAAGTCCATTACTCTGCCGGCCATAATGGAGAATTAAAGATTTCATCTTCAAGTGATGTCTTGTCAAAAAGAAAGATCCTTCCTATAGAGCCAACTTCTTCATGTAAGCCTCAGTCTCCAATCGCATTGTTGAAATCAGCTCCAAAGCTTCGTGTTTCCATCTTCAAGAAATCGAAATCAATGGCGGCAACGGTTAGAACGGAGAAAACAGACACCACATCCACCTCTTCCAAGCACGAGAAGCGAGAAACGAATAAGCTTTTTACTGTTAAATTCAAAGTCGAAGAAATTTCGAAGCTTTCAATGTTTACTAGAGCATGCAGTTTGAGAAAACCAAGAATTACAACAGAAGATTCATCGTCTTCATCTTCGTCAAAAAGACTCTCCAAAGATGTGATACAAAAATACTTGAAGCTTATCAAGCCGTTATATGTCAAAGTCTCAAAAACGAAGAACGAGAAGATGAGATTTTCTGGGCAGTTATCAGAGGCTTCCCCGACATCATCTCCGGCGACGCTGCCGGTGCATTTTCCGATGAAGGAGAGAAATACTTCAGGAGGGTTCCGTGTTATGAATAGGCATCTGGGCAAGAGCAAATCAGCTTCAGCAACGGTTTCGTCGCCGGCCAGAAGAGACGACTCTCTGTTGCTTCAACATGATGGGATTCAAAGCGCCATTCTTCACTGCAAAAAGTCTTTCAACTCATCTAGAGGTATGAATTTTCTTAATGAGTAAACATTATTAATTAATCAAGATGAAAATCTAATTTTATTTTTACATGGTTTCAGATTCTTCTTCATTTTCAAGATCTACAAGTAGCAGTTCTTCACAGAGAACTTTGAGTTGCTTATCATCAAAAGGTGAAAACCACTGAAATATTATTATAGTTTATTTAGATTTTTTACTATTGATTTCACCTTAATGATGTACTGATATGTCATTTTTTAATATTCAGATGCTTCTCTGTTTCCAAGATTTAGCAGTGCTTCATCCTGTGAAGAAATCATATCAGCTAGAAGATCAAACGATGAAGGAATCTAAGTGGGAAAAAAAACTCTGTCCAATCCACACATAACAAAAGAAAGAAAAGAAATTTGTTGCACAGGAGAATATGATTCTATTTTTATTTTTAATATTTAGTTTGGAGAAATGTGTCATGTAAGGGTTCCTGGTGGTGGTGGCATTTAAGGAGCGGTCTGTATGAATATGATGACTATGACTAGTGAGATGAAGAGAGAATGGGGTGCTGTTGTTGCGTGTATAGTGATGGGTCATTATGAAAAATTTGAAACCAAATCTTTATTTGGATCTTCTGTTCATCTTTGTGGTCTTCGTTTTCTGCAAATTCAGCATGAGCGTATGATGGTATCTTTGAAAGTTTCGAGCTTCAACAACCAATTCCCCCATCAAAGCTGTTCTGATTCTGAAATAATTGACATGACTTAACACTACAACCTCCTCCATTACTTCTCCATTCTCTCTCTTCCATCTCCATTTTCTTGGTATTTCAACTTTACAAGACAAATATTTTGGTGAGCCAAATGGGTTTCAAAACAAGAACCAACTAATTAAACCATATGGGCCATTTTATAATGCCTTTCTTCTGGTACATGTTTCTTTGTCTGGGAAATTCGATAGTTCACCAAACTTAAAATTTTTACCATGGAGGATTGAACTTGAATGTTACTTGAAATAACATTAATCTCAGAAGAAGATAGGTTTGGGTTGAATTTTATTGGAGGTTGAGCCGTTGAATTGAAGTCTCAGTAACCATAGAAGAAGAAAAAAAAAAGTTTGACTAAAAGATAAAGCTAATGAGAGGGGGGGCATTAGGCTAGAAAAAAACTGTGAAAGTAGAGCCAAAGGGTTCTTTTAAACTTAAAAAATGAATAAATAAAATTTGGAATGGACATATGAATATGATGATCTCTCTCAGTAAAATCATTCTGGCAACATTCTGTTTTTGAAAAGTACTTTTCAACTGTGAGAAAAGCATTGTATTAGCTCTTGTTTAAAGTCTAATTTTCCATTCAAAAGTGGAAAAAAAGCAGCACATTCATGGTAGTCATACTAATACACTTGCAGAAGCTGATGCCCCCGTTACCATTTTTCTGCTTTGAATATTCAACTTGCCTCTTGGTTCCTGCCTGGAAACTCCTATAAAATCTCTTTTTATTACAATTTTTTTATTCCAAACTCTTGAAAATTAAGAATAACCAATTTGAGAATAAACATGAAAGTGATTGAAGATGTAGTTGTTTTTTTCATTTGGAATCTTGTACCTTAACAAAGATGAACATATTTTCTAGTATTTATGATTTAGACAAAATAGGCATTCATAAATGCAAGCTGTTGGGGAAGAGAGAGGTGAGACAAAAATGACATGAAACATCATAAATTCTGAAACTGGAAAAGTCGAAGTTCAAAATTCAGAGGAAACAAAAGAAAACTACTCATAAATGCGTTTGAAGATTCAAACCAAAAATTAATTGGCAAGGCTGCATTATATGGACAAAAAATAATGCCCAAATAAATGGCCACACCACAAAACATTATGACCCCTCTCATCCCAAATATCAGAGCAAAATGATATGGGCTTATGTTCTTCTTGTCCATTGTATTGAGATAGATTCAGATCTAGTAGAAGTTGACTCTTTCCAGAAGAACCCATTTTTCCCTTTTTTCTTTATATCAACTATTTCACAAGAATATTATCCTAGTTCATTGTATCAAGAGGCAGGCTGACACAAAGAAGGTGGTGAGAGCTACAAGTGTCAAGTTTATGGGATGGTGAAGAAATAAATGCAATGTACAGTTAGGAGGCAAAATAAGAACAAAGACTAGGCACCATGCTTTAATTTGAGGACCTCAAGTTTTAGTGTCTTAATTAGAAGTTAGTTAGAAGATAGACTAGAATTATGTGGGGTGATATTCCAGCAATGGCTTTGGTTATTGGAGGAAAATGTGTGGGAAGATTGAAGATATTGGGTGAGTTCAGTGGATCTAAGGCTAGATTTGATTGGTAATAAAAATGGTGTTGAAATCTAGATGTGCATAATGCAGTAATTATGAGAGAAGACAAAAGGCAGATGAGTTAGGTATTAAATTAAGGTAAAGATTAGCAGAAGACACAACAAAGTTTTGTGCAGTGTGCTGCTGGCTGCTTAAAGCACAAACATTTATACTAATGTTGTGCACAATAATCAACAAAGAAAGGAGAGAACAGTTTCTGCAAATAAAAGCTACAAAAATAAGATGGATGCCCTTTGCAGATGCTGCATTTTGCTGCAATCCTACACTGTTAAACTGGCCTGGTAAGGGCCCAATGCTCATGTTGGTCCTAGAGTCATGAACAAGTAATGGATCAAGCCCAATTAGAGAAATACAGACAGAAGAAAAAATGATTATTGGGATCCTAAAAACATTATTAGTTATAAATTATTATTTAATTTAGTTAGAATTATATATCTATCAACTAAGCTTTATATATAAATGTTGTACTAAAACAACTGTAAAAGGTAGGGTAAGAAAGAGTGCCATGTAATAGACTTGTCCATAATACAAATTTCTATATTTTTTACCCAGTGGTTTTCTTACAAATTTTCCACATAAATTCTTTGTTCTTGTTTCAAGTGTTCTTGCATCCTTCTATTTGTTCTTCCTTGGGTTTCGTAACAGTATAGTACTTCACAGAAGATCCGACCTTAATGGTAACGGTGTCAGTTTCTGAAACTTCAGGTGTTTGGTAAGAAAGAAGGCAGTAGAATCTCACAGAAAATACAGCTTGCATAAAGAGATGTAGTCTCTGAAATCATGGTCCTATCTTGGTCAATTCCAACGGTGGTCCTAGCTGTAGCTACATCTTTTGACGGCCGTGTTCTTTTCTCAAACACGATGGTGCATTATTCCAACTACAGCCCAAGTACAAAGACAAAGGTTGATATTTATGGTGGACAATGGTGGATTTAAAAAATTCCAGCACATTTTTTTTTTTTTCCAAGCCAATCCTTTTACCATTTTTGTCTGTGTACTCTTCCGACCTATTTATTCTCTCCATTTTTTAACCTAATCGAATGACAATTAATCTATTTCCAGAGGGAGCAGGAATTAGAGCATTACTGAAGTGGCAAATTTTGCAGAACTTGTCCACTGCCAACTGCTAGCATTTCTTGGCCTTTGAATTCATTTTTAAGGGTAAGATTTGCAGCTGAGTTCTAAGTTTTTTTCCAGAATTAGAATTAGAAGGAGAATACTCCTTGTCATACCTGAATTATAATCCTATAAAATTATTTAACTTTTCTTTTTTAATCTTTAATGATATGAGATATTTAATATATTTATCACATTTTATAAATATAAATTTTTTGATAGTATTCTGCTTTTTAGTGGATTTTAATCATTTTTCCTTACTAATTAATTTTTTTTTTTTTTTAACAAACCACCAGCTCTCATGTGTTCTGTCAATTCTATTTTCTTTAAACGTTTGGAATTATTTTCTCTTATGTCTCAAAAACTCTTTTACTGGTAGAATTAGATTCGAATTAAATATATTTAAATTTGTTTTTAAGTTTAATTTAAATGAGTCTAAAATAAATTATTTAAATTTGAATACAAATACAAATTTGAACTATAATTTTAAAAATCAACGAATACGAATTCGAATACAAATTATACAAACCGAATATAAACATGAATCTCAATTTAAATTAAAATTTTTTAATTATTTGTATTAATTATAATTTTTAATAAAATATAAATAAAAATTATACGAATTAAATAAAAATAAAAATATAAAAATAAATATAAACATAAATACTAATCAAATCAACTAAAGTTATATATAAATCAAATCTACAATTTACTATATAAAAAATTAAATATGAATGTAAATATAAATCAACTATATAATAAATTTGAATACTATATATATATATATATATATATATATATATATATATATATATATATTCGTATTCTATTTAAATTCGATTTAGTTTGAATATGAAAACTTATTAGGTAAATCAAGAGTTTAACTTTCACCACCGCTTGAACATGATTGCTCGAATAAACACTGTTTTTAAATTATTGGATCAAACACCCGGAGTCCATCCCCACGACATTGCTTGCAAGATACTGATCACTAACAACGACCCCACTCGTGTGACTCTTCAATTTACAACTCATATTTTGATTTAAGGCAATTTCTTCTACCTTCCATTTTAGGCTGACGGAAGGATGTATTCGTCCCCTAAGTTTCTCTCAATGATCAAACCACGTCCATCAACTTTATAAAACTTAATCACCTATTTATCAAACAATTTACATATAAGTTTATCACATTTTTTGAAAAAATAATTAAAATACTCTTATCAAAAATTAAAAATTATAATAAAATATAAAATAATATTTAAATATTAAAAAATAAAATAAAAATTTTTAAATATTCAAATTAAAACTAAAAATTAGGAATAAAAAATAAAATAAAAAAGTGCAGTCTCTCTTATAATGGCATTGACGGTGCTAGCCACCTAAAAATTAGTTAAATGGCTAAAAACAATTACGTAATTCAAAAACTAATCAAATTTGGTTATCTTTGTTATAAATAGTGATTGAAAATAGTAAAAAATAGTCGGTCATATGCTTAACGGCTTTTTTTTACCACTATTAATGATATAGGCTATTAAAATTAGTTATCTCAACAAAAAAACAAGACAATTAAATCTGATCGTCATTATCAATTATAACGGTCAAATTTAGTTACTTTATGAATCAGATAGTTTTTTTAATCACCTGATTAATTTTAATCAATTGTCACTAACAATGATGACCTATTTTTTTATATTTTTTAAGAAATTTTATTGCATTTATTTTATTATTTTAATAATTTATTATAGTATATATTAAGTATTCTTTTTATAAAAAAATACTTAAATATTTTTAAAATTTTTATTATCAAAAACATAAAAATATTTTAATTTAATATTTAATTTTTATTATATTTTAATTTAAAAAAATTAACGATAATATTTTGTCAGTTAAAAAAAAAAAAAAAACTTTAAAGGTAAATAAGGCGTTTAGCCTTCAGTCTTAACGTTAACACGTTTAGTTAAAAGATCGGCATCAAGCACATTCGTGGTTGGAGAGAGGGCAGGCTGGTCTTTTCCATCAAGCCCGTCCGAGTTTTCTTTTTCTTGGAAAAATAAAAATTAATGATGAAGGAGACCGTTGGCCGTCTCTCGTAGGTGTGAATGCACGTTATTCCACGCCATTGTGGAACGTCTCTGCCTTTCCTTTTTTTTAATCAATTTGCTCTCTCTTTTGTTTTTTTCAATCTTATCAACATCTTTTCCTATTTTATTATTTTGTTAGCCCGTCCAGTTCAGTTTCTCGGATCCAACCTAATTTAGCAAAGGTTTTGTTTTGTTCCACTTAACGTTTACCTATAATTTGAATTTATAATTTAAATTAATAATTTTAAATTTGGCCAAAAGACTAGTCCTTGCATAAGGTTTCAATTAATAATAATTTTTTATCTTTTAATTTGTAAAAATTTAAATATTTATTTTTTACTTATTTTTATCTAATTTTATTAATATTTTTGATAAAATATCTAAAATCTTCTTATTAAAAAATAAAATATAAAATAATATTTAAATATAAAACTATTAAAAAAATTTAAAAAATATTTAAGTTTAAAAAAATTAAAAGACAGCTATCACTATTGACAATGTTATTGATGGTAATAACTGTCAATAATGAAATTAAATTATCAAAAATAATTATCTAATTTTATAGAATATTAAATCTGACCATCTTGTTTGATGAAAGAGATCAGATCTGATCACATGTATCAACAATCATGGTCAGAAACGAAGTCATTTTTTATCACATTTACTAGCAAAGATGATCAGAAACAAAAGGCCATTGATTTGATTGCGTTTGCTAAACGAGGAGGCTAGATATAACTGTTCCTAAAACTAGATGGTTATTTCTAGTCACTTGGCTTTATTATCAACAATCATTGTTATTGGATTTTAATTTTTTTATATTTAAATAATATTTTATTTTTTCAAATGACAAAAGTATCTTTTTGACTATCAAAATTTAATTATTGATTGTTAAATTTAACCATTGACTTTGATCAATAAATGAATGCTTAGATTTTTAAAAGTTCGTAGACAGAAATTTGTCTTTATGTAAAACCTTGGACGGGAATATATTCTTTGGCCTTTAAATTTGACTCAAATTTATAATTTAAATCCAATATTTGGATTTATATCTCAAATTCACATTTTTAAGATTGTCAATCGGATCTAGTTTATTAAAAATGAACCTTTAAAAAATATTGGATTTAGGTTTCAGATTTACTCATTTAAACGGAATTTTTTATTCATACTCAATTCATTAAGAATTTATGGGCATTAGGTTTGTTTTGGGGTCTATTAAATACTTGTTTTATAAGTCAGAAAATAATGTTATAATTTTTCAATAAGTTCGAAAATTTAATAAATATATTTTTACTCGTAATAAATTTTTGGAGTTATCAAATATCAAGATTGAACAATTTTTTTTTTAGCCCAAGCTAAAAAGCTTAATAGACAACTGTTTTTGTCAAAGTTAGTTGAGGGTTCGAATTTCATTCAATCCAAAACTAAATTTTTTGAAACGAATAATTAAACTTCGGTTTGTTTGAACGAATTAACAATTATATATATCTCATTGAGAAATATCGTTTTACGTAAACTAAACTAAATTAAATCTTTTTTTTTTTATCTGAAAAGTGTAAAAAATATGCATCTTTAAAAGTCAGGATGTTTGAATTTTCAACATGATAATGCAACTTTGCCAAATGCCCACAATTTTATCTGCAACTTTGCAGAAGAAAACAAAAAAAATTGAGAAATTTAATAACAATGACGTATTGAAATTTTGATTGGGCTGGATTGTAGGTAACAACTGTTGAATAGATACTATAAATAATTATTATTTATTTAATGCAAAAATATAATCCTTGCTTGCACATGTATAAGTTGAAAAGAATGTTATTATAATACCTTTTTATCGCCTTCCTATCCCACCTAATTTTTTTACCTAAAAAAAATAAAGACAAGTATTGAAATATTTATCATTTTAAAAATTTAAAATTTTGAATCAATATATTTAAATATATATATAACAAATCAAAATAAAATCTTAATATTTATTATTATTAATTAAATACCATAATTATTATTTATATTTTCTAGTGAATTACTGGCCGGCGTGGTCTTGACGTTGACAGAACGACGTGCCCAAGTCACCTAAACTTATTCTATTGGCTAGTAAATTTATCCAGCCAATTAAATTTAGCCATCTGTACAACGATCCTTACTCCCTAAGCTTCCAGCCTATAAATACTAAGAAACAACAACCGGAGATCTACACAGCTTCCTCTTCTTGTTTCACAACAAGTTTCCAGTTTTACCCTTTATTTATGGCTTCTCGCTATGAAGTGGAGGTGACCATCTCCTCAGCCACGGAGCTCAAGAACGTCAACTGGCGTTACGGCCGCACCAGGCCATACGCCGTTGTCTGGGTTGACCCGAGCAACAAGTGCTCCACCAAGGTCGATGAAGATGGCGACACTTGTCCTTTCTGGGATGAGAGACTTGTCATCCCTTTGCCTGGACCCGTTGATGGAGACTCCACTCTTTGGATCGATGTAGTCCATGCTGGCAATGAAGAGGGCACCAAGAAGTTGATCGGATCGGGCCGGCTCAGGCTGAGAGATGTTCTCGAGGAATTCGGCGCCGGCGAACGTGTCAAGCGTAATTTGACTCTCAAACGACCTTCCGGTAGACCTCAAGGGAAGGTTGATCTCAAGATTACCATCTTAGAGCCCCGTTATGCGCCGCCCAGTTCCTATTATGCACCTTCTTATAGTGTCCCACAAACACGTTCCAGAGACTATAATCCACCAACACCGTACGGTAACCCATACGCGCCACCACCACCACCTCAACCCTACGATCCATATTATTCAAGTGCTCCACCACAAGGTGGGTATCCCTACAGTGCACCACCAGCACCAGCCACAGCTTACGCACAGGGAAGTGGAGGGTATTACGGTGGACAAGAGGAGAAGAAGAAGAGTAAGTTCGGCGGAATGGGGACAGGATTGGCTGTGGGTGCGGTGGCTGGAGTTCTAGGTGGACTAGCTTTGGCTGAGGGTGTTGATGCGCTGGAAGACCACATTGCTGATAAAGCCGCAGAGAAAGTCGAAGACGATGATGGTTACGATGACGATGACGATGACTACTAGGCTGAATTGTCTCTTTGCTTGATGTTGTCTGTTTCTTGTTATTTCATAATTAATTATCGGAGTATCGTGCGGGTTTCGTCATGGAAAATGCTGCAATTTAGAATCTCCATCCATGGCTTCCTCCACTTTCAATGGCTTGTTATCTTTACAACTTATAATATATTAAGAGGTTTCTAGGTATTATCTGTCTCCCAATTTTCATTAGTGTCAATTCGGCATCGCCATTGATATTATATAATTTCCATGCATTATAAGTAACGATCCTGGGCATCCTCCAGATCGAATAAGTCAATGAAAAACGGGTAGATATGGGACAACCTAGTCGTCTCCTATACGTACATATCAACCTTACCGAGATATTCACCAATTCTATCTGGTGCCAAGTCTCACATTATACCTTCCACTTCATATAAAAAACACTTTACAGACCCGACTTGGATATTAACCCAGTCAAGGGGTTAGATCCGATCGACCATTAGAGCTCTATCAAACCATTAAACTTTAAACATAATGCAGATTCAATTAATCACCATATTCCGATTAAATATGTTTGACCTATCAACTTGGTACGAATTTAAAAATATTTGTTGTAATATAATTTTTACGGTTAAAATATTACTGGAAAAAATTATAAAATTTTATAGAAACATCACATCAATCATATCCAACTTACGGAGTTGTTAAGGTATGTTTAGGGAATTAATAAAGTGAGTTACAACTTTTGCTCTAAATTCAAAATTAAGATGGGTAATGCCTTGTAAGTAATGGGTTTAAGTCAATCCCCTTTTATCTACCTCAGAGTAGTTCATAATTTAAAGGGTTGATAGCTACATGGGCAAGGTATAAAGTTGGATACGAAACCAATCGAATATGAATATGGAAGAGTTTAGTCTTGCTTCATTCGCTAAATCAGAAATACTCACATTCATTTTGTAGATCGTGCATGATTCTTGTTGATTCAAGCATACATGTGTGTTTGTTTGTTTAGATTTACTACAATAGAAACTAACGAACATGTTTGGTATTATAACCAAACGAATATGTTCATTTAGTAAAAAATTGAAAATTGAGAATTGAAAATTGAATTTTGAAAATTAAAATTCAGTTTTAGACCTCAAATCATTGATATGGAAGTTGGTAGATATGCTATATAAGAAGTTTAAAATGTTAGTCAATAAATAATTCATCTATATTTGTATTCAAATACTCAATGAGTTCTTATACTCAGATTAAATTCGATATAAGCCAAATTCTAACAATATCAAACTAGAAGAAAAAATAGTTAATTTGACAAATTATAGAATAAAAATAGTAGATTTGTGATTGGCAAAATAATTTAGTTTTTGAAGACTAAGTTCAAACTTGAATATTTTATACGTTACTTGTTTTATGAAAATGTGTCCAAATTATGACTTAAAACCTGACTAGTTCTGTAACGACCCAAGGGATAGATTTGTCATTTTTGAGAGTTTCAGGGGGTAGAAGAGTCATTTTAGAAGTCCTTTGGGACTTGAGTGTAGTTTCTGCGCTTGTGGGGGTGGAAATGACTATTTTCCACTACACACGACCGTGTGCCCAGGACACACGACCGTGTGTCTTGCCCAGCCAGCTTTATTAGTTTATTTTCCTCTCAGTTACGCAAATTTTCAGTTCCCAGCTTATTTCCAGCTTTTCTCTTCTTCTTCCTCAGCTCCAGTGAACCCTAGAGTTCCAGAGAGAGATCCCCCAGCAGCTTAGCTTCAGATTAGAGATCCAGAGTCTTCCAGGGATAGAGATAGAGCTTCCATGGCGCGAGGTAAGTGTTTTCCTTACTTCTCTCGCCGTTTTCAGAGCCGGTTTGGCTACTTCCAGCTTATGAGAATGTTATGTGTGCTTGTTTGAAGTATTTCCAGCATGCTTGAGCTGTATTATGATGGTTGATAACATGATTGAGTGGCTTTCTATGCTTATTTGTGTATATGCTTATATACATGAGATTTATGCTTGATGTATGTTATTTGGCGTGTTGAGATGATGATATGATGTTTATGGGCATGTTAGTAGCAGTAAAGTTTGTGTATGTTTGATGATTTGGAGTGTGGAAGTGCTGGTGTGAGAATTTTTGGATTTCCATACATCTTCTGTAGTTTCTGGGTCGGGCACACGACCGTGCGCCCCTGAGGCACGCCCGTGCG
The DNA here is from genome assembly GCA_026122585.1 of Anacardium occidentale. Classification (NCBI taxonomy): domain Eukaryota; kingdom Viridiplantae; phylum Streptophyta; class Magnoliopsida; order Sapindales; family Anacardiaceae; genus Anacardium; species Anacardium occidentale. The sequence continues at coordinate 11,849 of JAJEJH010000562.1, forward strand.
ACCTCATTTTCTGCATGGGACACGGCCGTGCATGCTACCCGTGTGCGTCTGAAAACCCAGACACACGCCCGTGTGCCCGAGTGACACACGCCCGTGTGCTTTCTCCCCCAATTCCACACGCCCGTGTTCGCTGAAGCACGGGGAGAAGAGAAGGCAGCCACATGCCCGTGTGCCCGAGTACACACGCCCGTGTGCCTTGCCCAGTTTGCATGAAATTATTCCAGAATCACGCACGCCCGTGCACGCCAGAACACACGCCCGTGCACAGTAGAAATCAGCAGAAATGAAATTTAAAAGAGATTTAAGCCACTCTAAGCCATTTCTAAGCATACAGAACTCAGTAATCAGCTAATAAATCAGCATTTCATGCATGATTATCAGCATTAGCACGACATGCCACATCAGATATTTTCAGACTGGATCCAAGGATCCAACAGCATGATTTTCAGTTATACATATATGATTTTTCATATATCAGATAGGGGTGGATACGAGGGGGCACCTGTGAGTTCGCACACCCGCTAGAGAGGGAAACCAACGTCCACCAGAGGACATGGTCACTGACCAAGCTCAATAGAGAGTGCTGGTTGTGCATCAGTAGATTCATTAGGACTTTGAACTCACACGGCCAGGGTGCCGAATCCCTGTGTTCATCAGTCTGGCCAGCACAGCAGATATTTTCAGATATTTCAGAGATTTTCAGTACTTTCTGATACAGATTTCAGATATACTATACGTATATATTCAGGATCTTCGGATCACAGTTTTATTATCAGAAAGAGTTTTCAGAAAAGACAGTTTTTCAGCAAAACAAGCCTGAGGGCAAGTTTTTACAGTTTTCAACATACATGACATCAGCATATACATTTCATTGTCATATACAACATCTCATGAGAAACAGATGAGAAACAGAACAGTAACAGAACAGAAATATAACAGAATTCAGTAAGAAACTGTCTAGCAGAACCTTCTACGTGACGAGTCACGTAGTCAGTAAATTGTTTGACCTGCGAGCGTAGTGTTTGGAAACGCTTGCTGAGTGACTTTGTCACTCACTCCTTTCCCTGTTTCCCTTTGCAGGTCAGTAGTTTGAGGCTGAGCTGGAGCGAGACCACTGCGAGATTTTGGGGATATGGCTTGGCAGCAGCAGATAGCATGTTGGCTCGCATGCTTTAGTTTTCTCATGTATATGTGTGTATTACATATTAGTGTACACTGTATGACAGTTTATTTTTATACATGAGTAGCCTGAGATTTTACACGCTTACATTTAATTTACTTTCGCAGTAAATTATGTTATTAGTTTCTTTGATAAAGAAAATTTCATTTCAGCAGCCGTTTTTCTGTAGAGGTCCCCGTCTCAGGAATATTTTATTATTATATGAACAGTAATTTCCGCAGTGCACAGTAACCTGGGGCGGGGGTCACTACAAGTTCGATCAAAATTCAAATTCAAACTTAACTAACCCAGATGACATTAAGGCAAATGTTATAAAATAAAGACAAATGAAATGTAAAATTGCCCGAACACCTTGTAGCAATCAAATAAAAAATTAGCAAATCCAATCCAATCGACAACAAATCCTAATCCAATCTAATCAACTAATACAATAAATTTGCATATATATTCAATAAATCTATTGCATTAAATAACCAATCCAACCAACAACAAATCGAAATCCAAATCCAAATCCAGTTCAATAAACCCAATAAATTTGTTGCATATGTATAATATATGTAATAAATATTATGCATTAAAAAACAAATAACTAAATCCAATCCAACTAAAAACAAACTCTAATCCAATTCAACCAAGAGCTAACTAACACAATGAATCTGCTCCATCAAATAAATAACAAATCCATATATATATGTGTAATAAATTTGTTGCATCAATTAACAAATCCAATCCAACCAACACAATCAAATAACGAAGTTTACGATAGAAACCACAAAAGGCAACAATGCAAAGTTTACAATCCAACCAACAAAATCAAATGATAGATCAGATGCAAAATCATTAGTCCAATTCATTAATCTTCTGTTAAGTAAATCTCCTCAATCCCATTTTCAGCTTGCATTATCAAAGAAAAAATAAATAAGTTAGTTAGTTAATCCATTAAGCGTTAAAGATCATTATACTATAAATTAAAATACTATATAAGAAATTATTAAAGTTTGACATACTTTAATGGGTTCCGTAATCCAATGCAAGACTCTGATCCAATCACCACTACACATGAGCATACTTATAGTTTTTGATGAAAGAAATGTCGTATATGGGTCAATAACCCTATTACCAGCACTTGTAGAGAAGCTAAGCTAGAAGTGGCAACATTGATTGAAGATAAGACACAGAAGCCAGAGGATGAAGATGGTTCAAGGGATGTTAACTTTCTTTCAAAAAAGGACTCTGTAGCTTTGGATTTTGATGCAGATTCGATAACTTCGACTAATGAATTATCAACTGTTAATCAATATATTGGCTCAACTAGTGATGGATTTTTGTCTAATAAATATTTTGAAGAAAAGTTTACGTTTAGTATTATGAAGAGCATAGAGAAGGATTGAAAGTAAGAATGAAAATGCCTAATTTTGACATTTAAGTACAAGCGCACAACACATGGCTTCTGTTGCTTCTAAATACTAGAGGAGTTGTTATCATCAAATTTAAAAATATAGAAATGAGCTAAAATTCATACAACAGAAAACCCTACATTTAATCAATGTGAGGGTTTCAACATTGCATCAAATTTAATCATATATTCAACTTCACACACATTTAACAAGCTCAAAGACCTAACAACAAAAAATATAAAATCGAAAATATGTTTGACTCAAAAACCCTAACCATAAAATGTGTTTGACTAGATTCGAGAAAGAGATTCATAGCATACCACCATAGCTCAAAACAAGAATGGTTTCAGATACACCTAAATCACTTTCTTTGTTGAACAGTTGAGCAAAAGGGAAAGGGCGTGAATCGGTCATCTTTTGGATGAAAAAGGCAGAACCGAGAGAGGCGCTTATGTCATGAAAAAACAGTGACATTTTGTTATTTAAGCAAAACAACAATGTTGTGCAATGAACTATTCGTTCATCTCAGTCCGTATTTGTACGAGTATTACCAAATATGTGCTATGAATGTTTGTATACATGAAAGGTTCATCTAGCACCTTTCTCATTTTGTTGTCATATGAAACAAGCCAAAAAATGAGTCTAAACCTGTTTGTCTCGTATCCAACCCTAGTAAGGTATCAATCTAAGATTTTTCTTTTTTGGTATGGTCAATACACTAATTCAGTCCATAACCAATCACCAAGTAGTTTGAGTAGCGAGGGAAACCAAGTAGGTTGAGACAATGTGTGAAGAGTGGGATTTGTTAGACACAGGAGGCTCAGATGAGGTTTTCTCATAAAAAATGAATATTATTTAGTAAATGAAATTGTTAATTTGATTTTTTGTTATTGAACAAATGAATGCAATTTAGAGTATTGTGTAAGATAAGTTAAATAGCAATAACCAGGGATAGGTTTGAGTCTCGAGCTTGACTTCTCTAAATTCAAGCTCAATTCGTTTGAGATAGGTCAAGCTCAAATTCGGCTCAACTCAATTTGTTAAACATCTCAAATGCTCTAAAACAATATAATTTTAGTCAATTTAAATAATTTTTATCAACCCATGAGCTTCATTACAAGCTTAAGCTTGAACTCGATAAGTCAAATTCACAAATATCAAGCTCAAATTTGTGAAATACAAATTCGTTTTAGACTTATTCAAATCAAATTTAAACTCAATTATAAATTAATTCGATTTGAATATAATCTTAACAACAATTATAATTTAAGAAAATTCAAGTCAGTCTCTTATATATATTTGAAGATGTTTATACATGGAAATAAATTACACATCTTCAGGATAATATAATAGGTTATCTTTTCACACAATTAAGACTTTTTAGAGGTTAAATGACTTTAACCAATTTCTTGTTACTAAGAAAAATGAATTTCATCAAAAATGTATTCTAAAATTTGTGATAAATAATAATTAAACACTATAATAACTAATTAACTATAATAAACAGTGGCATGAATAATATAAAGTACAATAAACAGATACATGAACCATAACTAACACAATGAAGTGATATGAGTAACACAAAGCACAATACACAGTAGTGTAAACAGTAATTCAGTGCAATAAACAATGATATAAATGCCACACACTATTCCCCCTTACAGTTTTTTTAAAATGCAAACTCTCACCTATAAAAATTAAAAAAACTAAATATCTACTTTTTTTTTTAACCAAAATATCTTTCATAAATCAATAATATTAATATTATAATAAAATTTAATATAAATAATATTAAAAAATAAATTTAAAAAATAAAATAATAATAAAATAAAGATAATAAAATTAATATTTTAATAAATATTTAAAAAATAAATACAAATTTTTAAAAGCAATCACCACCGCCTCCGACGATGGTCGACATTAACCCCATTGGGTAGTCGAAAACGACCATCCGATTTCATTGGAGGCTAGATCTAGCTGTCTCGATGGTGGAAGTGACTAGATATGACCGCTTTTGCTATCGGAGAAGGGTGAAAAATGGTCGAAATACTTGACTTTGGTTGTTTTCAATCATTTTTTATGGTAGAGACGACCAAAGCCATCAAACGGCTAGATTTGATTGCCAGTAGAATTGGGTGACTGTTTTTTACCATATGACGCGGTTAATATCAGTCACCGCTGTCAATGATAGTGGTTGTTTTTTAACGTTTATATTATTTTTTTACATATTTATTAATTTATTAATTTTTTTATTATTTTAATATTACATTATTTTAAATTTATTTTTAATGTTCTTTAAAATTTATTTTTTAATTTTTATTCGAAAAAGTAAAAATATCCTTCTCATTTTGGTCAACAGATGGTTACTTGGTTTTTAAAATTTGTATGACTGAAAGTTTCTTTCAAGAAACTTTCGGTGGGAGCACGTCATTTGGCCTAATATAAATACTATTACACATGATGAATAAAGCTATAAATAGTAATAGTACGATAAGCGGTAATATAAACAATATTTTATGCGATAAACATTGATTAACCAGGGACGAAAAAACTGTTTGTTGTTTACTAAAATCACCGTTAAAAATATGTTGGTTTAATTAATTTTTGAGGGAGAAAATAGTAATTAAACTGTAAAAATAGAAGTCCGTGTTCATCCCGTGTGGATTGGCGTAGTCAAGCACCCGCCCCGAACATTCTTTACCACACAGCTACTTCCTCGATTGCTCTCTTCTCAAGTCTTAACCTTTATTACCGAACAAATTAACCGTCTATTTCCAGTCACTTTATATCGTCTCCGTTGCCTTCCGCACTCAAAACCGGCATTTGTCGGTTAACTTTTCAGTGAAAGATACAATGCTTACTATCCAAGCATATCTTATCCTTCCGTCTCCCCCTATAAATGGAAGTCAGTCCATAAGCCAATATATTCCCAACGCAATCCTTTTCTTCTTAAACCAAAATTCCCATTTTACCTTCGTTAATGGCTTCACGTTACCAAGCCGAGGTGATCATTTCCTCAGCCAAAGACCTCAAGAACGTCAATTGGCGCTACGGCCCCATCAGGCCATACGCCGTCGTGTGGGTCGACCCTCAGTACAAGTTATCCACCAAGGTCGATGAAGAGGGTGACACCTGTCCTTGCTGGGATGAGAGACTTACTATCCCTTTACCCGGCCCCGTCGATGGAGAAACCACGCTCTTCATGGACATAGTCCACGCTGGCGACGAGGAAGATACCAAGAAGCTCATTGGTTCCGCCCGTCTCAAGCTCAAAGAAGTTCTTGATGCAAACGGCGCCGGTGAGCGTGTTACCCGTAGTTTGACTCTCAGGAGGCCGTCTGGTAGGCCTCATGGAAAAGTTGAGGTGAAGGTAACGATCATTGATCCTCGCTATGCTCCGCGAGATGCGTATTATGCACCTCCTTATGGGGTCCCTCCACAAGGGTCCAGAGACTACCCTGCTGCCGCAGCTCCGCCGTCCTATGGTTACCCCTATGCCCAGGCACCGCCTCCAACGAATCCATACTACTCGACTGTTCCGCCACCAAGTGGGTATCACTATGGTGACTACAACGCGCCACCACCCCCAACCACGTACGGCCAGGGAAGTGGAGGGTACTATGGACAACAGGAGGAGAAAAAGAGTAAGTTCGGTGGGATGGGAACGGGATTAGCTGTTGGAGCAGTGGCCGGAGTTCTTGGTGGACTAGCATTGAGTGAGGGTGTAGATGCGCTGGAGGACCATGTAACTGATGAGGTAGCCGAGAAAGTGGAGGATGATCTGGGTTATGATGAAGAAGACTTCTAGAGTCCAGTGCCTGCCAACCGGTGGGTGGCTTGTGCCTTTTGGGCCCTACTTATCTACATCTTTTCTGGTTGTTTCTCATTAAAATGTTGGATTATTAATTTTACACGAGTTTGAATGTATTTTTCATACGTTTTTAAGCATAATTAACGCAAAAGGCAAGGCGTCTGGTCATTGACAAAAGCTGCCGTGTAAGAAAAGAAAAGAGGAGGGAATAAAGACCAAAGGCTAGTGCTTTATAAAGTGCGTTTGCCACGGGAGTATCCAATGCCTACAATTTGAGGGAAGACTTCGGCGACTTACTCCACTGCTGCATGGCCTATGAAATGATTATAGCATATGAGGCCAAACGACATATTCCCACTGAGCTATTCTTAAAAATGATGAATTCTCGTAAAAAACATTTTTTATTTAAAATTGATTATTAAATTTGATTAATTAAAAGAGTGATATTGTCTTTTTAAATAAAAACTAAAAAATAATTAATTTAATAAAAATAATTAAAATATAAAATAATATTTATATAATATTAAAATAATAATAAAAATTAATAAACAAAATAAAAATTAATAAATGATTGTCGTAATTAACAACCATAGTATTTGTCATTAATCCCGTATATAAAAATCTCTAAAAAATATTCAATATTTACATTAATCATACTAAATAAAATGTGTATTATAAAATAAGAAAAACTCATTTTACGTGATCCACGTAATAAAAAATATCTAAACCCCGTGCATATTAGAAATATTAAAAACTCTTATCATAGGTATCGCACATACTCGATAATTGTCTAAAAGCCTCTCACCTTCAATTAGTTTCATTATGCATGACCTGCACGGTGATTACAAATCATACGAGGTAAAAAAATCTCTCAAATTAACTAATTTTTAAACATAATTTCACCAATAATCGATTTTAAACCCATTTTAAACCAAACCCAATGACAAATTTCATGAAAATAGATAATGATTTAACCTATTTTAAACAAAAATTCCATTGAAAAAACCATTATTCAAAACCTATAAAAGCTATGTAAAAATGATTAAATCTCAATATTATAAACAATAAAATATAATATATAATGATTTATCGACCATTTTCCCATTTTAACTATGAAAACGAGATTAAAATCGTCGAAAATATTGTAAGAATTTAGTTTATATGATTTGTTTTCAATATGCGGGTTCATCATCCATGATTTTAATTTTGAAAAGTCAAATTTTAGACTTTTATATATATATATAAAAGCAATTTTGTCCAAGTATAAAGTACTGGTCATATTTATAGAACCCCAATAGAATTAGTCAGCTTTGCATAGACCCCTTTAATTTTGGTTTTTTTATTAATTCATATCCTATTACAGAATTAGTTTTTTTTTTTTTTTGAATTATTAAAGTTATCATATTTTTAATTATCTCCGTTGATAATTTATGAAGACGTAGTTTGTAATATTAATAATATATACTTTGAAAATAGTTTGGAAATTTAAGTATAATAATGAATTGGCAAATGTAGTTGAAGTATTAAATTGGAGATTCAAGAACTGCATTAAAGATTCAACAAAATTTGCCGTCATCTGGCGAGAGAAACCGTCCATTTCAATGAAACAAGGCCAAAGCACCTTGTCCTACCCATAGTTTCATCCTAGTCCATTTCCCACCTCCCAAGTTTGTGAAGCTCAAAGTCCCGCCCTTTAACCAAATTTCAACCAACTTCCTTACTATTTTTGATAAAATAACTATAATTCTTTTTAAAAAATTAAAATTTATAATAAAATTATAAAATAATATTTAAATATAAATTTTTTTATAAAATATTTAGAACATTTTAAAAAACATATAAATTTAAAAAAATTAAAACTAATCACAGCTAGTAAAACTAGATAATCGTTCTAGATTAGGCCAGACCTAACCTTCCTGTTTGACAGAGGTAGCTAGATCTAGTCACTTTCTCCAGAAATCATGGTAAAAAATAATTGATAAGAAATTATTGATAGGACTAAAATCAATTATTGTTTACTATTTCCTGTTGCTATTTTTGGTAGAGGTGACAAGATCTAACTACGTCTATCAAAAGACTGTCTTCTTTAGATCAAGAGATCATATTTGATCTCTCTTGGAATCAAGTGATTGTTTTATACCACTTGATTCTATTAGCGACAGCCAATACTATAGACACCAGTGGTATTGACTGTTTTTAATTTTTTTTAATTTTAATATTTAAATAATAGTTTATATCTATTTAAATTTTATTTTATTATTTTATAAAATTTTAGCCGTAAAATGATAAAAATGCCTCTTGACTTAACTGTTGACCTGTTAGATTTAATTGTTGATTAAGTCTCGGGTGAGACCTAGCTGATGCAAACTTAAGAGGTGAAAAATGAAACGATCAAAATATGGGTGGCAATAAGTGGTTTGGCCATGAAAAGAAACATTTATGAGTTCAACGAACCTCGATGGGTGTTTATAGGCAATGCCTTAACTTTGCGGTTCTCAGTCCTTCGCCACTCTTCTTCTCATCTATTACAGAGAGCTGTTTCTGCCTCTTGATAGATTTGACTGGATGTACACCCAATTCGATCGTGTTGTTTCTTTTAAAGAGAATCTATGATCTGATATTAACCCAATTATTATATGGTTATTAAGTTTATGATTCTGATAATAAAAGCTTTGGTCTTGATCCCCACCTTTCAAGTTTCAACTCAAATTCTAAATCTAAATGGAGAACGCCATTGTTCTATATCCTTCTCCTGGAAGAGGTCGCCTAGTCACCATGGTTGAGCCAGGCAAACTCATTCTCTCCATCTATCCTTGTTTCTCAATCTTCAACATTATCCCCACTGCACCATTCGAAACCGCCGCCACTGACGACTATGTAGCTGCCTTCTCCGCCACCACACCCTCTATCACCTTCCACCACCTCGCACTCGTCGCTCTCCCTCCAAAGGCTTTCTCCTCTCCGAAGGATTTCCCAGCTCTTATATACCAGACCCTCTTGGAACTTTCCGAGCACTCAAAACTCAGAGCCTTTATAATCGATTTCTTTGCAACGCTTCGTTCCAAGTCTCCTAAACTCTCAATATCCCAACCTACTATTACTTCACCTCTGGCGTAAACGGCCTTGCCATTTTCGTTTACTTTCCCACGGTTCATAAAAGTACTACAAAGAGCTTGAAAGAGATGGATGACATGAAATTAGATGTCCCTGGTTCTCCGTCCTTCCCTGCAAAAGACCTGCCAGAAGCTATGCTCGATCGTGCGACTACTGTTCATCAGTGCTTCATGGACACTGCCACTAACCTGACAAAATGTACAGGGCTTATCGTGAACTCGTTTGAATTACTTGAACAAAGGTCTTACAAAGCTATAGTGAATGGAGAATGTGCACCAGGCGTCACCCTGCCACCTGTATATTGCATAGGCCTAGTGGTGACTGATAAGAGCGAACGCAGTAAAGAAAAACACGAGTGCCTGAGTTGGCTTCACTATCAACCGAGTCAAAGCGTAGTGTTTTTATGTTTTGGAAGCATGGAGATGTTCTATGCAAACCAGTTAAAAGAAGCAATTGGGTTAAAGAGAAGTGAAGGTTAAGTTTTTGTGAGTGGTGCATACTCCACCACCAACTGACGAGACCCTGCGCCAGTTAGCAGTTTCTGATCCAAGTATAGAGCCATTCTTGCCAGAAGGGTTCATGAAGAGGACAAAAGATAGAGGATTCGTGGTGAAATCTTGGGCTCCACAGGTGGCTGCACTGAATCATAACTCGGTGGCCGGGTTCGTTACTCACTGTGGTTGGAACTCTGTCCTAGAAGTGGTGTGTGCCAGGGTGCCAATGTTGGCTTGGCCTCTCTACTCAGAGAAAAAGATGAATAAAGCATTCTTGGTGGAGGAATTGAAGATTACTTAGCCAGTGAACGAGTCGGAGGAGGGGTTGGTAAGTGCAACCGAGTTGGAGAAACGAGTGACTGAATTGATGAACTCTGAGAAGGGTGAAGCGGTCCGAGAGAGGGTGACGACGATGAGAAATGGAGCTACGGCGGCCATGGCGGAGCGTGGGTCATCTCGTCTTGCCTTAGCCAATTTGGCCGAGTCATTTAAACAAGGATGAGGAAATGCCTGGTTTTAAATACCAGGCCCGAGTTCCATCGTTAATTTATCTATGTGGTTTAGAAATGGTGAAATCAGAAATAAAATTTTATATTATTATTAAATTTTCTCATAATTACGTTATGTTTTCTTGACTTAGTTTTAAAAACTAATTGTACTTTTTAACTTAATGAATTTGAGCTCTTTAGAAACTTCACTTTTGTCTTGTACTTGATCTATTTGGACTTCATGGACTTCCGTGGATTAGGAGGTGGCGACTTGAACATGACTTGCTTGCATTGGATTTTATCTTGGCTTTTGTTGTTTGCGTGGAACTCATTCTTGCTACACTTGAAAGCTTTGGGTGAGAGGACAAATGAGTAGATGGATTGAAGGCTGGTGATCTTGCGTAAGTGACAATTTGAAGGAGCTAAAGTGTTGGTTGATGGAGTTGTTCTCAAGCCGTTCGTCATTGCCCAGCACTTGATCCATGTTGCTTGCTTGGGATATCCTCTTGATCTCGAACAAAGTTTTTTAGGATTTTGATGAGTATTTTCAAGGCCAACCAAATTAGCAAGTGTTTTTAAGACTTACAATTTTATTATCGATAGTGATCTTGTTTTTCACTAATTTGGTTTGTAAGTAGTTTAGGGTTTAAAAACACATCATTAATTTCTATTCCTTCAAAAATTACTTGTTCAAACAAAACTAACTTTTTTCTTATAGTTGATCAAATTTGTCTAGAGATTATCAAAATCTCGTAAGAAATTCATACGCTTGTTTTCAAGAACTCTCATTTTAGCACATTCAAGTATTACATTTTCAACTCTTGAATTTTGAAGGCCTCTTTTCCTTAAAATTTGAAGTTACTCATTTTTATGAAAATTTTCATGTCACCAAAGAAGACAACCATTAATAAAGCATTAGTAGGATCATACAAACAATGCAACTTCTACAAATTTGTGGTCAACATTCTTGACAAATTTAGTCACCTTCAAAGCTACAACTACAGAAGAATCTGGTTGAAAATCTTGCCAATTTGTATATACAGATAAATCAATACATACTTTTGAGACCACCAAAACCAACCTTTCAACCTTCCACTTTCAACTCCTCCACTTCTCTCCATACATAGTGATTCCCAAACGATATTACAATCAAAACCAAAAATCTAAGTAATTCACATAACTCATGATAATATTAGATTCAGATATAGACAACAAGAAGGACAGAGACACATAATAATAAATTATTGAAATTCTTTTAAAATTAAAAAAACTCTTAAAAACATGCAATCAAACCCAATCAACATAGTTGACACACAAACTCTATTGAAGGCATGGCATTCATGGTATGACATAAGGATGAGCAAATTACTAGTTTGGTAAGGGAAAAGTCGGGTACTTGATCATCCACTTAGGTTCTTATCCAAGAATGAATAAATAAAATAGGTTTTGGGTAGCAGTATAGTGAAGTTGATAAGTTTTGAGACGTTCAATTACCAATATAGTGAATCAAAACTGTCCTAAAATCAATTTGAATTTTTAAATAGAGTGTTGGGTTGCTTACTCAACCCAACTTATATATTTTTTTAAGTTTATAAACCTTAAATGATGTCATTTTGATTTTGGTTATATCTTCAATTTATTTCGTTTGCTGTCAACTCTTGTTATAATTGTAGTCGTGTGTGAAGTTTACTATCTATGAACCCAAACAACCAAATCTTCACCCAATCTCTCTCATTTCATTGACTCATTCGAAAATTTTTTAAAAATTTGATTATTCCTAGAGTTTTTGTCTATTCTTCATCAACGCTCACTGATATGTATGCTATATATTAGGTTTGAGTCAAATTAAGGATTGTTTATATTCTAGGGTTTGATTAGTCCATTCTTTCATATGTTTTTGTTAAATTTATAGAGTTAAAATCATGTTGTAATTGAACATGAAATTCCAGGTTCTTAGAGAACCTGTCGGTTCTTGAGGATCATGTAATTCACCACAAACATCCCAATAGTCATTTATTCATATTTCTACATCCCTTATTGCAAACTTATTTCTCCACAAACCATTCATTCCTTGGATTCTAATAACTCTATCCAGCTGGAGGTTGTATTTCCCAGTAATTCTGATATAGCAGTTGTGACACCACAAGACATGTCTTATCATCCTATGCTTACTAAAGCCAAGACATGCCACTTACCAGCTCCAAAGACTTTTTCCTTTATTACTCCTGAAATCACCATTGGGGTTGTAAATAGTCCTTCATGGTATAAAGCTATGCAAGTTAAGTATGAAGCTTTGTTAACAAATCAAACTTGAGAACTAGTTGATATGAATTTCACTTCACCAACACTTTTTCATGATCATGGGAAACATCCAAGAGTAGAAGAAATTCAGAGAAAGAATTCCATGGTCCAAAACAACCACACATGTGAGCCTACTAAGAGTAATTTCCACACATATTATAAAGGCAAGATGAATGAGATCAAATTCAAGCAATGTTACTTTATGAAGCTCATGCATTCTAACGTTCATTCATGGCCCTCAAAGGAGTCCAAAATCATAAAGTGGCTACACAACAAATTCAAAGACAAAATGAGAAGTCAAGCCAAGCCAACCAAGGGCTTATGATCAAACATATATTTCTTTCTTTAGTTTTAAATATAATTAGATTTAGGGAACTTATGTAATTTGTCTCTTTTGTGTTTTCTTTTATTTAATTTAAGTGGTGTTTAAATTAACTAGGGTTAGTTAGACTTTAACCATGGTTTGTATCATGCCTATAAAAGGCAATCCAAACTTATTGTAAAGAACTTTTTGATGAATTAATGAAACTTTAAAAGCTTGTGCTTTTCTCTCTTGAGTTCTTAGAACTTAGTGTTCTTGGGAACCAAGTTGCATCCTTTATCCAATTTCCATTACAAGAAGGAAGTTGGTGGTGGAGATTCAAGTTGGTGATTCTTGTATCAAGTGGGTGGAGCCTTCCTTTAAGCTTGTGTGCAAGAAATTTTTATGCTTGGATCACCCTCAAGTTGGTGGAAGATTTCTTTTATGCTTGAGGTTTGTTTCTTGCTAATTTTAGTTCATGTTTGATGGTCTTGAAGATTACTTGAAGTGATGTTAGATTGGAGTTGCATGAATCTTAGTTTTGGGTGGGAAATTTGCTTGATATTGTATGGTTCAGGAGCTTGTTTATTGCTGGATTTTTGGACCATCATTTGAATGCTATTTATTCACCATTGAAGAGAGATTAAGGACTTTAATTCATATCACTAGTACTCCTTACTACCAGACAACATATTGTAGGAAATAGATGAGTTTAAAAAAACAAGCTGAATGCTAATAGATCAATTCAAAAATTGAAGGCTAGAGTAGTTTTAAGGGCTTTCAACAGACTCTTCGTGTATTTTACTTTGACACTTTTAGTCCAGTGGTCAAAACAATAACTATTAGAGTTATTTTGACATTGACCATCTCATTTAAATGGTCTATACATTAGATAAACATTAAAAAATGTTCTCTTAAATGAAGTTTTGTGAGAAGCATATATGAGTTAGCTTCAAGGCTTGTTGACAAGACCAAACCTCATTTTGTTTACTCTTTATCGATTAAGAGAGACACCTAAAGCCTAGTATGAGAAGCTGATGAGTGCAATTTTGGACAAAGGTTTTTTCAGTGTCGTGTTAGATCCTATTATGTTTGTGTTGGATCATCTGAAGTCATTGTTTTGTGCTTATATGTGTTGATGGCATCCTACCAACAAGTTCTGACTCATATTATATTCAAGCAATCGTACAGGGTCTCAATTCCTAGTTTACTTTTATGACAATATATGTTGTCAACTTGTTAGATAAAACACAAATGAAAAATTCCAAGCCTTGGAAAACACATTGGCCGTTGGAATAAGGTTGTTTGGAGGTGACGATGAAGCCTATTCAAATCCCACTCAATATAGGAGCATCATTGGAGCTCTTTAATAGCTTACCATGACTAGAACTGACCAATCTTTTATAGTAAACAAGTTGAGTTGATTCTTAAAAGAACCCCCACAACCACAATGACAAGCTTCCAAAAGGGTGTTGAGGTGTATTAGAGGAACTCATTTTTTTTGTGTGCTAATCGAACTTGCCAATATTCTTACGATAGAAGCTTTCACTGATGTTGATTGGACATGTAGTATAGATGGTAAAAGACCAACCAACGGTTGTAATGTTATATTTTGGTTCTAACTTAGTGTAATAGAGTTCAAAACAAATAAATAAAAGTGGTGGCTTTATCTTTCACAGAAGAGTATAAAACAGATAGTCAAGTTTCAATAGAAATTGCTTGGCCCAAGAGCTTATTGACAAGAATAAAAAACCATTGATTCTCTACTCCTGTTATTTGGTGAAACAATCTCAGCGTTGGCTCCTTGGCTTCCAATACTATTTTTCATAGCACAATTAGACATATTGAGATTGATGTACATTTTGTTAGAGACCAAGTTGCTGCTAAAACTTGAGAGTTCAATATGTACCCATTTAGTTTCAGGTTGTTCACTCCTGTTATTTGGTGAGACAATCTCAATGATGGCTCCTTGAATTCCAATGCTATTTTTCACAACATAATTAAACATATTGATATTGATATGCATTTTTTTAGGCACTAAGTTACTATCAAAAACTTGAAAGTTCAATATGTACCCATTTAGTTTCAGGTTGCTCTCATTTTTACAAAGCCCTTTCCGGCGAGTTGAAAGAGAAATTACACATAGTGGAATAGCTATCATTTATGAACCAATCTCAGGCAAAAATATAAGAGTTACATGTGCAGTCTTTAGTGCACAAACTCTTGTTAATTGTAATTTTTTTAATTATAATTTTTTTTTAAAATATAAATATAAACCATACGAATTGAATGAAAATATGAATACGAATACTAATCAAACATAAACCCAACTCTCCAATCCGAAATTTACAATAAAAAATTTGACGAATATAAATACATACACGAACTGAATCTCTAATAAACGAACCAAATATGAATATATATATATATATGTTTACGTTCGGTTTGGTTCACATCCAACCTTTTTTTTTTTTTGGGTGATTGCTTAATGAGTACAAATGATGTATTTGTTTTTTTGAGGGAGGAGTGATCTCCTTATTTCTTGATTATTCTTGTTTGTGATTGCTTAATGTACAAATGATGTGTTTGTTTGCTTTGAGGTTAATGATCTTCCTATTTCTTGATTATTGGTTGGATGTGTATAAGCCTCTCCTCTCTTCTCTTCATCTTCATTAACCAAGATTTTGCGTTTGAAGATCTAGTATTACTAATTGGACTGTCAAGCAAGGCAAACTCAAGGCATAAATCAATAATGTTGATGATTAAGGTCTTAGAAAAAGAGTTTAGACTCCAAAAAAAAAAAAAAAGATCACAAGTTAAATTTGTCTAATAAATTTATATTATTAAAAAACCATCAAAATAATTATTATCTAGAGTCATAAATATATTTTTAGCTAATCTTACAGTTGAGATATATAATTTTGTATTATTTTTTATTAGTTAAAATTCATGATGACTAAGATTACCAACTTGACAAATTTATTGTTTGAATTATTTGTAAAACAAAATTTTTACAATATTGTGTTCTCTTTTGGTGTTCGTTTAGTGTCTAATTCACTTTCGTTCCTAATCGAAAGCAACTTTGATTATTTTGACAGGCTATTCTAAAAATAAACTGATCTTAAGATATAAGTCTGGAATATCAAAGCAAGCAAATGATATGGAGTATGGAGAAAATTTTAATAATTGGGAGATGGACCAAAAATATGATGATAATACTTATCTAAACATAATGAAGTAGCCATACACGCTGTAATCATAATTTCTCAACAGTGTGGGGTAGTCGCCTGCTGATTATGATTCCATTACGACTTTAAGAGAATGCTTTAAGATAATCAAATGATGGATACAAGATTCAGGATCGACTATGCATTAAGCAAGATCAAATTTGTCCTGATTCTTATCTAAAAAGATTTGATTGCTGTTCCATTTTCAATTATAGTTTTCTATGAACCGGAATATTCCTCTTAAAGAATTATAATATTTCATGATTTTAGATGTTTCTTTCTATATTGAAAATTCTTAAAAAAGAATACACATAAAATTAGAAAATAATGCATGGCAGCATGGGGCTCTTCAAGGCTTTTATCATACCTTCACGATGACGATTTACGGTTGTAGAAATGGAGTGTAAGAATATGATTGAAGAAAAAAATATTTCCACGACACAGCACGCCATTGCGTCAACTACTAGCCATAAAAGATATAGATTGAAGGTCTGTTGCCATCTACTGGTTAGAAATTTGTTTCTACAAAGCTAACAAAAGTCATTCTAGAAGGTAGTTGGACTCACGTAATGTCTAGTTTGAAACCAATTAAAGCTTTTCTTCTTCTTCGTTTACCATGCCACCTGCTCAGGAAGTGAAAGACTCTCGTGAGAATCTTTCCTACGTACAAAGTATAAACCCTTGAGTATAATTATCGCGATGACACATTAAATTTAACTTTGAATTTAAGTTCAAGTTTAAATCAAATGATCAAATTTAAGTTAAATATTAGGTTTATTTATATAAATGAATCAAATAGGAATCGATTTGAATTATTGAATTTATACTAGTTTATATTAAAATTTGAGTTTTAATTTATCCATTTCAAACTAAGTCAAAAGCGTCAGCTCAAAATCTCTATTTAAGCCAAGTTGATTTAGGAGTACGAGCACAATATAAGCATACTAGTATTGTTCTTTGAAATAAGAGATTTCTTGTTTCGAGTTTCAATCCAAAAACTTAAACAATATGGAAGGCGCCGTTGTTCTGTATCCTTGTCCAGGAAGTGGTCACCTGGTCTCCATGGTTGAGCTAGGCAAACTCATACTTTCCAACCACTCTTCTTTCTCAATCTCCGTTATTATCCCCACTGCACCATTCGAACCCGCCGCAACTCACGAGTATCTAGCAGCTGTCTCCAATGCCATACCGTCCATCACCTTCTACCACCTCCCACCCGTCGCTCTCCCTCAAAATGCTTTCCATTCTGCAAAGGATTTCCCATCCCTAGTTTACCAGCTTGGCCAACTGAATAACCCTACTCTCCATGAAACCCTCTTGGCCATTTCCAATCGCTCAAAAATCAAAGCCTTTGTTATTGATTTCTTTTGCAACGCTTCGTTCCATGTCTCAGCAAGTCTTAATATCCCAACCTACTATTACTTCACCTCTGGGGCAAACAGCTTGTCTTATTTGATTTACTTCCCTAAGATTCATAGAAACTTAACCAAGAACTTGAAAGATCTAGAAGACATGAAAATAGATGTCCCTGGCTCACCGTCCATTCCAGCAAAAGACATGCCAGAACCGTTGCTTGATCGTGAGAAGTATGTGTATCAGTGCTTGGTGGACACTGCCCTCAGCATGGCAAAATCTTCGGGGATTATCGTAAACTCGTTTGAATTGCTTGAAGAAAGGGCTTGTAGGGCACTGGCGAATGGAGAATGCGCACCAGGCGACTCCATGCCACCTGTGTATTTCATAGGTCCAGTGGTGGGTGAAAAGGAGGAAGGTAGTAAAGAAAAACATGAGTGCCTGAGTTGGCTAGACTCTCAACCGAGTCAAAGCGTACTGTTTTTATGTTTTGGAAGCATGGGGGTGTTTTATGCAGAGCAGTTAAAAGAAATTGCAGATGGATTAGAGAGAACTGGAGTCAGGTTTTTGTGGGTGGTACGTACTCCACCACCAAACGATAAGGCCGTTGGGAAGTTAGCAGAAACTGATCCAAGCATCGAGTCATTCTTGCCAGAAGGGTTCTTGGAGAGGACAAAAGGTAGAGGATACTTGGTCAAGTCATGGGCACCACAGAAGGCTTTACTGAGTCACGATTCAGTGGGTGGGTTCGTCACTCATTGTGGTTGGAACTCCATTCTGGAAGCAGTGTGTGCTGGGGTGCCAATGTTGGCTTGGCCTCAGTATGCAGAGCAAAAGATGAATAAAACGTTCTTGGTGGAGGAAATGAAGATTGCTTTGCCAGTAAACCCGTCAGAGACAGGGTTAGTGAGTGCAATCGAGTTAGAGAAACGAGTGCGTGAATTGATGGACTCAGATGAGGGAAAAGCAGTCAGAGAACGGGTTACAGCAATGAAAGATGGAGCCGCAGTGGCCACGACGGATGGTGGGTCGTCTCGTGTTGCCTTGGCCAAATTGGCCGACTCATTTAAAAAATTATGAGTTGACTTGGTGGAAGTACCCACCTGAAATAAGTTCCATTTAATGCAGAAAATACCATTAAATAAATGAATCCGTTAGTGTTGTTCTCAGGTATGTGGATTATTAATGTTAGAAAGAACTAGTTTCGTTGGCACTTTTGATCTAACAGACAGTCAGGGACAGGTTTGGACAGGTTTATTTCCTTGGGCTTCTAATTTTTATCGACCAACACATTCAAAGACAGGTTTGAACAGATCTGTCGTTAGGATTATATCCAACTGGAGCTGGCTCCGATCAATCCATAGATCATTTTGGATAAGTTAATTTTGAGTTAAAACTTAGTTTTGTTATGAAATTCCAGATCAGTAATGTGATTCCAAATTAAATCATTTATTCACCTAGTATTATTATTATTATTATTATTATTATTTTAATAATACTGTTTATATCAATAATAGTTGTCTATTGATAATATATCTCAACTTAAATAAATTTAAACGAAATATTATATATTCGATTTAAGTTTAAATCAATATTAAATTAGTTATTAGTACCTTATGATAACGTGCGTCAAGCTTGATTTCTATGGGAGAAAATTAGTTGAGCTGTTTCAAGGTGGCTGAAGGTCTTGTATCATGATAGGACTCCATTAACAACTGGTCAATACAAGGTGATCTTATTCATTATCATCGTCACTTTCAACGGTTGTCCAATGGCAATGAACTCGCAACTTTAAAGCGTAATTCCTACGCTACGGATCAGGTTGTCTTGTCTTACATTAACCTATCAAAGCCTGAAATCCGAACCCACCACCACCTGCTTTTAGAACCTTCTCCATCTTCAAACATATATATATTTGTTGCTTGAGATAAGAATGTTGAGACCATATGATTAACCTTCTCTTTCGAATGAAAGAATTTGTTGTTGACGTAGACACCATGATAAACACTAATTAGTTTATGTTCTTCATATTTTTAATGGTTTTTTTTTAAATCTATATAACTTTAGATAATTATTCTAAGTTTTCGTTTTTAAATGTATGATCAGCAAATTGAAGTCAATGATAATGAATAATATTTCATTAAAATGATAAATGAGAATATTTATTAAAATATGGAGTTAGTGTTCGATTGTAGAAAAAAAAACTTATTCATGAATGATTTCATGAGTAATTACTAAGATCATATATAATATGATGATTCTCTTATAAGATTTTGAAACAAATTGTTTATATATAAAAATGTTTTCTATATAAATAAAGTTTTTTTTTTGTCACTTAATAGATGAGTGTAACTTAAAATAGCTTTCGATAAATTATTTATTTATTCATTTGCAATTTTTAAGTACATGTTTTTATGTTAAGATTTTAGTTGCTATGGCAGAAGTTGAATTATAAATATTTTAATACTATCACATAGAAATGGTGCCACATTGAATAGCGTTTGATATAAATAGTTTAAATTGAATAGTATTGGTTACAAATACTATTATATAATAGTATTGGGCATGCACATCGTTAGGGTGTATACAGTTTTAGATTTACAAGATGTGTCAAAATAATATTTTTAAACAATAATTATATAATGTATTAAATATAAACTAATATTATGTACACTTATAATAAGTGTCAGTGATAATATATTATCATTTGATTGAATAATTTTTAATTTACGATAAATTAACACACAATCACATAGTGATACTTTATTATCGATATCAAATTTGAAGTTTGTGTTTGATTTTTAAATCAATTAAATAAAATTTAAAATGAGTTCAATTTATGCAAACTTGAACTTAAAAGATTTTATATTGTCAAACTCAAGCTTAGAGGTGTTTAACTTATCAAATTTGCTAGTTCAAAAAAGTTCAATTTAAATTGACAGAAATAAACATCGTGTTAATTAATAGACATCAAAATGAGGTGCTACTTGTAATATCCCGAGGTTAGAATGGTTTTTCTAGGCCTTGAATCGGGGTTAGAAGAGAGATTTCTAAGTTACGAATTAGTTTCAGTAAGTTAGGAGGGTAGATTAGCCTTTTGAATGACTTTATATGCAACTTGTGGAAGAAGCACAACCGTGCGTCTCTGGACACACGTCTGTGCATCCATTTCTTGCCATGCATGCCCGTGCATGCCTGCTAGTATATAAAACAGTGTTTTTCGCTCTGCCAGTTTCAGCAAGTGTAGACACCCCATTTTGGACCCAACAGGATCACTCCGATGATGAAAAACCTGAATGTTGACTTAGAGTTTTTAAGATGTTGAGCCGAGGATGGATGAGTTAAAAAGAAAAAAAAAGTGTTTATTTTATTAAAAAAAGAAAAAAAATTGATAAAATGAAAACCCAAAAAGATAACCCAGAAGAGAGAATAAAGAGGCAGCCCGGACTCCAGCAGTAGGCATGATGGCCCGGCTGGAGGAGAAGGCCCAAGGGTGAGCTTGCAGCGCGCGTGCGTCACACGCGCGATGAAGAGGCCAGGGCTGCGCTCCAGCTCGCACGTGTCACGCACGCGCCCGCTGAGTCGCCAATACTGCATTCTGTTTTTCTGTTTTTCAGCGCACTTTTCCTTTCTCTCTCCTTCTGCTGCCAGGCTGCGTGTCGCGCGCTGTGTGGTTCCTTTTTTCGTCCAAACCGCCTATAAAAAAAAGAGAGAGCAGGGCACAGAAGAGGGAGGAGCTGGAAGGGAGAGCCTAGAGGGAGAGAAGGAAAAAATTTCAGAGGAGAGAAAAATTTGGGAAGGGAAAAATTTCAGAGAAAATCTATAAAAAAAATACAAAAAAAAAAAAAGAGTTTTAGAAAATTAAAACATTTTGAAAGCCAATTTATGTGGTGAGAGATCAACTTCAGCTCAACATTAAAAAATTTTTAATCGAATTCAGGTTAGTCCTTGAGGGGAATTTTTATAAATAAATTTTTTTTATTATTTCATTTTATATTTTACATACATGTTATATTTTATAGTCTGAATTAATATTCTTTATTAATATTTTTCTTTGTTATATTTTCATATGTATGTGAATGTTCTATATGTATATTCTATTTTTTTCAGTGTTTATATTTTACATATGTGATAATTTTTTATTGATATTTCGTATTCGATTTCTTTTTGTATATTGATATTTGTTTTTTATATATATTCTATATTTTAGTGTATTCATATTCTGTATTTTTAAATTCTGTATATATATGTATCATGGTATACTGTATATAATAAATATTCTGCAAGAAGTACATTTTATATCCTCCATGTATTCGTATCTATTACATATATACATTTTTGCACGCATTTATAAACCGGATGAGACTGGCCGCCCTGATGGCAGCAGGTGGCCATGTTATTCCCCCCTCTCAGGTTCAAGCCGCGCTGCACATTTGTGTATTATTATGGTTTTTTATTTTTATTTATTTTTTGTTTATCACTGTATGTGTTCAGTTATTTTATATTGTATATATATTTATCATATATTATACTATATAATTTTGTGTGGTGTAATATTTTTACTGTATATATATTTTATGTAGCTCATAATTGTGATTTTAACTTAAATAAATATGTATATGCAATGAATTTTATGTATTTTTATTGGTTGGTAATTTGTTGAAATTGTGTACATACATAAGTTAATTAAAAATTGATTATCATCATATTGCATTTCTATAATATTTAATTATATGTGACATAATAGGGCTTTTTGTTTTGTAAATAAATGTTTCTGTGTATATGTTATATGTATTTTGTAATTATAAAATGATGTATATTATACACTTTGAATGTTTGTATTACTGTATATTTTGATATGTGTATAAACTGTATATTTTGTATTTGTTTGGGGAAAAATGGTGTATTTGTGTGCATTATGTATTTTATTATTGCATCCAAGTTAAATGAATGAATGTGGCTGTTGCCTTGGTGGCGAAAAGCGAATGGTGGGAGGTTTAATTCTGTTGGGCGCTTGGGTTCGAGTGTCGGCTGAGGGAAGAATATGATTAGTATTATTATTATTATTTCTACTGTGTGTGTGCGTAATACCATTGGGCCTACTGTGTGTGTGTATATATTGAGCTTCCTGGTTGGGCTGCACTTTGGTTATTACTATTAAGTGGGCTGATTTATTTATTTAATATATTTGTTTATTTTATTGGATTAATTAACAAAATTGTTTTTGCAGGATTTATTTATTTATTAGGCTTGTTTAGGGTTAGAAGAAATGTATAGGGGTGTATGAAAAGGGTTGTAATTTTTAATTTTCAATTTATGTTGGTTTGATTTTATATTGTATGACTAACCCAATTTGTTTTGCAGGGTTTATTTATTATTTCATAGGCTTGTTTAGGGTTAGAGAAAATGTATAGAGGTGTATGAAAAGGGTTGTAATTTTTAATTATTTTCTTTTTCATATTTTATTTTCGTGGATGAATGTATATGTATGATTATTAAAATGCATCGTGTGGTAATACGAAACTTAATTAAACTCGGTAACGCGTTTAACGAACGAACCACAATAGTGGAGGCCGGCTTTCATGTCGGGCGGCATGGGTGCCTAACACCTTCCCATCGCCGTACCTGACTCTCCGAACCCGACCCATTGGGCAGGCGAGGGGTAGTTGGGTCATTCGCAAGGGATCCATAAATCGCCCATCCTCACCGATGTGTATTTTCCCGGGGTTACTCCCGGGTGGCGACTCCATAGACTTCGTAGCGGGCCAAAAACCCGTTATGCGCTCCTCTTGACCACGTCTAAGGTGGTTAAACAAGAGTGGTAAGTCTGTCCTCGCTCGACGCCGCAAAAACCGACGCCACAGCAAGTTTCTTATCCATTTCCCTTTCCTTTCTCTTTAACTAACCCTAATCAAATTGAGAGAGAGATCAGCCAGTTTTTAGCAGTCAATCCAGCCAAGTTTCAGCCAGAGATAGAGAGATTGAAGTCATTAGTAACTCCATATAAGTATCTTCTTACCTTTTTCCTGTTTCCAGAGTTTATGTTTCCTTGGTTGGATTAATTCAATCATAGCAGCATGTCTTCAGTTTAATAGCATGTCTTTGTGTTATTAATGATGATATAAATGAGAAATCTGGAGATAGAAGCATGCTTAGTTCTCTTGATACATATGTGTGTGTATTTAAGGGTTTAGAGAGATTTTAGTATGATTTGACTGTGAGCGATAGGGGAAATGTGTTAATAGTAGTGTATGTTGCATGTATGCGTGTTATAGTATGTTTAGTTGAAGTTTGATGAGATTTGAGTTGAGATTGATGGTGATCTTGTGTGTTTCGGTCATGGTTGTCGAAACAGAGCTGGAAGCATGCCCGTGCGTTCATGTACGCATGCCCGTACATTCTGGGTTTTAGTGAGGTCATGATCGTGTATGCGAGCCATGCATGATTTGATTTTAGTAGGGTCACGATCGTGCGCTTGAGGGTCACGGCCGTGAGTTAGCAGAATTCAAGAATAAGCAGATATTTTCTAGAACCTAGCATGGTTGGGCTACACGACTGGCACACGACCCGTGCAGACTTATGCATGCCTATGTGTCCAATAGTGCACGCCCGTGCACCTGGTGAAAATGAGAAACTTTCTTTCTTTTCAGCAAAATTTCAGTATTAAAAGAACATGCCATATATTCTAAGTGATATAAGAGACGAAATATCAGATTATGAGAGTACAAAAAATTATATGAGAACCTCCAAAGTCACACTTTCACAGTATTAATTAGAAAGAATTTAATAGTATTACTGAAACATCTTGAATAGCAAAATATGATCAAAAAACAGATGGAAATAGAAAAATAGTGACAGATACAGTAAATGTGTATATATATATATATAGAAACAGAACTTGAAATAGTATAGAAATAAACAAAAATAAAACTAACAACATTTATGAAATATACAATAAGAAAACTGACAGATACAATGACAAAATATAACATAACTTAAAAAAGTTACACAAAACTTATTAATAAACATAATAAGTTATAGAAACAATATAATATCGAGTATACGCAGAGCAAAACTATAACAGATGTACATCTGCACAGAAAGTAATCAGAAGAAAAGAAATGATAATTATCATGCATGATATGCATTACATAACATGGCGTACCATATAGTATTTTCAGAAAAGAGATCCTAAGATCCAAACATATGTTTTCAATAAAAAGACAAGATGATCCAGACATCGATTTCAAGGGTGAATACGAGGGGGCGCCTGTGAGTTTCAACATACCCTTACGAGAGCCAACATCAGGAGCTATATGCTTATACTAGCCACTATATATTGGTATATACTGGTGTGCTTAGTTAGCATCTTAGAGTTTGATGATCCGAGGATCAGATATCAGTATTTAGCGTGAGGTGCTCAACTTTTAGTTCAGATTCAGTGGCAGCACATGTGTAGATAGTTTCTAACATGTGTTTGTATAGGAAACTCACATGGTTAGGGTCCTAAATCCCTATATTCATCAGTCTGCGTAGCACTGTTTTTAGATATGATTTCAAATACAGATTTTTAGTATTTCAACAGCTTTTATATCAGCTTTTCAGTTACTTTAAGATCTTTGGATCCAACAACAGTATTTCAGTAAACAGTTTTCAGACACATAATTTATGTAAATAGGCCAAGGCCTAGATATGATTTCAACATATTTCATAACATATCATTTCCACATGGCATACACAGTAAAACATAATTCAGTTTATGATTAATCAGTGAGAAACAATAAACATTCAGAATACATGAGAATCTTATGATAATACATGACAGAAAAACAAGCAGAATAGAAAAATTATCAAATAATCTGATAACTAGTAATACAGACAAAATATGAAATACCAGAAAAAAAAGCCGGTATAGAATATTACATATATGTAAAAGAATGAACATGTTTATAAAATAAACCTATGATAGAATAGTAAAAGAGAAAAGATAATGAATATTATAAAGAGAGCTTAGTGAGTCAAGTTAGACCACTCAAGATTTCTCTTCATTCTGGGTTGTTTACGTATACTTATATACGTATTTACGACAAAGCATGAGGCAGTATCTGAAAAGTAAGTTAACTAAAGAAAAATATTTTATCAGATCAGAAATGAACTCAGTTGAGTATATCAGATAAACAATCAGACTAGCTATAGGCAAAGTAAAGTCTATTAAGCTAGTAATCAGATTGACAATGAAATAGAAATAAAATAAGAAGCTATTAAAGAAAAAAAAAAAAACAAAGAATAAGATAAGAGAAGAAGCTATTAAGCTATCAGAGGACTTAGTTAAGTTCATTAGCTTAGTAGCTAGCCAGAGATGCATCAGCTTAGAGTCTACCCGAGGGTAGGGATAGGAAATGTTTACTGAATGGTTTGCACTTATCCCTCTCAGTTTACTTTCTTGCAGGTTAGTGTTTTGGGGAGCTAAAGTTGGAGCGCAAGGTGGTTGATAGGTGAGATACAGCTCGAACAGGTTCTTACCCGAGGTTTTCAGTTTTGTATATGTATGTATGTATGTATGTATTTAGTTTTTAGTAGATAACATGTTGGCTCACATGCTTTATGTTTGCTCATGCATATGGGATGTATAGTATCAATTATTTTTTTAGATAATAGTTATTAATAATAAAATATGAATTTTATTAAGGATACTGTACAGTGGGTTTCAGTTTTCCACCACATTTATTTTATAAACTTTCGCATTGTATGTGTTTTCAATATAGTTTTGTGTAGGGTTTCCTGTTGGATGTGATTGATATTGATTTTCAAGTAGTAAGTAAATAAAATAAAATAATATAGTTTTTATATAATAAATAAATAATAACAGTATAGTAACATCTAACAGGGGGTCTTAGACTACTCCATAACAATTACACTATACTTGAAACCAACCAAATCCTCAAGGAAGCCTCCCTAACCAAAACCACCCTGCCGAGGAACCTCCAAGAGATCCTAAATAACCAAAAAGCATTATCGAATCCAAGACAGCAAGCAACTCAAGACCTCCGCTCCAAACCAAAAGCACCTTGAAAAGACCTTCCTCAGACATAAACTCAAGAGGAAAGAATAGGTTAATTAAGAAGGACCCACCTCCTTCCAAATTCTTGAATTCCACCCAATGAACTTATCTATCAATTACGACAATCTGAACAAGACATAAAGAATCCCTCCCGTCTCTTCCTCCTTAGCTTGTAAAAGCATATACACTTGTCAGGATTTGGTCACCTATGAGTTGGAGGGGTCACTACAACAGGGGAGACTTATAACAACGTTTTTTTTTTTAATATTTAATCATAACGTCGTTAATATTTACATTAATATTCATATACATATAATTGAATTCTATATCATTATATATTTTATCAACATTTATATAAAACACTGGTAAAAAATAAATTATTCAGCTATAACTATAACAATGTTCCTAAGTGCCGTTAATAATGTTATTTTCATTTTGTATAATTTTTTTATTGTCGTATGTAAACGTCGATAAAAATTTATTCCTACCAAAATTGTATTCTCTTCATAGTTTACACTAAATTAATATATCTTTATCGATATTTATTTCATTTTTTATTGACCCTTTATTTTATCTTTTATCGATATTTAATCCTTCTTATACTTATGCTATTATATGTTAATTCTATTGTAGTGATCATATCAATTTAATTACTTAAAGAGAAATATTTTTTGGCTCAAATTGATTTACAATAAGTTTAGCTCTATAAAAGTTTAAATATTAATTGTTAGCAAGGTAATGATGAATTATAAAACTCAATTTTCCATGCTGCACACTTATTGGACATCAATTCTAAATTATTTTTAAAAAATTAAATTATAATATTATCTTATTAACTAAAAATTTAATAAGAGAATTTGTATGTTAAT
This sequence comes from Anacardium occidentale, assembly GCA_026122585.1. Classification (NCBI taxonomy): domain Eukaryota; kingdom Viridiplantae; phylum Streptophyta; class Magnoliopsida; order Sapindales; family Anacardiaceae; genus Anacardium; species Anacardium occidentale. Next base: position 39,445 of record JAJEJH010000562.1, read on the forward strand.
GAAAAATTAATGAAATATATTTATTTATTTACTTTTGTCTTTATTTAGTCTTAATAATTAAAATTAAACTAGAAACTATATTCACCATCCACGGTCAAAACTCTTTTTTTCCTTTCATATTTTTTATAAATCACATATTGTTTTAATTATTTATCAAACTTGTAATATTTTAATTATTAAACAAATATACTTATAATTAATATTTATATTTGTTTAATATATATATACATACAACCTATTTATACATGTGTGAATATATATGTGTGTGTGTGTGTAAATATGCATAGCTTTGTGTGTGAATCATGTATGCATGTGTGTGTTATGCATAGATACATATGTGTATTATGTAAGTACATGTAAATCGTGTATGTATGTATGAATATATGTATGTGTGAATTATGTATGTATATATAAATCAGGTATGTATGAATGTATGTATGTATGTATGAATCATGTATAATTGTATGCATGTATGAATTATAAATGCATGTATTTATGATTGTATGTATGAATGAATTATATATGTATGTATGCATTTATGATGCTTATGAATGTAGGAAACATCTGCGTGTTATGCATGTGTTATGCATGTATTCACACACACACATGCATGAACATGTGTGTGTTATGCATGTATGTATACATATATGTGTTATGTATGTATGTATGTACAAATGCATGTGTATGTTCTGCATGTATGTGTGAATCATGTATGCATGTATGGATCATGCGTGCATTATGCATATATGTATACATACATATATGAATCATATGTGTGTTATATATGTATGTATACATACATATGTTATATGTTGTATAGGTGTACAAATGGTACAAAATGCGTAAATGTACAGACTGGTCCAATTTATGTATATACAAGTTTGTACCTTAAATGTACAAACTTGTACATTTTATATTTAATAAACTTGTTTGTATATTTAATTGTAAAGACCTACACATTCTAATTGCATGTATTTTTTATTATTATTATTATAAAGACTTAGAATGAAATAAAGAAGTTAATTAAACTTGTATGGAGATTAAAGGATATTGGTTAACATTTAATACAATAAATTAATTAAATATTGATATGAAGATACAAAAAATATAGATATAATGAAATTTGAATTCAAATTGAGAAGAGAACAAAAAACAATTTTAAAATTTAATTATTTATATTTGTCCTTTTACTTTTTCAAAACTAACAAAATTACATATGTACCATGTATGAAACTAATTATACATGTATGCATGTATGTGTGCAATATATATATGCATGTTTGAATCATATGTGAATCATGTATAAATGTATGTATATATAAATCATATGTAAATCATGCATAACTGTATGCATTTATGAATCATGTATGCATGTCTTTATGAATGTATGTATGTATGAATCATATATGCATGTATTGCACGTATGTATATATGAATCATATGTGTATTATGTATCTATGTGTGAATCATGTATCTATGTATGGATCATGTGTGCATGAATGCATACATATATGTATAAATCATATGTGTGTTATATATGTATGCATACATACATTTATTATATTTTATACAAATATACAGATAGTATAAGATGTATAAGTGTGTATATTGATCTAATATGTATCTATAAAATGTTTTTACTTTGAATGTATAAACTTGTATATTTAATGAATTTGTCTACACAGATTTGTAGATTTTAATTGTATTTTTTTTATTGTAAATACTTAAAATAAAATAAATAAGTTAATTAAATTAGTACGAAAAGATTAAAAAATATTAGTTAACATTTAATATAATAAATATATTAAATTTTAATGAGAAAGTCAAAAGACGGAGAGATAATAAAATTAAAATTAAAATTAAGAGAGAACAAAAAAATAATTTTAAAATTTAATTATTTATTTTTATCTTTTTATTTTTTAAAACTAACAGAATTATATGTATCATTTTATCATGGTCAAAGCACCTATTCCCACCCATAGTTCGAGGTGATGACAAAGTCCCACCCCCAAGTTTTCAAAAACCCAGTCTCCCACCCTTAGATCAAAATTTAAACATATTTTA
>JAJEJH010000562.1:43383-68990 GCA_026122585.1 Anacardium occidentale
GGCATGTCTACTGATCAGTTGGGGAGATTGTATATCAGAGAAGTGGTCAGACTTCATGGTGTTCCCAGGACTATAGTTTCAGACAGAGACTCCAGATTCCTGTCAGCTTTCTGGAGGTTATTGCAGAGAGCCTTGGGGACCAGATTACAGTTTAGTTCAGCCTACCATCCTCAGACAGATGGGCAGACTGAGAGAGTTAACAAGATTCTGGAGGATATGCTCAGAGCTTGTTGTATGGACTTCCAGACCGATTGGGCAGAGCTGATCCCTCTTATGGAGTTTGCTTATAATAATAGTTATCAGACGACTATTCAGATGGCTCCATTTGAGGCATTGTACGGTCGGAGGTGTAGATCTCCTCTTCATTGGGATGAGATTGGAGAGAGAGATTCTCTGGAGACAGTTATTGGTCCAGAGATTGTTCAGGGCATGATTGAGCAGATCCGGATCATCAGGCGGAGGATGAAACAGGCCCAGGATCGACAGAAGAGTTATGCAGACCTGAGACGCAGAGAGATTGAGTTTGCAGTAGGCGACAGAGTTTTTCTGAGGGTTGCACCGTACAGGCACGTGCTCAGATTTGGCAGAAAGGGGAAGTTGGCCCCTAGATTCATTGGTCCCTATGAGATACTTGAGAGAGTGGGGACAGTTGCCTACAGATTGGCTTTGTCAGCTAGTATGGACAGGATCCATAATGTGTTCCACGTGTCGCAGTTGAGGAAGTATGTGGGAGATCCTTCTCATGTGCTTCAGTTTTCAGAGGTTGAGTTGGCTGAGGATTTGAGTTATCAAGAGCTGCCAGTACAGATTTTGGACTATAAAGTCAAGGTTGTCCGGAACAAGCAGATTCCTCTAGTGAAGGTCTTATGGCGCAGTCAGAGAGTGGAGGAGGCCACTTGGGAGGTAGAATCTGAGATCAGGGATAGGTTCCCAGAGTTATTCAGGTAATTTCGGGGTCGGAATTTTTATAAGGGGGGAGGAAATGTAGCATCCTAGATCCTGAAGCCCTTAGGGGTAGACTTTCGGGGTTAGAAATCGAATTTAGAGAGAGATTGGGAGTCTGGATAAGTTCAGGGGTGAGGTGGTGAGTTTTCGAAGCCACGCGGCTTCCGTTGGAATCCTTTCGGAAGGATTCGATTAGGCGAGCGAGCGGGAAATAAGTTATACTTATTTTTCCTGGTGCACGACCGTGCATCATTAGTGCACGCCCGTGCATGGCCTAGTATTTAAGTGGAACCGTGAGTTAAGTTCATTTCTTTACTCACCCGTTTGCATTTCAGCCATATTCTCTCTTTCATTTCAGTGCCTCCCGTTCCTAGAGAGGAGACTCAGCAGCCATTAGCTCCCAATCCGATTAGAGAGCCAAGAGATTAGTGATTTGAAGCTTGGTTTCAAAGCATGGAGAGAGGTAAGTGTTCCTCACTTCTTCTTGCGTTTTCCTAGCTTGTTTGATGAGTGTTGACGCCATGGATGAAGGTATTGCATGCTGATGAATGTGTGGAAGGTTTATATGTGATTGCATGTTGATTTGGTTGATAGATTTCCACCCTTGAAGCTTGCATGTGTGTATGTATAGCCTTAGAAAGAGAAAGAAGGTATTTCCATGGTAGATCCCGTGAGTGATGATGCATGTGCAAGTTGAGGCTCGAATTGTGTTATTTGGGACGTGGTTAACGTGTGTTTGAAGTGTGATTGTGAATGAATGTGCTTTGGTTGGCCATTTGTGCATTTTCCGAGCGGTGCTCTGTTGAAGAACCAGACGCACGACCGTGCGCCAGTATGGCACGGCCGTGAGCCTGTGTTTCTCCAGATGCACGCCCGTGTGCACGACCATGCACGGCCAGAAAATGTGCATGCACGCCCGTGGGTCCGCATACGCACGCCCGTGCATAAGCATTTTCAGTGACAATGAATAGTGAATTCCAGTAGCTAGCACGACCAGACGCACGACCAGCGCACGGTCCCGTGCGTCATGGTGCACGCCCGTGCACATTTCATGCACGTCCGTGCATCAGTAGAATTTCAGAAAAATGTTATTTGAATGGGAAATTGAGCATGCGAATTCAGAATAAATATTTAATGGCTTCAGATAAGCATCAAATAAGCATGTAATGAGTTAATAAGCTGCATATGCATGTCATGGCATTACATGTAGCTTCAGAGAGGATCAGAGGATCCGAATTCAGTAGTATTCAGAACCCGATGTACGGGTAAGAGTGTAGGGTGAATACGAGGGGGCATCTGTGGGAATCAGCCTTCTGACACCAGTCAGAACGCTGAGCAGTGTTTTCAGATTCAGTTCCTGACACCAGTCAGATGATTCAGCAGCATTTCAGTTTCAGCTCTCTGAAACCAGTCAGATCGTAGCAGTGCAGATATCAGATTCAGCTTTCTAGCCGGTAGCTAGAATGGTTAACCCACATGGCCAGGATGCCGAATCCCTGTATTACCCAGTCTGATCAGTACAGCAGGTACCCGAGGGTACAGAGAGAGGTATTCAGATGCATGCATCTAGTTTTCAGTTAGCATGACATGACATACACATCATGACATGCATCCATATGATAATAATGAATGAATGAGATACAGATAACGGTTTCCAGATTCCAGCAAGCGCATAGCTGTATGATTAGGGCCGAGGCCCAGGTATGTGTTTGTTTATATGATTGTTGTGCTTGCTTGGGTATTGAGGGAAGTAAGGAGCGCTTACTGGGTGATCTTTATCACTCATCCCCCCCTCCTTCTTCCAGTTTTGCAGGTGTTCGTGCTGGGCTGAGGAGCGGTTGGACCGAGGCTGACGGAGAAGGCATGCACACACATCTCGATCAGTGTATATCAGTTTTGGACCTGTGTGGTCGTATGTACTTTTGTATGTACCCAGATGTACAGAAACACTATGTATGTATAAGATAAAGGCTAATGGGCCCATTGTACAGAACAGAATATATATATATATGTTAATGATGTATATTCAGAAAAGCTTCCGCGTGTACAGAAATGTAAAGCATTGTATAGTTTCAGTTATTTTATTTTTTTTATTTTTCGTAGGATTCCCGTCGCGGGTACCCATATTTTCAGATGATTAATAAAAGCTCCCCAGACATTGTTATTATTCAGCACAGCAGGGGCACTCGTGGCGGCGGGTCCTACATTTTATTATTTTCATGGATGAATGTAATTTATTATATATGTATGATTATTAAAATGCATCATGTGGTAATACGGAACTTAATTAAACTCGGTAACGCGTTTAACGAACGAATCACAATAGTGGAGGCCGGCTTTCATGCCGGGCGGCATGGGTGCCTAACACCTTCCCATTGTCGTACCTGACTCTCCGAACCCTACCCATTGGGTAGGTGAGGGGTAGTTGGGTCCTTCGTAAGGGATCCATAAATCGCCCATCCTCACCGATGTATATTTTTCCAGGGTTACTCCCGAGTGGCGACTCCATAGACTCCATAACGGGCCAAAAACCCGTAATGCACTCCTCTTGACCACGTCTAGGGTGGTTAAACAAGAGTGGCAAGTCTGTCCAGGCGTAGCGCGACAAAACCGGCGCCACAATACTGTACAGTAGGTTTCAGCTTTCTACTATATTTATTTTATAAACTTCTGCATTGCATGTGTTTTCAGTATAGTTTTGTGTAGGGTTTCCTGTTAGATGTGATTGATATTGATTTTCAGACAATAAATAAATAAAATAAAATAATATAGTTTTTATATAATAAATAAATAATAGCATCACAGTGACATCCAGCAGGGGTCTTACACTGCTCCATAACAATTACACTATACTTGGAACCAACCAAATCCTCAAGGAAGCCTCCCTAACCAAAACCACCCAGCCGAGGAACCTCCAGTTAATCCTAAAATAACCAAAAAGCATTATCGAATCCAAGACAACAAGCAACTTAAGACCTCCGCTCCAAACCAAAAGCACCTTAAAAAAACCTTCCTCAAACATAAACTCAAGAGGAAAGAATAGGTTAATTAAGAAGAACCCACCTCCTTCCAGATTCTTGAATTCCACCCAACGAACTTATCTATCAATTACGACAATCTGAACAAGACAGAAAGAATCCCTCCCGTCTCTTCCTCCTTGGCTTGTAAAAGCATATACACTTGACAGGATTTGGTCACCTGTGAGTTGGAGATGGGTCACTACAACAGGGGAGACTTATAACAACGCTTTTTTTTTAATATTTAATCATAACGTTGTTAATATTTACATTAATATTTATATACATATCATTGAATTCTATATCAGTATATATTTTATCAACATTTACATAAAACATTGGTAAAATATATATTATTCAGCTACAACTATAATAACGTTCCTAAATGCCGTTAATAATGTTATTTTCATTTTGTATAATTTTTTTAGTGTCGTATGTAAATATCAATAAAAATTTATTCCTGCCAAAATTGTATTCTCTTCATAGTTCACACTAAATTAATACATCTTTATCGATATTTGTTTCATTTTTTATTAACCTTTTATTTTATCTTTTATCGATATTTAATCCTTCTTATACTTATGCTATTATATGTTAATTCTATTGTAGTGGTCATATCAATTTAATTACTTAAGAGAAATATTTTTTTGGCTCAAATTGATTTACAATAAATTTAGCTCTATAAAAGTTTAAATATTAATTATTAGCAAGGTAATGATGAATTATAAAACTCAATTTTCCATGTTGCACACTTATTCGACATCAATTCTAAATTATTTTTAAAAAATTAAATTATAATATTATCTTATTAACTAAAAATTTAAAAAGAGAACTTTTATGTTAATGAGAAATTAATGAAATATATTTATTTATTTGCTTTTGTCTTTATTTAGTCTTAACAATTAAAATTAAACTAGAAACTATATTCACCATCCACAGTCAAAACTCTTTTTTTCCTTTCATATTTTTTATAAATCACATATTGTTTTAATTATTTATCAAACTTGTAATATTTTAATTATTAAACAAATATACTTATAATTAATATTTATATTTGTTTAATATATATATACATACAACCTATTTATACATGTGTGAATATATATGTGTGTGTGTGTGTAAATATGCATAGCTTTGTGTGTGAATCATGTATGCATGAATTCATATATGTATAATGTGTGAATCATGTATGCATGTGTGTGTTATGCATAGATACATATGTGTATTATGTAAGTACATGTAAATCATGTATGTATGTATGAATATATGTATGTGTGAATTATGTATGTATATATAAATCATGTATGTGTTATGCATGTATGTATGTATGTATGAATCATGTATAATTGTATGCATGTATGAATTATAAATGCATGTATTTATGATTGTATGTATGAATGAATTATATATGTATGTATGCATTTATGATGCTTATGAATGTAGGAAACATTTGCGTGTTATGCATGTATTCACACACACACATGCATGAACATGTGTGAGCTATGCATTTATGTATACATATATGTGTTATGTATGTATGTATGTACAAATGCATGTGTATGTTCTGCATGTATGTGTGAATCATGTATGCATGTATGAATCATGTGTGCATTATGCATATATGTATACATACATATATGAATCATATGTGTGTTATATATGTATGTATACATACATATGTTATATGTTGTATAGGTGTACAAATGGTACAAAATGCGTAAATGTACAGACCAGTCCAATTTATGTATATACAAGTTTGTACCTTAAATGTACAAACTTGTACATTTTATATTTAATAAACTTGTTTGTATATTTAATTGTAAAGACCTATACATTCTAATTGCATGTATTTTTTATTATTATTATTATAACGACTTAGAATGAAATAAAGAAGTTAATTAAACTTGTATGGAGATTAAAGGATATTGGTTAACATTTAATACAATAAATTAATTAAATATTGATATGAGGATAAAAAAAATATAGATATAATGAAATTTGAATTCAAATTGAGAAGAGAACAAAAAACAATTTTAAAATTTAATTATTTATATTTGTCCTTTTACTTTTTCAAAACTAACAAAATTACATATGTACCATGTATGAAACTAATTATACATGTATGCATGTATGTGTGCAATATATATATGCATGTTTGAATCATATGTGAATCATGTATAAATGTATGTATATATAAATCATATGTAAATCATGCATAACTGTATGCATTTATGAATCATGTATGCATGTCTTTATGAATGTATGTATGTATGAATCATATATGCATGTATTGCACGTATGTATATATGAATCATATGTGTATTATGTATCTATGTGTGAATCATGTATCTATGTATGGATCATGTGTGCATGAATGCATACATATATGTATAAATCATATGTGTGTTATATATGTATGCATACATACATTTATTATATTTTATACAAATATACAGATAGTATAAGATGTATAAGTGTGTATATTGATCTAATATGTATCTATAAAATGTTTTTACTTTGAATGTATAAACTTGTATATTTAATGAATTTGTCTACACAGATTTGTAGATTTTAATTGTATTTTTTTTATTGTAAATACTTAAAATAAAATAAATAAGTTAATTAAATTAGTACGAAAAGATTAAAAAATATTAGTTAACATTTAATATAATAAATATATTAAATTTTAATGAGAAAGTCAAAAGACGGAGAGATAATAAAATTAAAATTAAAATTAAGAGAGAACAAAAAAATAATTTTAAATTTTAATTATTTATTTTTATCTTTTTATTTTTTAAAACTAACAGAATTATATGTATCATTTTATCATGGCAAAAGCACCTAGTCCCACCCATAGTTCGAGGTGGTGACAAGTCCCATCCCCAAGTTTTCAAAAACCCAGTCTCCCACCCTTAGATCAAAATTTAAACATATTTTATAATTTTTCAAATAAAATAACTAAAATGCTCTTTAAAAAATAAAAATTTATAATAAAATTATAAAATAATTTTTAAATATTAAAAAAACTTTAAAAAAATTAAGTATATTAAAATATTTAAAAAAATTAAAAAATATTTTAAATATTTTAAAAAATAAACTAACCACCGTCGCCAATGCCAACAGCGGTGGTCGTTGATAACCGCACCAGGTGGCCGTCTCCAACCAGCTGGTTCCAGGGGAGGCCAGATCAGGCCTTCCCGTTGGGTGGAGGCGGTCAGATCTGGCCGCCTCCATTTTTGGAGGAGGAGGCTAGATCTGGCCTCCTCCGTCAAAAAATGTGGCCGAAAACGGTCGTTGAGACCAATATCGACCCTTTCTGACCGTTTCTTATGGTCAGATCTGGCGGAGGTGGCCAAATCTGGTCTCTCATGGAACCAGGTGGTCAGAGACAGCCACCTGGTGTCGTTATCAATAGCCACCGCCGCTAGCATACGGTGGTGGCCAGTTTATTTTTTTAAATTTTAAATTTTTAATATATTTTAAATTTTTAAAAATTTTATATTTATATAAAATTTATTTTATTATTTTATAAAATTTTAATCGATAAAATTACCCCTGAAATGTTACTGTTTATAATTATATTTAATATTGAATTTGGTCAAAAGATGAAAGACCAAGTTTTTGAAAACTTATATCCCCTCTTCAAACTATGGGTGAGAATATGTGCTTTGCCTTTTATTATAGATTAATTTCAACTATTTAACAGGATACATTGCTTAAATTACGCATAATCATGTTGGCACGCAGTTCATAACGAGAAATGGTCGTTTCTTAAAATTGGAGGATCATTAAATTTGCACCAAAGCTTAGAGTTTATCCAATAAATTGCGGAAAGTCTGAATTAGTTCATTGGAACGAGAATCAACCATAAAAGACGCCGTCTTCCTCCAAGAAACAAACAGAAAATTACAAAATAGAGTCTACACATTTCGATTATTCAAAAGATTAACAAATTAAAAATCCGAAAATGTAGAAATCCAAACTACCGTTACAGAATAAGTTGTGAACGAGTCAGAATGAACTCATACTTTTAGCTTCCATGATTCAACCAGTTTGGATAAGGCAACGGACGAGGACCCGCCCTCGTTTAATGCTGTTATTGCTGCATTTTTCATGGCTGTAGTTTTTGTTCTAACTGTGTTACCTTCGTCGGAGTTCATCAACTCTCTAACTCGCTTTTCCACTTCGGTTGAACTGACAAACCCGTTTTCAGACTCCATCATTGGTAAAGCGATTTTGATTTCTTCCACCATCAATATCCTGTTGCATCTTTGCTCAGCGTAGAGAGGCCATGCCAGCATTGGAACACCTGCCCAAACTGCTTCAAGCACCGAGTTCCATCCGCAGTGAGTCACAAACCCACCTACAGATTCATGATTTAGTATTTCCACCTGAGGAGCCCAGGACTTGATAATAAATCCTCTTTCCTTGGTTCGATCCAAGAACCCTTCTGGGAATATCGAGTTTAAATCGGCGTCGAAGTTAGGTGGATTCTTCACCACCCATAAAAACCTTTGGCCGCTTCTGTCCAGCCCCACAGCAATTTCCTCCAACTGTTCTACAGAGAACCGTCCTAAGCTACCAAAGCAGAGAAAAACAACACTTTGGCTCGGCTGTGTGTCGAGCCACGCCATACACTCTGACTTACCATAACTATCACCATCACCACCAACATGGCTGCTAACTCCCCGATTATCTGATACAATCAATGGTCCGATGCAGTAGAGGGGTGGAACCGGTGGAAGGGGACCATCGGGAGCACCTCGCCTGTCCGTCATTGTTTTAACAGCTCTTGGTTCTAGAGACTCGAAAGAGTTCACTATGACTCCCGCTGACAGTGGCAACTGAGTTGAGGCATCTAAAAGGAACTGATAAATGTTATCATCACGTTCAAGTAATGGTTTTGGCATGTCTTTGGCTGGTATGGGCGGGACGCCAGGAATATGAAGAAGGGTGTCCATGTCTTTAAAATTTCCGGTAGTGTTTTTGTGAATCGCGGGAAAGCAAAGCATGATAGAGAGACAACCAGCACCAGAAGTGAAGAACTCATAAGTAGGGATATTGAGTTTAGCAGTGACAGATAAAGCAGCATAGCAGAAAAAATCAGCTATAAAAGCTAAGATGTTGTAATTGTTGGAGATAGAAACAAGGGCTTGTTCAAGATCAGGATTATTAAGGAGTAGGACTTCAAAGGTGAGGGCTTCAGGGATTCGACAAGAGGAGATGACTGATTGAGGGAGGGTAATAGTAGGAAGACGGTGGAAGATTATGGAAGGAATTGTAACAGAAACTTTGTTAATATAAGTAGCCGTGGAGCCGGCGTCGTAAGGTGGATCAAATATGATGATGTGAATGAAAAGTGAAGGCCTATGGTTGAGGATGAGCTTAGCTAACTCAACTATGGAGATTAGGTGACCGATTGCTGGTGATGGGTACATAGCTATGGCGTCCATGGGGCTTGGCGTTGTATGTGTTCCGAGGAAGAGGCCAATTTTCTCCTCCTTTTAAGTCCAATTATGTCATTGTTCGCCAACTAATATAAAATGACGAAGTCTACGATACACCATATAAGAAAAGCCAAAGGACCTATACCCACCCCTAGTTTGAGGTACCTGATCCACCCTCTAAGTTTTAAAAATCCACTTTCCCACCCTTTAAACAAATTTAATATTAAATATGATTGTAAACGGTAACACTTTAAGGGTAATTTTATCGTTTTAAGATTAAAATTTTATAAAATAATAAAATAAATTTTATATAAATATAAAATTTAAAAAAAGTAAAGCAGCCACCATCGTTAGTGTTGGCGATAGTGGCACCGCTAATAGAGTCAGATGACTGTTTCTAGCTACCTAGTTCCAAAAGAGGTTAAATTTGACCACTTCTATCAGAATAAGCATTGAGAAACGGTCAGTTTTGATCTTATCAACTGTTTTTGGCCTTTTTTATGATGACGGCGACTAAATTTGACCACCTCCACCAAATGGAGAGGTCAGATCTAACATCTCCTGGAACCAGGTGAGTGAAAACGGTCACTTGGCTCCGTTAGCGACGGTCACCATCGTTGGTGCAAATTTTTAAAATTTTTTGATATATTTATATTTAAAAATTATTTTATAATTTTATTATAAATTTTTATTTTTCAAAAATGTATTTTAGTCATTTTATTATAAAAATTAAAAAAAAATGATTCCAATGATGGGAAATTGGGTTTTTGAAACTTAGAAGGTGAAATTATGTCCCTACCTCAGACTATGGATCAAAATAAGTCCTTTGGCCTGTATAAAAATATAATCCAGTTAATTAGATTCAATCAGGAAAAAAAAAAAAAGGTTTAAAGAGTTAATCCCACCCAAGGTTTCCTTAAATGATAATCTTACACTTAAAAATTGTTTAAAAGTTAAATATTTATCTATTAACTAATTTTTTTAAATTTATAATAAATAATATTAATATTAAAATAAAATTTAATATAAAATAATATTATTATAATTATAAAAATTTTAATAAAAATAAAAAATTTTAAAAAATAAACTACATTTAACAATGTTATTAGTGCTCATAATAGGTGATACTCTTAATAACAATAATTATTTTTAAAATTTTATTATTATATTAATATTTTAATTATTTTATAAAATTAATTTTACTATTTTTAAAATTTTTTATTTTAAAAAATAAAAATACTTTTTTGATCAATTAAATTAAATAACTAACAGTTACATTTAATCATAACTTTAATTAAAAAGGTATTTAAGTTTTTAAAAACTAATGAGGGGTATCTTGTAAATTACAAAAACTTCGGGTGGGCGAAAAATACGAAAGAAAATTGAAATTGTTCTTGTCCTATTCTGGTCAAGTGGCATCAGTTGTCAGGTTCTATCTGATAGTTTACTCCTCGGCGACAAGATTCATATTGGGATGGACGTGTCCGATGAGAAATTCTGAAATGACACCTTGCAAGCACAGGGAATAGGGCTTGAAAGCATTAATCCTGAGTCCTAGCCGGTCTGCTTGAGTCGTCCAAAATTAAATTATTCGAAATCTTATGTACACAATGATGTCATATGCTGCCAAAAGTCCAAGAGGCAGTTTTTATTTAGAGAAAATTGCATACACAAAATCCAATGAATCTGCTCTCTTCGAGGTGAAAGTCAGTTAATGCCTCAATTTTTGGAAAGTGACATAAGCAAAATCAATTGGATGTAACAATTAGGCCTAATCCCAAAGTTCCGCTTAATGATAAATTATAATACGTAAAAAAATTAAAAATTAATACTAATCGGTTAACTAAAATTAAAATTAAAGAAGTGTTTTTATTTTTAAAATTAAAATTAAAAATAATTTTAAAATATAAATTTAAAATAATAATAATATAAATTTAATAATTTAATAAATTTTAATAAAATCTAAAAATAAAATAAATAATTAAAAAACAGTTATTATTGTCGATGACATAAACCTCATCAGATAATAAAAAACATGATCTAATTTTATTCGCTATCATGATTGACGGAAATGACCAGATTTTGCCCCCTCTTTTATTGGAGAAAGTTGAAAACGACTAGTATCAAATGTTCTGACGTTTCTGGGCTTCTTTAATGGTAGAGGGAGTCAAATCTGATCGTCTTCACCAATTTTTTATGATTAGATTTGATCGTCTTTACCATCATAGTAATCAGATCTGACCACCAATAAAATTAGATGACCATTTTTTATCATCTAATGGATTTATGTTGATTACTATCGATAACGATGGTGACTGTTTTTAATTAATTATTTTATTTTTTATTAAATTTAAATTATTATAATAATATTATTTTATTTTAATATTAATATTATTAAATTTTATTAAAAAATATTTTAATCTTAAAAAAAATAAAAAATAGTGAATATTTAACTTTTAAAACTCCTATGAATAACAATTATCATTAAGCATAAATTTAGATGACAAAATATCATTCGGCCTAATAATTATGTCTAAAGCCAAGTGAAGATCTCCACACCACGCATGTGCGTCACCAGGTTTCTTTCGTACTCCAAAAGCTGGTAACATTCTTAAACAAAAACATCATTTACAGGGAATGAATTTTATAAACAAATTGAACCATCAAGTCATAAAGAGATTGTATGACACCCGAATTAGTATTTTGCCATGAAGAAGGAATTGGTAGCATTAAGGTTTACCACATACGGAGTACTGTTCCATTATCGAAAGTCAAAAAAGCCATTAGATCAAACTAGGTTTATAAATTCAAGAACAACACAAGCAGAACTAAGATGTACAAGGTACGTCTCGTGTCCAAAAAATATAGCTAAATGGAAGGCTGGGACTAAAATGAAACATTTGCCCCAATTTCCGAATTTGCAAAAATAAAGTGTCTTCTCGCAAGCGTTGCAATTAAAAGATGAAAATTACACCAGGGGGTTGTGAACCATTGTTGCTTCGTCTTAACTGTCAAAAGAGTGTCTAAATAGTATAATTTAAAAACTCATGTCCAAGAATAATTGTTGTAAAATCAATATTTCTTTAATACATACGAGAATCAAACAATTATAGATGCAAAAAAAGAATTATTAAATTTTAAAATGTTACCTTAATTATTAATCAAAATGAGATAAAGAAAAGAGATATTTGATAGTGATCAATTTGGATTTCTCATATTTAAAGAATTTGTATATATCAAATGTGTGAGTTCTTAATAAATACCTATACAATTGAAAGTATTTAAAAACTCAAATTAAATATTCGAATTGAAATTAAATCTATATAGGTTGATGTATAACTGTTACACGAGGTAAGCATTGATGTATTTTACTGTTCTCTACAAAATAAACACAAATAAAATATAGAATCCAAAAGGGAGCAAAAACCAGTCAAATTGTGTTGTGGAAATCATTGATTTGTGTTATCGAAGCTTCTGAATCAAACCGAACAAATATCAATTCAATCTGCGCATGTCATTAACTCAATTATTTGATTCATAATTGATTATTGAATTTCCAACATTTGATGCAGACGCCATACTAAAACACTCTTTGGTTCTTAATTTATGTTGTTATTGTTTTTAATGGGTTTTTGGCCATTAACAAGACTATATATGATGACACCCTATCTAAGCTAATAGAATTTTAGATCATTATCCTAGTTTTCCTTTTAAAATGTATGGCTAGTAAATTAAAGTCAATGAGTGGATCACATTAATAGTGCTTAATATGAATAGTACTATATATATATATATATATACATTGTGCTGGATACGTATGATATCAGGTGACAAATTGCTGATGATGGGTACATAACTATGGCGTCCATGGGGCTTGACTCGGCCCCCACTTGTCAGGGTTGCCTTCGACGTGCTTTCTTCTGGATGAAATTAATTTGGTCCACAGATATCTATGATAAGATCGGGCAGGTTATTTAAATACTTCAATTATTTCAATACAAGGAATTAATAGAATGACATGGAAGGTGACATCCTACCTGCCACAGACAACCTACCTACAAGGACAGATTATCAGCATATTACTAATAAAAATACAAACCCAGTACTACAATACGAGTTCTGAACCTGGTGAGACTCAACTCAACTCATTTTAACTTCCATGACTCAACCAATTTGGATAGCGTAACACAAGACGGCCCGCCCTCACTCACCGCTTCTTTTGCATTATTTTTCATTGATATAGTTTGTTTCCTAATTGAATTACCTTTCTCCGACTCCATCAACTCCCTAACTCGCTTTTCCACCTCATCTGAACTCACGAACCCGTTCTCGGACTCCATCATTGGTAGAGCGATTTTGATTTCTTCCACCAGCAGTATCCTGTTGTATCTTTGCTCAGCATAGAGAGGCCATGCCACCATTGGAACTCCAGCACACACTGCTTCAAGCACCGAGTTCCACCCACAGTGAGTCACGAACCCACTCACTGCTTCATGATTCAGAATAGCCACCTGTGGCGCCCAGGACTTGAGAACGAATCCCCTTTCCTTGGTTCGATCCAAGAACCCATCTGGAAGTATGGAATCTAGATCCGGGTCTAATTCATCTGGAATGGTCATCTTTTTGTCCTTGGAAGGTGGATTCTTCACCACCCATAAGAACCTTTGGCAACTTCTCTCCAACCCCAGAGCGATTTCCTTCAATTGCTCCATAGAGAACAATCCCAAGCTACCAAAGCACAAAAAAATAACACTTCTGCTCGGCTGTGTGTCGAGCCAAGCCAAACACTCTGGCTTCTGATCAATACCAGCGGCACCACTGCTGCTTCCTTTCCGACCATCTGACACAATTAATGGTCCGATACAGTAGAGGGGGGGAGTGACACCGTTTGTGACAGAAAGTCCATCTCTCATTGCTTTGACAGCTCTTGGCTCAAGAGACTCGAAAGTGTTCAGTATAATTCCAGCTGATTTTGGCAGGACAACTGAGCAATCTAAAACGAACTGATAGGCCTTATCATCACGTTCAAGTAATGGTTTTGCCATGTCTTTGGCTGGCATGGGTGGAACGCCGGGGATATGAAGAAGGGTATCCATATCTTTAAAGCTTTTGTTGGTGTTTCTGTGAATCGTAGGAAGATAAAGGGAAGAAGAGAGAAAACCAGCTCCAGAACTACAGAAAAAATAGCTGGGAATATTGAGTTCAGCAGTGACAGATCGTGAAGCGTAGCAGAAAAAGTCAGCGATGAAAGCACAGATTGTGTAATCATTAGAGATAGAAAGGAGGATTTGGTGAAGATTAGGGTTACTAAGGAGGAGAACTTCAAAGGTAAGGGTTTCATGGTGGCGAGAGGTAGAGGTGATTGATGGAGGGAGGGTAATAGTGGGGAGATGGTGGAAGATAAAGGAAGGAATAGTAGCTGAGACTTTTTTAATATAAGGGGCGGTGGAGCCGGCGTTGTAGGGTGGTTCAAAAATGATGATGTGGATGTAAAGTGAAGGTCTGCGATTGAGGACTAGTTTAGCTAACTCAACCATGGAGATTAAGTGACCAATTGCAGGCGATGGATAAAGAGCAATGGCTTCCATGGAGATTCACTGTTTGGAGGGAGCGGATCAGACGCGCAGTTATACTTGTACTCTGGCCGAGTCCAGTGGAATTGTATCTAGCCAGAGAATATAATATTCCTTTTTTATACAACTTTACAAGTTTCTTTACGTTGCGACTTTGTAGCACATAGGAACCTTCATAAACCTGATTCCTAGGTTCAATTTACCTTGGAGCTATATCTTCAAACTCTTTTGAAGCCTTAAGTTGTGTGTGGTTTGGGCCGTTCACAAACCTGACAACAAATTTACTGCATAAATGATGGGGAATTAGTTGAAATATGTGGCAAACCTTTGACGATGTCTCAACTAAAATCCAAATTCAGTCGTGCTCGTAAAAAATATTGTGAATTTGAAGAACTCATTTCTCACACGGGATTCGGATGGGATCTCCAAACCGGACTGTCATTGCGCACCTGAAGAAATATAGGTAGATTACATTGACATGTTGTACGGGAAGTACCTGGAGTGAACAAATTTCGTAAGCACAGATTGTAGCATTGTAAGATACTCAAAGAACTACTTGAAAGTAGCACTGCAATACAGATAGACTTAACTGAGTCTCAAGTTTGATTTAATTATGAGCCCCTAATTTTCTGGTTTTCTGTTTGGCCAAAGGACATAATCCCACCCATAGTTTGAGGCGGGGACAAAGTCCCACCCGTCAAGTTTAAAAAGCCCAGATTCCCACCCTTCATCCAATTTCCATCCAAATTCATTAACCTGTTTTGTGAAATGACAAAAATACCTTTATTAATAAAAATTTATAATAAAAATATAAAATAATATAAAAATATATTAAAATTATAAAAAAAATTTAAAATTTTTATAAAATTATAAAAAAATATTTAAATTTAAAAATTTAAAAAACCCGACCACAGCGTCGTACTGGCGTGGCATACGGCATAAACTTGACACCCGGTGGCGTTTGCCACTATGGTTTCCTGGAAGGCAGGATAAAGCTGGCCTCCCGAATCCGGCACCAGCGGCGGTCACGTACCTCGCCCTAAACAACAGCGAGGAGAAAAGGCCATTTGGGGTAAAGGCGCCCACCTCGGCCGTTACGGCCTTTTCACGAAAGCCCGGAAAACTGAGATCACAGCCTCCCCTTAGAAAACAAGTGGCGGAGCGACCACGTGCTTATTCTGCATTTGCAATAGCCGCCCAGAAGCAAGAGCAGTCTTCAGTTTTGATTTTTAATTTAAATATTTTTTTTTATAATTTTACTTAAAAAATTTTTAAATTTTATAATTTTAATATTATTTTATAATATTTTTAATTTTAAAATGACAAAATTACCCCTGGACTGACTGTTGACGGTTGGGAATCCGGGCTTTCTAAACTTGGCGGGTGGGACTCTGTCCCCGCCTCAAACTATGGATGGGATTATGTCCTTTGGCCTTTCTGTTTAGTACTCAAAGCACTAAGCTTTAGTGGTTTTTTTTTAGGCCAAAGGACTTATTCCCACCCATAGTTTGAGACGGGGATAAAGTCTTATCCACTAACTTTCAAAAGCCCAGATTCCTATCTTTCATCTAATTTTCATCCAATTTCATTAATCTATTTTATAAAATGACAAAAATACCTTTATTAATAAAAATTTATAATAAATATATAAAATAATATTTAAAATATATTACAAATTATAAAAAAATTTAAAAATTTTACAAAATTTTAAAAAATATTTAAATTTTAAAAAATAAAACCCAGCCACCGCCACCGACGCCTCAAATAGCACCAGATGGTCGTTCCAGCCATCTGGTTCCAAGGAAGGCCAGATTTGACCTCCCGAATCGATGGAGGCAGCCAGATCTGGCCGCCCCCTCTTTTGGCGAAGGCGGCCAGATCTGAGGCAGCCAGATCTAGCCGCCCCCTCTTTTGGCGAAGGCGGCCAGATCTGGCCACCTCCGCCAAAAAACTTGGTTGGAAACGGCCGTTAGGGCCAAAGTCGGCCATCTCTGGCTGTTTCCTGCCCGTTTCTCTAATGGAGGCTGCCAAATCTGACGACCTCCTCCTAAACAGAAGGCAGCCAGATCTGGTCGCCTCCTTCTAATTGGGAGGTCAGATCTGGTTTCCCTTGGAACCAGGTGGCCAGAACAACCACCTGCTGCTATTTGCGGTGGTTGGGTTTTTAAATATTATAATTTAAATTTTTTTATAATTTTTTATATATTTGAATATTATTTTATATTTTTATAAATTTTAACTCTAAAATGATATAATTGCCCCTTGACTAAGTATTGACTGTTAGATTTAACAGTCAACAGGTGAGATTTCAGATTTTTTAAACTTGACGGGTGGGACTTTGTCCCCGGCTCAAACTCTGGGTGGGAGCATGTCCTTTGGCCTTTTTTTTTTCTAAGTCTATTGTTATTTTATAACATTTGTGGTATAAAGCCAACTTCCTTTATAACTGGGCATAAAGATCATGGCAATTAATTAATGGCAATGCTGCGAGCATGACTCAACCAACGATTCCTATCTTCACTGGAGAAAGCTGTGAACTGTAGAGCATAAAAGTAAAGACTGTTGAAATATTAAATCTTTGGGACTTGATGGATATCTTGATGCAGATGAAGAGGCCAGATTGAGGCAAAATAAGAAAAACAGACTTCAAAGGCAATCTCTTTGCAGCTCCATAGTGAATTTGAGTTGGATTGCATGAACCATGATAGTAGACTAGTAGCGAATATGATATCCGGTTGAGTGACATTCAAGTAAATTAGGCACCCAATAAGACTTTTGTAATGCAAAGCATATGCTTCTTTATTTTCTCAGTAACTAGCTTGATGTTTTATTTTGAAGGGATAATCTTTTTCTTCATGCCTAAATTTATGATATTTTAAACACTTAGCTTTCCGCAAAACCAACAAACTTTCTCCAAGTGGCTAGTTCTCTTACATATACCACAAAAAGAAAATTTTCTATTTTCCATTTTCTTAGAACCTTTTTCCTTGAAAGAGGTTTTTTTTTTTTTTTTTTTCCTCTCCACTTAGGTTTCAACTTTTAAGAACCTATATTAAACTTAGACTAAAAAACACTTTTTAATAGATTTTCATTTCTACGGCTTATCCTTTTTTGTATAAGCTTTTAAAGAACTCATTAATTATGTCAACGGTAACTTACACATTTTTTTTTATTCTTCAATTATAATAACTATAGAATCATATTTTTCAGTGACACACATCAATATTTTTTTCTACAAATTTTCTATCCAAAATATTCTCTCCATAGACTCTTAATTGATTTACTAATTCCTTTAATTTAGAATAATAAAAATTTGTAGTCTTAGACTATTCATCCTAATATTTTTTAAATCTCTTCTAAGAGTTTGTAATTTAGAAGAGTTTACATTTTCACCATCTTGAAACTCCCCTTCTAAGATATCCCAAGCTTCTTTGGCATTGGTCGCTCTTTTGATTTTAAGGAATATTTCATTAGTTGGCACTTGTTGTAGAATGAATTTCGTTGACCTTTTAAAGAGCTAGATGTCTCTTAGAGAAGACTAAACCCAAACTTGACTATATCCCATGAATTCTGAGATTGAAAAAATGTCCTCATCTTGATGCACCAATAATAAGTGAATATTAGTATTGGAACCGAGACAGATGAGTGACTTATATCAGCCATAAAGATAAATACCTAAGAGTGACCAAAGCTAGAAAAGTACTAAACATATGTGTAATTTAATATACACTAGAAAAATTCTCAAGAAAGATTAGTGAAAACAAAGCCTCCTTCAAAATCAACATTCTTAGACATGACTCCTAAACATGCATATAATCACACAAAACCACTCACTGTCATAAATCGGGCTCTAATACCATTGTTAGAAAGATAGAGTAAATTTTTAGACTAAAGATGACAAACAAATGCGAGTAGAATGGTCATGGCAATATAAAGCTCATTTACAAACAAATGCAAGTAGAATGGTCATGGCAATGCAAAGGTCGTTTGCAATGTTTATTTTATTCTAGCCTATCTCAAAACTTGTTTAATGTTGGACAATTTATGGCTTGTGCCTAGTGGGTACTTTATTTATTCTATTTCATGATGTTTCATGTATGATTAGAGGAAAAAAAATAGATAAAATTATTGTTGACGTTCGTATGATACAAAACAAGTTGTTTCCACTTGAATTTTCTAGAGTTGAAAATCGTGCTCTTGTTGTCAAATAAAATAGAGTGTCTACATTATGGCACTTATACGGACATTTAAATGTTAATGGCCTGAAGTTGTTGAGCCAAAAGGGAATCGGCTGCCTAAGATTGAATTTTAGCTTTATGTGAAGGGTATATATATGGGAAGCAATGTAGAAAACCATTTCCCGTGGGAAAGTATCTAAGTGTCTTGAGCTTGTACAAGCAGAGTTTACCACCTTCAAATGTTCCATTCGTATAAATTGACTCGTCTTTGCCATTGTCCATTTTACTCATACTCGTTTTATCAACCATTAGAAATTACAGTCATGCTCATGATAGAATTTAAAAAAAAGTCCATAACAAATGAGATTAAAATCGAAAGTTCGACATTGAAGCTTTCGAAGATAGATGCTGATACTTGTCACAATTAACGATTTAATGATTAAATCTAAACATTGGAACACTACTAGAAAGGAGAGAAATTTTAAAAGAAAGAGGTTTTGTGAGAGAGAATTGTTTATGGGACGAATTGTAATTTTGATTCATATTACAAATTTAAAACCATAGAATATTTGTTAGTACATGGATGACTCTTTAATCCTAAATACATGAATCATTATGAATCATATGGGGCGGCAGAGCCGTCGTTGTAGCGTAAATCGAA
This sequence comes from Anacardium occidentale, assembly GCA_026122585.1. NCBI lineage: Eukaryota > Viridiplantae > Streptophyta > Magnoliopsida > Sapindales > Anacardiaceae > Anacardium > Anacardium occidentale. The sequence goes on from JAJEJH010000562.1 coordinate 63,205, forward strand.
GATGAAGATGTGGATTGAGAGTAAAGGTTTATGGTTGAGGATGAGCTGAGCTCACTCAGCCATGGAGATTAGGTGACCAATGGTTAGTGATGGGTTCATAAGGATGGCCTCTACGGAGCTCTTGATGTTGTGTTTTATCCAAGAGATGATGGAAGAGGCTTTATCCATAACTTTTATAAAGTTTAAAACGGTGGCCCTTTTGTTAAATTTATTTTATTTTTTATAATTTTTTATTAAATTTGTAAAATTTGTTAATTTTATTATTATTATATTAATATTATTTTATATTAAAATTTATTTTAGTGTTAATAATATTTATATTTTTAATGGGGTATTTTAGTTGTTTTATCTAAAATGTTAATAAAAATGGATGCAAATTAATTAATGAGTGAATATTAACTTTTTTAAAGTTTTAGGTTGTGACTTTGCCATTTAAGAAAACTTTGGGTGGTCATAAGTTATTTGGCTCCCTTAAAATGATATGAATAACACATTTCTATCCGAAATAAATTTTATTAACGTAAAAATTCTGACATAGTTTTAAAAAAAAATTATCATTTTACCTTGACTTAAATATTCAAACTATATAAAAAAAATCATTGATTTCGCTTTTATGTTTTCACCTTTACTTTCTTTTTCTTCTCTTCTTGATTTTAGGCTTCCGTGGATTTCATATGTTTCCCCTTATTTTGTACCCTTTCAATCTTTTTGGTTTGACTATTTCAATTTTTCATCAATGAAAACTTTCATCTATTATCTACGATAATTTATATTATAATATAAAAAAGTGTGTTGAGGGCTAACAACGATCAAGCAGTGCTAATAATAAAAAATAGGTGTTAATATTTACGATATCATATTAATATTTAACTTTTTAAACTTCTTAAAAGATTATTTTATAATATTTAACATATTTAGAATAAATCTATAAGAAAGTTATTTTTTAATTATTTTTATAATTAATTAATGATAAAATTATTATTTTACGTCATTATTTCTTTTGACACCCAAATTGATTTGGGTAGATTAGTGCTATCTGTATCTTCCAAGGGTAAAACATAATTTAAGCAAAACCTCGGGAGGGACAATGGAATTTGTTCATCAGTGAGCCGGGGAAACCGCATTGTTGAAAGGTTGCTTTCTTCCTCCACTGAAAAGATATTTCAGCAATTCGCTTTCTTCTTTTTGCCCAGACACACAGCCCATTCACATTAATTGTCATCTAGGGCTTTTCAGAGAACTTCACTGACCAGTATATTAATGATAGACGATCTGAATCTCAACTAGGAAAGTCCAAAAGTCCATCTTTATTTTAAGAAGCATACAATAACAGAAAATTCTCATATGATTCTGACTGAGTCATTAATACTCTCTTTATGATAATTTGCATGTGTTAAACAAATTGGATAAGGCAGCTAAGGAGGATCCGCCCTCGTTCAGTGCTGCTTTTCCTTCGTTTTTCATTGCATTGATTTGTTTCCTCAAAGACTTGCCTTCCTCCGACTCCATTAGCTCTCTCACTCGCTTCTCCACCTCAGCTGAACCCACAAGACCGTTCTCAGATTTCATTGGTAGAGCGATTTTCGTTTCCTCCACCATAAATATACTATTCAGTTTTTGCTCAGCGTAGAGAGGCCATGCCACCATGGGTACACTGGCAAGAACTGCTTCAAGCACCGAGTTCCACCCGCAGTGAGTGACAAACCCACCCACCGAATCATGATTTAATATCTTCACCTGTGGAGCCCAGGATTTGAGAACTAATCCCCGGTTCTTAGTACGATCCAAGAACCCTTGTGGAAGTATCAAATCCAAATCCGGGTCTAGTTGCTCTGGAATGGCCAGCATTTTGTTCCTAGAAGGTGGATTCTTCACCACCCACAAGAACCTTTGCCCACTTTTTTCCAACCCAATAGCAATTTCCTTCAACTGTTCCTCGGAGAATAATCCCAGGCTACCAAAACACAGAAAAACTACGCTTTGGCTAGGCTGTGAGTCGAGCCACTTCAAACACTCGGGCCTATCATGATTTTCATCTACACCAGAGTCTTCTCTCTGATTATCTGCTGTGGTTAATGGTCCGATGCAGTAAATGGGTGGTGTGGATCCATCCGAAACGCATAATCCGTCATTCATTGCTTTGACAGTTCTTGATTCAAGATTTTCAAAAGTGTTTACTATAATTCCCGCTGACCTTGACCACTTCATCGAGCTGTCTATAAAGAACTGATAGGCCTTGTTTTCGCGTTCAAGCACTGGTTTTGGCATTTCTTTGGAAGGAATGGGCGGCACGCCAGGGATGTTAATAAGAGTGTCGATATCTTTAAGGTTTTGGGTGATGGTTTTGTGTATTGTTGGAAGGTACAGGAAGACAGCCAATGCACCACCACCAGAAGTGAAGAATCCGAAAGAAGGTATGTTGAGCTTAGCAGTGACAGAGAGAGCAGTGGAACAGAAGAAGTCCGCAACAAAAGCAGAAACGGTGTAACTCTTGGAGATAGATACCAGGACTTGATGAAGATTAGGATTATTGAGCCGCAGAACTTCGAAGGTGAGTGTTTCATGGTGACGAGTGGAGGAGTTAATCGATGGAGGGAGGGTAATCGTGGGAAGATGGTGGAAGATAACAGAAGGAATGGAAGCTGAAACTTTGTCAATATATGAGGCAGTAGAGCCGTCATTATAGGGCAAATCGAAGATGATAATGTGAATGAAGAGTGAAGGCTTATGTTTGAGGATGAGCTTAGCCAACTCAACCATGGAGATTATATGGCCAATGGCTGGCGAAGGATACATAACTATGGACTCCATTGAGCTTGACGCTATGTGTTTTCCCAGAGAGATAATGAAACACGCATACTTATAGCACCAGTCCCGCCACTACTCCCAACGATCCAATATTTTATCCGATAATTTCTTGAATCACCCGGAAAACTGTAGCCACTGGTCAATCTCGATTTATGCATGGGGAACGTCAAAACCTGCCAATTCCTCCAATGTTGCATGTGAAAAAGAAGTAAAAGACTGGCAGATCATATCACATAATTCTCTCATTACTAATACGAGTAAAGTTTTATTGTGAATCTAAAAAAAATTAAATATTTATCTGTAGATCAAAATAAATATTTAAATTTAATAATTAACTTATTAAATATTAATAATTGTAAGAATAATTTTCTTTCTTGAGTAAAAAAAGAAATTTAAAATAATAAAAGAAATTTTATAAAAATATTATGACAAAATAAAATAATAAAAAAATAAAAAATTTTTAAAATTTAACAAAAATATTTTTTAAAATTTTGAAAAAAATTGTTAGTATCACTTCCGACTATAATCGTCGAAAGCTAAATCAGGTAATAAGAGACGATCAGAGATTTGATCATTCTTATTTTAATTGAAGTGGACAGATCTAACAGGAAACTAAATGAGATAGTCTTTTTCTAACCACCTAGTTTGATTTTTTACGGTGGTGGATAGTTTTTTTTTTTAATTTTGTTAATATTTTTATTAAAATTTTAAATTTTTTATTATTTTAATTTTTGAATTTTTTTATTAAATTTTAAATTTTTTTTATTATTTTAATTTTTGAATATATTATTTTTTAGTTATAAATTTTTAATTATTTTTATTTTTTATTAAATATGTTTTTATTATTTTATATTAACAAAATTAAATAAAAAAATATTTTATAATGGCCCATTAATACAGGGTATTTTCAAATCTTAGATCTTACATCTGGTGGACTTAAATAATACAGGAAGTCCAAATTTTATGTAGGAAACATGGGCAACAATGCCTGCTTCTATGGTGGTTTTTTTTTTTTTTAGTCAAAATACATTTAACCTGAACAAGACTTGGAATAGACAACATGATATTTCTGGATTGGTTTCAAGCAACTACCTCAAACTTGAACCTCATAACAATTAAGGCCAAATGACTAAATTCCACTCAAAGTTTTTCTAAACTATAAATTCTCCTTCATCAATTATTAAATATTAATAGTTAAAAGAATAGTTTTATTTTTTAAATAAAAAATTTAAATAATAAAATAAATTTTAAATAATATTAAAATATGTAAAAATAGATTTAAAAATAGTAAAATTTAAATAGAGACAACTATCATTGAAAACCAAACTAGGTTTATGAGACACGCAGACATTTGCATAAGATGATTAGACTTAACATTTTCCTTTTGATGAAATTGACTAAATCTAGTCACATTCTTTATCAATAATGGCTAAAAATAATCATCTTTGTCTAATTCCTACTATCATTAATGGTGGAGTCGATGAGACATTTAATTCAGTTTTAGATAGTGATAACAACTGTTTTGAAAATTTTTTTATACTTTTTATTTTTTATTAGTTTTAATTTTTTTTTTGTTTATATATTTTAATATTATTTTATAGTTTTATTATAATATTTATTTTTTGTTAAAAGCATTTTAACCATTTTATATAAAAAAAATCAACAGAATTAGATAAATAATGTTTTATGAATAAGCTTTTAGGTTTTAAAAGTGGAAAATTTTGGGTGGGATTATGTCCTCTGCCCAACAATTAATTATTAACTTTATGGGGTTTGCTTGGGGAGGCTTTAGCCTCTCTCAGTAAGAATTCCAAAGAAGGTTCTTCCATTAATCATTCTAAACAGCCAATAAGGCTAAGAAGAAATGCAAGTAGCTGTTGGCTTAACAACTGTATTGTTTTATTAAAAAAAAAAAAACAAAGTCCCATCTTCACCAAGGAAACACAGATTTTCAAATCCCCATCCCACATGTGTTCTAGCAAAATCATATATATATATATATATAAAACTGTATCAATTTCTTGGTTTCTCCCATTTGTTAATATTATTAAATTCTCTTAAATCGTTCAACGATGTTTAAGTTAAAATTTTTCTTGTTAACTTTTAAAACTTTATTTTTTTAATCAAATAAAAATTAAAAAAAAAATTATTTATATGTGTTGGAGACCCATAACCTTCTAATTAGTAAAATAGTCTATATTCAGATCCTTTTAACCCTCTTTTTTTAATATTAAATCATATTTATGATTTTTCAGTGAACAAACAAAAATTTTTTGTGCTTATTTTACTAAAACAAACTTATCCCAATAAACAAAGCTATATATATATATTGTGTTCTTTAATGAGAAAAAAGGCTTGAAATCTGGATCTCTCATGTGTTTGAGTAAAATATGAAGCACCGATTATGGGAATAGTCAATGGATTTTGCTATGTAGTGCAAGTTTACACGGCTCGTATTTAGTTTCTAGAACCAATTTTTTTTCTTTTCAATCTCAAATGTAATTTAAAAAATATTTATTTTATGAATTTAACAGCATTATTTTTCCTTTTAAAAATATTCTAATAGGTTTCAAATTTATGTTAAAGGTTTTTAAGTACGACTTTCAAACCCAATGTTCTTGCCCTCTTGACACCAAGTTATTTTTGTTTCAAGTTCAATGTTAATGGTTTCAGGTTTATTATTCTGATTTTCAAGTTTTATTTGTTGGTTTCAAATACAATATTATTTGTTTAATGTTTTACCAATTATATTTCAATTAAGATAACAAGATCGAAGAAACTCAATTATATTTTTTAATGAAGAGATCGGGCATTTATTTTTTATTAAATAAATCATATATTTTGAATCTCTATTTCTGAGAAATCAAATGGATCTTAATTAAACTAGTGTTATCAAGAGTTTTAACCCAATGTAATTCGAACTTTCAAGTACCATAATTATTTTTGAATATTTTCCAAAATCTAATCATGATCCACTT
>JAJEJH010000562.1:69005-214691 GCA_026122585.1 Anacardium occidentale
CCAATTTCTAAGGCTCCGTACCGGATGGCTCCAGCTGAGCTTCAGGAGTTGAAGAAGCAGCTTCAGGAGTTAACAGATAAGAGGTTTATCAGGCCGAGTTGTTCACCTTGGGGAGCTCTGATTCTGTTTGTTAAGAAGAATGATGGGTCGATGAGGATGTGTATCGACTATAGGGAGTTGAACAGAGTAACAGTGAAGAACAAGTATCCCCTGCCGAGGATAGATGATTTGTTTGATCAGTTGAGAGGTGCAGCTGTGTTTTAAAAAATTGAATTGAGATCTGGGTACTATCAGGTCAGAATGGCAGATAGAGATGTTCCCAAGACAGCTTTCAGGACCAGATACGGGCATTATGAGTTCGTGGTCATGCCATTTGGGTTGACTAATGCTCCAGCGATCTTTATGGATCTGATGAACCAGGTGTTTCATAATTGCTTAGACCGGTTCGTGGTGGTTTTCATTGATGACATTCTGGTGTATTCCAGGAGTGTGGCAGAGCATGAGGAGCATCTCAGATACGTGCTTCAGAGATTGAGAGACAGACAACTGTATGCCAAGTTCTCCAAGTGTGAGTTCTGGCTTGATAGAGTTGTATTTCTGGGTCACGTGGTTTCAGCAGATGGCATTTCAGTGGATCCCAGTAAGGTAGAGGCAGTTTTGAGTTGGCCAAAGCCGAGGACAGTAAAGGAAATCAGAAGTTTCCTTGGATTGGCAGGTTATTATAGGAGATTCATAGAGGGATTCTCTAACCTAGCAAGGCCTCTCACTGCCTTGACTAGGAAAGAGGTTCCATTTGTTTGGTCTGATGAGTGCGAGGCACGATTCCAGGAGCTTAAGCAGAGATTGACTAGTGCTCCAGTTTTGGCGCTACCACAGGAGGGAGTTGAGTTTGACATTTATACAGATGCGTCCCATCAGGGGATTGGGGCAGTGTTGATGCAGAGTGGTAGAGTTATTGCTTATGCCTCCAGACAGTTGAAAGATCATGAGATGAGATATCCCACTCATGATTTGGAGTTAGCTGCAGTTGTGTTTGCCTTGAAGATTTGGAGACATTACTTATATGGAGTTAAGTGTAGCATTTATTCAGACCACAAGAGTCTGAAATATTTCTTCACCCAGAGAGAGCTCAATATGAGGCAGAGGAGATGGTTAGAGCTGGTGAAAGATTATGATGTTGACATCAGATATCATCCAGGGAGAGCCAATGTAATGGCAGATGCTTTGAGCAGGCGAGTAGCCTTATCCAATCTTTCAGTTCAGAGAGAGTTGCAGTATGAGATTGCCAGAGAGCAGATTGAAATAGTGACTGCGGGTTTCTCCAGATTACAGATCAGATCTTCTTTGTATGATGAGATCAGAGAGTGCCAGATATCTGATGAGTGGACTCAGAGTATGCTTCAGAGGATGGTAGAGAGAGCAGTGCCAGACTTTGAGTTCAGAGATGGGATCTTGAGATTCAGAGGCAGAGTATGTGTGCCACAGAGTTCAGAGTTGAGGCAGAGGATTTTGTCAGAGGCACACAGTACGGTGTATTCAGCACACCCAGGCGGTACAAAGATGTATCAGGATCTCAAGAAGAGTTTCTGGTGGTCAGGCATGAAGAAAGACATAGCAGATTTCGTTTCCAAATGTCTGGTATGTCAGCAGGTTAAGGCAGAGCATCAGAGACCATCAGGTTTACTTCATCCCTTGAGTATTCCTGAGTGGAAATGGGAAGATATCTCCATGGATTTTATTTCCGGTCTTCCCAGAGTTCAGAAAGGATTTGATGGCATTTGGGTGATTGTGGACAGGCTGAGTAAGTCAGCTCATTTTCTGCCAGTCAGACAGGGCATGTCTACTGATCAGTTGGGGAGATTGTATATCAGAGAAGTGGTCAGACTCCATGGTGTTCCCAGGACTATAGTGTCAGATAGAGACTCCAGATTCTTGTCAGCTTTCTGGAGATCATTGCAGAGAGCCTTGGGGACCAGATTACAGTTTAGTTCAGCCTACCATCCTCAGACAGATGGGCAGACCGAGAGGGTGAATAAAATTCTGGAGGATATGCTTAGAGCTTGTTGTATGGACTTCCAGACCGATTGGGCAGAGTTGATTCCCCTCATGGAGTTCGCGTATAATAACAGTTATCAGGCGACTATTCAGATGGCTCCATTTGAGGCATTGTACGGTCGGAAGTGTAGATCTCCTCTTCATTGGGATGAGATTGGAGAGAGAGATTCCCTAGAGACAGTTGTTGGTCCAGAGATAGTTCAGGGTATGATTGAGCAGATCCGAATCATCAGGCAAAGGATGAAACAGGCCCAGGATCGACAGAAGAGCTATGCAGACCTGAGACGCAGAGAGATTGAGTTTGCAGTAGGCGACAGAGTATTCCTGAGAGTTGCACCGTACAGGCACGTGCTCAGATTTGGCAGAAAGGGGAAGTTGGCCCCTAGATTCATTGGTCCCTATGAGATACTTGAGAGAGTAGGGACAGTTGCCTACAGATTGGCTTTGCCAGCTAGCATGGACAGGATCCATAATGTGTTCCATGTGTCGCAGTTGAGGAAGTATGTGGGAGATCCTTCTCATGTGCTTCAGTTTTCAGAGGTTGAGTTGGCTGATGATTTGAGTTATCAAGAGCTGCCAGTACAGATTCTGGACTATAAAGTCAAGGTTCTCCGGAACAAGCAGATTCCTCTAGTGAAGGTCTTATGGCGCAGTCAGAGAGTGGAGGAAGCCACTTGGGAGGTAGAATCTGAGATCAGGGATAGGTTCCCAGAGTTATTCAGGTAAATTCCGGGGTCAGAATTTTTATAAGGGGGGAGGAAATGTAGCATCCTAGATCCGGAAGCCCTTAGGGGTAGAATTTTGGGGTTAGAAATCGAATTCAGAAAGAGATTGGGAGTCTGGTTGAGTTCAAGGGTGAGTTGGTAAGTTTTCGAAGCCATGTGGCTTCCGTTGGAATCCTTTCGGAAGGATTCGATTAGGCGAGCGAGCGGGAAATAAGTTATACTTATTTTCCCTGGTGCACGACCGTGCATCATTGGTGCACGCCCGTGCGTGGCATAGTATTTAAGTGAGCCGTGAGTTAAGTTCATTTCTTTACTCACCCGTTTGCATTTTAGCCATATTCTCTCTTTCATTTCAGTGCCTCCCGTTCCTAGAGAGGAGACTCAGCAGCCATTAGCTCCCAATCCGATTAGAGAGCCAAGAGATTAGTGATTTGAAGCTTGGTTTCAAAGCATGGAGAGAGGTAAGTGTTCCTCACTTCTTCTTGCGTTTTCCTAGCTTGTTTGATGAGTGTTGATGCCATGGATGAAGGTATTGCATGCTGATGAATGTGTGGAAGGTTTATATGTGATTGCATGTTGATTTGGTTGATAGATTTCCACCCTTGAAGCTTGCATGTGTGTATGTATGGCTTTAGAAAGAGAAAGAAGATATTTCCATGGTAAATCGTGGAATGATCGATGCATGTGGTATATGATGTTTGAATTGTGTTATTTGGGATGTGGATAACATGTGTTTGAAGTGTGATTACAATTGGATGTGTTTTGGTTGGCCATTTGTGCATTTTCCGAGCGGTGCTTTGTTGAAGAACCAGACGCACGACCGTGCGCCATTATGGCACGGCCGTGAGCCTGTGTTTCTCCAGATGCACGCCCGTATGCACGACCCATGCACGGCCAGGAAATGTACATGCACGCCCGTGTGTCCGCATACGCACGCCCGTGCATAGGCAATTTCAGGGACAATAAATAGTAAATTCCCGAGAGTTACACGACCAGGCGCACGACCAGTGCACGGTCCCGTGCGTCAGGGTGCACGCCCGTGCACATTTCATGCACGCCCGTGCATCAGCAGAATTTCAGAAAAATGTTATTGAATGGGAAATCGAGCATGCGAATTCAGAATAAATATTTAATGGCTTCAGATAAGCATCAAATAAGCATGTAATGAGTTAATAAGCTGCATATGCATGTCATGGCATTACATGTAGCTTCAGAGAGGATCAGGGGATCCGAATTCAGCAGTATTCAGAACCCGATGTACGGGTGAGAGTATAGGGTGAATACGAGGGGGCATCTGTGGGAATCAGCCTTCTGACACCAGTCAGAACGCTGAGCAGTGTTTTCAGATTCAGTTCCTGACACCAGTCAGATGATTCAGCAGCATTTCAGTTTCAGCTCTCTGACACCAGTCAGATCGTAGCAGTGCAGATATCAGATTCAGCTTTCTAGCCGGTAGCTAGAATGGTTAACCCACATGGCCAGGATGCCGAATCCCTGTATTACCCAGTCTGATCAGCACAGCAGGTACCCGAGGGTACAGAGAGAGGTATTCAGATGCATGCATCCAGTTTTCAGTTAGCATGACATGACATACACATCATGACATGCATCCATATGATAATAATGAATGAATGAGATACAGATAACAGTTTCCAGATTCCAGCAAGCGCATAGATGTATGATTAGGGCCGAGGCCAAGGTATGTGTTGTTTATGTGATTGTTGTGCTTGCTTGGGTATTGAGGGAAGTAAGGAGCGCTTACTGGGTGATCTTTATCACTCATCCCCCTCCTTCTTCCAGTTTTGCAGGTGTTCGTGCTGGGTTCGAGGAGCGGTTGGATCGAGGCTGACGGAGAAGGCATGCACACACACCTCGATCAGTGTATATCAGTTTTGGACCTGTGTGGTCATTGTTGTACATGTTTCGTATCCAGATGTACAGTATATGTATATGATGTAGGCCAGTGGGCCCTTGTACAGAACAGTTGTATATTTCAGATGTATATATATATATATATATGATGTATATTCAGATGAGCTTCCGCGTGTATAGAAATGTAAAGCATTGTACAGTTTCAGTTATTCTGTTTTCGTAGGATTCCCGTCGCGGGTACCCATATTTTCAGATGATTAATAAAAGCTCCCCAAATATTGTTATTATTCAGCACAGCAGGGGTACTCGTGGCGGCGGGTCCTACATATATAGACTTGCAACATGATGCCTCTCATGAGATACACACTATATTATCTCGTGGTTAAAATGGTCTTTTAAATTTTGAATTGGGGTTAAAAGAGAGATTTTTTAATCAAAGACTAACCTTAGTGAGTTAGGAGGGTAGAATAGTCCTTTTAGAAGCTTTATATGCAGCTTATGGAAGGAGCACGATTGTGCATCTCTAGACACATGCCCATTCACCCCTTTTTTGTCATGCAAGCCCATGCATCTTACTGCACACCCGTGCATGTTTGTTAATATATAAAGTCAGAGTTTGTTTCTTCACTTGTTTCAGCTAGTTTCTCATCCTTTTTCTCTTTCTTTCTCTCTAGCTAACCCTAACCAAATTGAGAGAAAGATCATTCAGTTTTTAGCAGCCAATCTGATCAGGATTTAATCAAATATAGAGAGATTGAAGCCATTAGCAATTTTAGGTAAGTATTTCCTTACCTCTTTCCCTATTTTCAGAGTATATAACATCTTAGACATATTATTTAGTAATGTAAGCATGTTACCAGTTTATTAGCATGATGATAGGATGATGATGATGAAATAGAAGAGAGATTTGAAGGTAGAAGCATGCTTAATTTCTCTTGATGCATGTGTGTGTGTGTGTATTTAACAGTTTAGAAACATTTTAGGTTGTATTTGGTTGTGATTGATAGGGGAAATGTGTTTATAGTAGTGTATTTTCTATGTGTATATGTTAGGATAAATTTAATTTAAGTTTGATTAAGATTTAGGTTGAGATTGAAGGTGATTCTATATGTTTCAGCCATGGTTGCCGAAATAGAATAGGACGCACGTATGTGTCTTGTTTTATAGGGTCACGATTGTGTACGCAACGTGTGCACGATTGAATTTTAGTTGGGTCATGACTGTGCACTTGAGGGTCACAATCATGCATTAGTTATAGAGAAGAATAAGCCATAATTTTCAGAAGTTAACATGGTTAGGTTACATAATTGGCACATGGCCCGTGCACCTTTATGCACACTCATACGTCTGATCATGCACACCCGTGCACTTAGTTAAAGTTTCAAAATTTTCAGAATAAGTATAAATTAAGTAGTGAATCATTAATAAGAACCCAAATTCAACAGATAATCATTAATAATAAAACATATTAAGCATTGTAAGCAGAATAACTAAAAAAACAGCAACTTAAGAACAAATAAAAATGGGTAGAAAGAAGAAAAAAAAGACAGAAAATTATGGTAGAGAAACTTTTAAAATAAAGAATTAGAAACAGTAAGATAAAATATTTTTCTAGAACCACACATTCACACACAAGTAAAGAGAAACTTAGTAATAGCTTAGAAATAGCCTAAATAACCAACAGAATATGATCGAAAAAAATAGATAGAAGCAAAAAAACAGTTATAAAAACAATATAGAAACATATAAACAAAAAAACTAACAGATACATCATAGAACACAGAACAACTCACACAGAATATATTTAGAACAGTTATTTAGTTAAATAGAATATATTCAAAACAGAAGAAAAGTAAGTTAACATACATTATATGCATTACATGATGTGACATGTCAACTTAGTGTTTTCAGAAAGGGATCAAGTGATTCACATACATATATTTTTAAAGTACAAAGATAATAATACAAACATCATTTTAAAAATGAATACGAGAAGGTATATGTGAGTTATACGCCTGCTAAAGAAAGAACTAATGTTACATTTATATACACTAGTATGCATCTATACACCTACTAAAAAGGGAGCCAGCGTCAGATACGCTCGTATGCAGTTGTATGCCTATTAGAAAAGGAACCAACGTAGTGCATATTGATATATGTGCTGATATGCATCAGTTATTTGATTTCAACTTACTGATCAAGTGTCAAGAAGTTGATGAATTACATGGTCGAGTGTCAAATCTTTATATTCATCAATTTGTGTAATATAGTAAATATCTTCAAATATGTAGATATTTTCAGATATAGTTCTTACTCAATTGTCAACACTTTAGGATTTTTGGATCCCAACGGTATTTTTAGAAAAAACTAGTTTTAAAAAGATATTTTCAGCAAATTGGCCTAAGGGTTTAGCTATGATTTTCAATATCATCATATATGATTTTAGTATACTTCACATTATGTCATACATAACATAAAAGTAAGAAAAATAAAGAAACTATAACATGTATAAGTAAAACAACAAAGAAACTATCAGACGAACCAATAACTAGTAATACACTTAGAGTACACAACATTAGAAATATAAGCATGAACAGAATACTAGATATATAACATAATTAGCAAGTTTACAATATAAGATATAAAATAGAACAACCAGAGAATAAACTAGTAAGAAAAAGAAATCAGCTAAAGTAAATCAGCTAAAATAAATCAGTTAAAGCTCAGAAAAAGTCATAAGTACAACCTAATCAGCTAAATAGCTTCAATAAGAACCGTAATCAATATCATAGTAAGAAGAGAAATTAGATAGATCCTCATGAGCAATCATGAGTATTACAACAGAAAATATGTATTAGCTACCTTCTAACTTAAAGAAGAAAGATAGTACAGTAAAAAGAAAGTGATAGAGTGCTAGACCCGAGGATCAAATGATTCATGCTTTACTATATATGTATACTTATATACGTAATTATGATAACGTATGAGTTAAAGCCTCTGAAAAGATGAAGTCTATATAGTATTTAGAGAAACAAAGCATAGTTAGACGACTAAAAAAATATAGTCAGTCAGAAACAAAATGTCAGATAAAAAGCAACCATATGTCATAAATAGAAACAAAAGATGAACTTAGCTAAGAATCTAAAGGAAATCTGAGTGTGTTAGCTTATAGAGACTAATAAAAAGAAAAGTAGGATAATGAATATTAGAAAGAGAATAAAACTAAGTGAGTTAGTTCCAACTAGATCTCTTTTATGGTAAGCCTTATATGTATACTCATATACATATTTATGACGAGGTGTAAAGTAGAATAAAAACAGTAAAATAAGCTAGAACAAAAGAAGTAGCTTACTTAACTAGTCAATATCTAAGTTAAGTTTGTCAGTTTAACCGTGATACTAGTCATAGGCTAAGTAGAGTCTATTCGACTAGGCATACAAGAAAGAATAGAAGCTAGAATAGAAATATGTCTAGAGCTAGAGTAGAAGAAGCTATTAGACTATCAAATACTTAGTTAAAGTCATATGTATAACAACTATTCAATTGAATTATAAAGCTTAAAGCCTATTCGAGGATAGAGATAGAAGATGCTTATAGAGTGACTTGTCACTCATCCCCTTCAGTTTTCTTTTTTACAGGTTAGCATCTCGAGGAGTTAAGCTTAGAGTACGAGATGGCTTGAATGGGTTCTTACTCGAGTTTTCAATTATATATATATATTCAGTTTTCAGCATATAACATGTTGGTGGCTTGCATGTTTTGTATTGTTTATGTATATAGGATGTACAGTATTATTTATATTTTCAGATATTATTATTATTATTATTATTATTATTATATATGTAGTAAAGTATAAGTTTTATTCAAGATATTATATAGTAGGTTTTAGTATTCCACAACATTTCATTTACAACTTCCGTGCAGTGCATAGTTTTCAGATAAATAATTGTGTAGGATCTTTGTTGTATATACTAATAAAGACCTTTTTTCTCAGAAAAATATAACAATATATTAATATTTTGCTAGTAAACATATATATGATAGTAACAATAGTATATACGACATTGGGTGCTATTCACACAGACAAGGTTTGATCTTTGCATGGTCATGTGTCTTCTTTATCTGAGTGTGCATCCAAGTATTGACTTTTGACTTAACTTGACTTGACTAGTCTTACACAAGAAGCTTGATAGTATGTCTTCACTTTTATGACATATGATCATACGTTCAAAAGTTACGTAGTTATACATTTCTACATCTTGTTCCACAAACGTCTACACAACTAAATAATTCATGTGTCTTCTTATATAAGACACATAGACGTGTTACTGAGACACACATGGTTGTGTGTTTGACCAGAACTACAAAAATAAAAATCTTTTGTCTTACTTTGTCATAATGAATTCATACAAGAACAAGTTACATATTTAAACCTAAGTTTTTTATCACATTAAAATACCTTGACGTCAAATCATTTCCATTTTCTCACTAAGGTTTGTCTAAAAATTATTTTTTTCATCTTATATAGATGTATGTATGTATATATCATCATTTTTTCTATAACTATTTCATTTTAAAATTATAAATTTTTTTGCTTTCCTTCCTCCTCTATTAATAGTCCTTTCTCACTCCTCGTTTGGCACCTAGCCTTCAACTACTTCATTTCTCTCTCTCACTCTTTCACATTTCTAGTTGCTCATAGCCTTGATTTTCTTCCATCTCTACTGTCAAACCCTTTCACATTCTTCTTTTTTAGTCCCTTCATCATGGCTTAGCCACCAATTACTTCTCCATCATGGCCTAGCCACCAACTACTTCATCACTTCCCTTGCTTGCAACTACTCCCATTCCCAAATCATGGCCTTGTCGTCCATGTGCCCCTACCACATATAGGTAGCGTTGTAGTTGATATCTATCTCAGATTATAAGAAAAAAAATTTCAGATTCCAAAAACAATTTTTTTTTTTGCAATGTCATTCAACAATAAGAAATTGAAACTCTTTTCTTTGGCCTCTCATGAGTAAAATCCTTATTGGTTTAATCGTTGCAGAAATTTGAGCTACGGTTGGGAACCCTACTAACATGGCAACAGTTTGTATGTAAACTAATGATAAACTTCCCTTGAATCAATATTAGAATTGCAAGAACCAACAATTCCTTGATGCAAACTAATTCACGACTTCGACCATTTTTTCTTTTTTTTTTTTTGATTTTTAAATTTTAAGACATAAAAATGACAAGTTTACCTCTTTATTATAAATTTTAGTTAACAAAATTAGATATTAGATAAAAAATTTTGATTTATACATTTAAGAGGGGGTGAAAATTTGTTTTTTAATGGTGGGAAATTTTAATCATCAATTTTTTTTATCTATATTGATGATATTTTATATGATGGGAAAGAGGTTGCATAAATACCGTGTTAGATTCTAGTCTTTTTATATTGGGAGGTAGTGAGATTAGAGTGTTCATTTTGATCTATATTGATGATATTTTGTTGATAAGGCTTGATATTGAGTATATTGAAAATCTGATACATGATTTAAATACTCAATTATCTTTGAAAACTTTGGGAGAAATTAGTTTTTTGTCTTAGGAATCAATTTAAATATGCAACTGAATTACTAGTAAAAACATTTATGCAATATGTCAAGCCTTGCAAAGTCCTATGGTGTTAAGAGTGAGGTTGTTTATAGAAGATAGTGAGCCATATGAATCCCACACTATGTAAGAGTAATATTAGGGCTTTGCAATAGCTTACAATAACTAGAGCAAATTTATCCTTTGTAGTAAACAAATTAACTTAGTTTCTTATGGAAACCACATTGTTACGATGACAAGCATGAAAGAGGGTTTTAAGGTATATCAAAGGCACACAAATTTTTGGGTTGTTAATCAAACTAGTCTCAGTGTGTACAATAAAAATTTTTTTAGATGTTGACTGGGTTGGGAGTTTAGAGGATAAAAGATCAACCTATGGATTTAATGTTTTCTTTGGTTCAAATCTAGTTCAAGTGGCCTATAAGAAAATAAAGTAGTGGCTTTATCCTTAATAGAAGTAGAATATAATGCTATAAGTCAAATTTAAGTTAAAACTGCATAAATCAAAAGTCTTTTGATTCAAATGAAGATTCCCTAGTTGTCTACTCCAACAGTATGGTGTGAAAACATTAGTGCAGGCTTTTTAACACAAAATGCAGTCTTTCATAATAGCACAAAACACATTGAAATTGATATACACTTTGTGAAAGATTAAGTAATAGTAAAAAAAAAAAAGTTAAAAGTGTATTGTATGTCTATTCAATATAGGTCATTGATATCTTAAAAAAACCCTTACCTATTTCCAAGTTTAACGCAATGAGGGAGAGACTAAATGTAGTAAAGCGGCTCACTTTTACAAAGCAATGTGAAGAAGAAGAAGAAAGTAGTGTTTCATAGTTTTTGTTTGGTATACCAAACTGTTTGGGATTAATGAATTACCAATTTTCTTGGTTGAAGATCTGCGATTTATGATATTTAGAATATTGGTTGTGTTCAACTAATATGTTTTGTTGGTTGGCTGATTTGTTAAATGGTTTGCTTTCTTTGCCTAGTGGTTGACAACATGTTTTTGTGATATATGGTGGTTATTCAGATTGCAATGTAACTACTTGTTAATATCAAAGTTCTTTTACGAAGGATTGATTTTGTTTACTAGAAGTTGTTAGAAATAATCTAGGTTTACTTTTACTTGGTCTGTGATGGCACTAAAAGCTATTAATAATTGTTAGTAGGGGTTTACCTTCAAGAAAGAGTATTGTTCGGATGGAGTTTTAATCTTCAGGGGGAGTTAATGAAGTTTAAGTGGATGAGGAAGATAAAATATTGCATTGGTGTTGCAGTTGATATTGGTGGTACATTTCACTGGCTATAAAGTTTTAACTGAACTATAAAGTGAAACAGTGATATTGCATTTGACATTGAACAAAAAGAATTGAATTGTTCTTTATATTAGTTGAATGAGTTTGTTTATATACATGTCTAATACTGCATACTACAGCATTGGCTTGAGAGAGGATACAAAGTCAAGTTCCCAAAAGTCTACTATTTTTATATATTTAAAGCATTAAAAATGCTTGAATTATTGTTGTGATGTTTCATACAATCAATTACTTAGATTATTATTTATATATTTTAAAACAATTTCATTCCCAAACTTTGATAAAGTGACCTTTGTTTTTTTTTTTAATAACATTTACAGGAACCGACAGTTTTGAAAGCTGAGATTTCCCAATCACATTATGTGCAAAACCAGCACTAAACTCCTTAGTTTTTATAATTATTAACTAAAATTGGATAGAAATTTTATAATTTTTTTTGTATGAAACTATTATTTAGTTTTTAGTAAGGATAAAAGGGTATTCTCATACTTCTTCTTTTTTTTTTTTTTTTTACTATATAAAAAGATTATCAAATTTTAAAAAATAGATTTTCCAAGTTTAATGATGAGACATTAATTCATCAAAGTAAGATGAAAAATAGTCATTCAACCATTTTATAATTATTATTATTTGAACCATAAACTATTCATTAATGCTAAAGCAAGTGGGCTAACTAAACATTATTATCTTTTTAATGGAACTTATCGTGATTAATCTATAAAATTGAGAGTACGTTCAGAAAATTCAAGAATGAAAAGAAATAAAATCATGGCACGAATTCCAGGCTAAATATCACTTTGTAAATCTAAAATGAACTGACGAAGAAAGAATAAGAAGGGTTTATTAATCTAATAATTAATAATTAAAAAGCGTTAAGACAAAACAAATGTGCCCCGTAAGATCATGAAATGGCTGACAAGTTACATCGAATTCAGAAAGTAGCACATTTATGTATGCATAGGGAGAGTTGGGCAGCAGCGATGACAGGGTTATGGAAGTCACTGAATCAACATGAATTTTGGATTTTGATCCAATTGTAAATAACTTTGTCTCGTGAATACCATTCATGGATTCAAATACCCTTTTTTTATATTATTATTGCGGGCAGCGGGGCATTGGGTGTGGTTGCAGCTGCTGGAAAGGCTGCCACCTTGAAGCTGGACCATCGTATTCATAACTCAATAAGTAAAGAAAATGAAGCGTAGGTTGGATTTTTCGCCGGTCCCTTAAAATTCACAAACCGTTAGTAATAGAATAGAAAATGTTACACAGAATGACAGGGAAAGGGCATCTGGCAGTCTAATTGATGGAGCTAATGTTAATAGGGCGGCCGAGGCTTTTTGAAAAAAATCCGTAGCGTTAGGATGTTGCTATCAAAGGAATACACAGAGATTGCAAATGTTAGGGCCGAAGGACTTCTTTCCCACCCTAGCTTGAGGCCGGGGCAAAATCCCATTTTTCATATTTTTAAAACCTAAAATCTTGTATTTAAATTAATTTTTTATAATAAAATAATTAAAATATTATTTTAAAAAATAAAAATTTATAATAAAATTATAAAATAAATTATTAATATAAAAATTTAAAAAATAAAAGTATCTACCGCTGTAGATAATAAAACCATATAAGTAGAAACACCCATTTGATTAACCTCTCCGTTCGGTGGAAGTAACCAAATATAGTCGCCTCTGTAAAAACAATATTCTAAAACAATTAGTGAAATCATGACCAGTTATTTTCAATTACTTTTGTTGGTAGAGGTGGTCAGATCTGATCTTTTTGGTCAAAACAAGAGACGATCAAATCTGTTCGTCTCCATCGAATAAGGAAACCAGATTTGAGTGTCTCTGTCACAACAGAAAGCGGTTAAATTTGACTGTTTTCATCGAACAACGATACCAAATTTGACTGCCTCTGTCAAAACAGGAAGCGATCAAATCTGATCGTCTCCATTGAACGAGGAAGTCAGATCTGACCTCCTTTAGAACTAGATGATTAGAAACAGTTACTTGATTATATTATCTACGACCATCACTATCGACATTGACGATGGTTGTTGTTTTTATTTTTTAAAATTTTTAATGTTTGTTATATATTTTTAATTTTTTTTAATATTTTATATGTATATAAATTTATTTTATTATTTTATAAAATTTTAATTTAAAAATTATAAAAATATTTTTAAATTATTATTATTTATAATTTTTTTGATATTAAATTTAGTAAAAGATAAGATTTTGAATTTAAAAAATGTGGAAGGTGAGGTTTTGTCCCCCTCAAACTAGGGTGGGAATAAGTCGTTTGGCCAAATGTTTAATGCAAATGTTTTTAACAGAGGAAGAAGAAGAGGCTTTTTAATCTTCTGTGCCGAAGAAGAATCGAAGTGAGCTGTGAATGAAGTGTAATTATCAGGACCCAACAAAGAAGTCTCCCCAATTTAGTAGGGGGTCCTAAGTAGGCAGATAGGATGACTAGGTATTTTTTTTATACTTATGAAAGCAAGCATCTTGGGATTCGAGATTGTAATAAAAGCCTGTTACCAGACTTTGCCTGCCTTTTAAACTTTTTTTTTATGTCTTTAATTTCTGGACATAACTGATATTTCCCTTCAGATTTATTAGGTTTAAATAGCCACTGTAATGGTTAATTTTATTATTTATAATGCCATCTTAACATTCATATTTTATTATTTATTGAACTCTTCATTGTTCTGAAAGGAATGGTTTACATTTGCCTTGTTAAAAATTTGAACTCTACGCTTTAAAGAACTAACATTATTAATATAAAAATAATAATGGCATAATAGTAGAAAATTAAAATATCATGCATGTACTTATTTTACTTTTTTAAATTATTATACCACTCTAAATTAATAAAATTTTATAATAGCTATTTATATATAAAATATATTATCAACACACCATTTTATTCCTCTTTCGCTTTTACTTTTTTTTTTAATTCTTGTGGACAGTTTTGATAAGTTTGAGCGGATAAAGGTTTTGATAGATTCAAGCTTGAATAGATAATAATTTTAGTGAGTTTGAGTTTGGATAAATGACAATTATAATAACTTAAGTGTTCAAACTTGAATTGAAAGAGCTATATTACATGTTTTCAATTTTTTAAAATAATCAAACTATTATATTTGACGATTCTAATGGATTTGGATTTGAATAGGCGACAATGGGTTTGAATTTGAATAGATGATAATTGTTGTGGCTAGAGTTTTTAAACTTGAATTATAAGGATTGAATTACATATTTTTAAACCTAATAAATAGTCAAAATATCATGTTTAAAATATTACCATCAGATTTGTAAATGATCATTTTTAAATTTGTTGATAAAATTACTATTTTATCTTTATAATAAAAATTTTCTAACACAGTTAGATTTTATACAGAGAAATATGATTTTCTTATTCAATTAATAAACAAAGTGTTTTAAAGCAAAACCTTGGTCAAGAAAATGTGAATGACTTTTATAAGCCATCCTCATATCGTGTGTGTGTGTGTGTGTGTGTGCACACACACATATATATAGACTCGTATGACAATAGCTACCCATAATAGTTATTAGTAATTGGAATAAATGTTACTTGGCAGTTGACATATATTTGAATTGTCAAAACTACCATTATAAACAGCAGACCCTACACAAACATTTTCACATAAGAGATTAAAGAGCCAATATACATAGAATTGATAAACAAAGTATGAAGCAAATCGTGTTGTAGAAATAATTAACATTGGATTGCATTAATTGCTTTTTCAATTCAAGTGAAAGAATCGCTTTCAAGTATACAATTTGCTAAATTTGTATTTTACAAAATTGAAAGATTAAATCCAACAATTGGTATCAACCTAGGATTCTTAATTATTGCAATTCTATAAAATTAGAAAAAAAAAAAAGAATTATGGAATTTTGATTTAAATTGAATTGAATTCAGATTTTAGGCTTGAATTAAATTTGATCAAACTGCATGAAATTGGGCTTAGAAACAAGTTAATTTCTAGATATTAATTTCATGATTTGTTTTGTGAACTTGTGTAGGAATTTGATCAAAATAGATGAAAAATCAAGACTTACGGTGTCATGGGTTTTTTAGTGATTTCACAAAATTTTGACAATATAAACACCAAAAAATGGCATGGTTGAGATTGTTAGTTTAGGCTAATTAAAAGTCCTATCCTTTTTGGTTTGATCAATCATTAGAATCGACAAATTAAACATCACCAAAAATTAAGGTTGTTCAGGTAGTCAAGTTCTAATTAGATTAGAAAAACCCGATTACCTGATCCATTGGTCAATAAGTTGCTTGAACTTGTTGGTTGACAAGTTGACTTAATCAATCAATTGAGTAACCCAAACCAGTCAAACGTTCTAGGTTCATTAACTGATCAATGGTTAATAATGGTTGAATAATGACTAGTAAACAATTAACCCTTTCTTGGCTTGGCATGTGACAACATGTGGAGGATCGACTGACACATGAAGCTTTGTTATGATATGTGATATATGAGGCACTATTTCACATGTACTAGCATGTGACATCATTGTTTTAATGTGTGATGCACCATATTAGATCTTTGAAAGACACTATGGGTTATTATTTGTGTTATCAAGGATCAAATTTGTGTTAGGCTGGCCATTTAGCCTTATCCACAATGGAAGCCAAGTTTATAGTTTACTCAATTATTATGTAAGAATTTTTTTGGTTAATATTATCTGTGAATTTGGATATACAAGACAATGTTGCTAGATCCATAGTTGTTCGTTATGAATCAACCTATAAGAGCTTTTACAAAAGATCCAAAATTTCAAAATGAAACCAAACATAGCGATATGATATACAATTTTTTAAGAGATATCATCCCATAAAAGAAAGTGAGTGTATAATATATCTCTAAGCATCATATAGTTGTTGATCCTTTATCCAAATCTATTCCAAGAGATATATATGTTGTACGTAATGAATCTCTTTGATTTTGTAAACTGTAGTTGACAAGTTGCTAAGCTTATCTATTGTACATGTGACATAACATTGAAAACCATGAATTCTAGTTAATTTAATTTTTTGAATTTGCATATCTAAATTCTTGATATTTCACCATATATGCATCATGTTTAAAAGCTCAATAAGATTGTAATATCACACAAGTTACAAATTGACTCACTTATACGAGAAATCGTTTTTAAGGCTAAGAAAACAAGCAAAGATATGATTTATTTCTTGAGAAAAGAATTATTAAAGTTAGAATGTTGATTTGATGGGTAGTCAAGATGAGGTCATGAATAGAGATATTTGATAATGACTACTTTAGACTCCTATAACTAAAGAGCTTATGTAGGCCAGATATCCATTCTTAATAATTTGAAGATTTTTAGAAACTCAAGTTAGGTGTTAGATATAGTATTTGAACTTAGATATGTACAGTGTAGAATTATAGCATATGATTCATACCATATATGCATAATCGACTAATAACTACCTATAATAGTTATTGAAGGTTGAAATGAAAGTTACTTAATAGTTGACATGAACAACACACCACATAGATATTTTTACAAAAGTGATTAATAAGCCAATACATACAAAATCCAAAAACTTATAAGGCAAATCATGTTGTGGAAATAATTAACATTGAATCGCATTAATCAATTTTTTGATTCAATCCAAGTGAAAGAATCACTAACCATTATGTAATTAAATGAATTCACATTTTATAGAATTGAGAAATTAAATGTAACAACTTGAGGTTAGAATGACCTTTTAGACTAAAAATTAGAGAAAAGTGAGATTTTATGACGAAAAAATTGAGTTGAGAGTGCCTAGAGGTAAAATAGTTATATAAGGGCTGTGTATGACATCTGCATGTGTTTCACTAGAAGACTTTTGCATGTGTAATGTGGAAAAGTGTGAAAATATGATATTTTCATTGAGTACGATTGTGCGTTCTAAAGACACACGATCGTGCATGAGTCTAGTTTTAAATCAGTTACATAATGTAAATTTTTCTCATTTATCATATAAGTTTTTACCTAATTTTCATTTCCTATTGAGAATAACTAGAGGGTTGTGAGAGATAACTTAAGAGCTGAGACCTAAGTTAAGAGAAGAGAACAAGTTAGAGAGATAGAGATCATCCACAAACTAAGAGGTAGTGTTTCTTACCTTTTTCCCTATTCGATTAATTATGTCATTGTTGTTCTTTGTGATAAGATAAGGTTTCAACATGTTTGGTGATTGAAAAGCATGAATATATGATGAGATGATGTGATGATAATGATTTGATGAAACTTGTTTGCTTAGAAACATGTTTAATACATATATGCTTATATATAAGGGTTTAAGGGTTTTAATGCATGTAATGATGAGATTTGATGTTATTGATGAAGAAAATATGTGTAAAAGCATCATATCAATCCTATATGAATGTTTGAATAAGTTATTTATGGTTGGAATGAGTGTGTGTTTGGATCTGTGTTTTCAACCCTTGTTTCATAAAAGTGAAGCACGATGCATGATCATGTGCCCAATAAAGTGCATAACTATGCAATCGTATTTATTCAGCTTCATAGTTGTGTATGCACATACACGACTGAGGCATAAGTGATAGTGTTTTGTTTGGACACAATCGTGTGACTCAAGGTCACAATCATGTGTGTGTTTTAGTTTTGTAGGATCATGCAATGCAAGAACACGATTGTGTGTAACACATGACTGTGCATTCTAAATGTGCATGACTATGTAGTAAGTAAAAATGATAGAATCAGAATTTGAAACTTACACAAGTATGAGAATCTTAATAATAAGTAAATATAAAGAGATTTTATGTATAATAAGTATTACATGACATGACATGTCAAAGTAAAATAAAGTTTTTAAAAATGGATTAAATGATCTACATGCATAAGTTTTTAATTAAGAAGTCGATGTTTTAAACATCATGTTAAGGGTGGATATAAAATGACACTTATAAATTTGTACGTTCGCTAGAGAATGAGCTAACATACGTTAGAGAGGACATAATCTTTAATCAAACTTGTTAGAAAGAGTGTTAGTAATACTTCAGATTTTTTAGCTTACTAATCGTGCATCAGTATGGATGAACTCACATGACCAATATGTCAAATCCCTATATTCATTAGTTTAATTAGCATAACAATTTTCAGTTAAAAGTTTTATATTTGACCTATATGTAAAATGGAGATTTCCAAATATTATTTGTTACATGATCTTTAAATCATAATAGAGATTTTTCAAAAAACAGGTCCAAGGGCCAAGACATGAGTTTTTAGGATAATTTATACCATGACATATATATTATAACATGAATCAGAGTAAATATATCATGATAAGTAAAATAAAAGCAAAGATTATAAGATAAGTAAACAAATAAGACTAGAAACAAGTTAAACAAGATATTAAGACAAGAAAGAAAATAAAGAGTGTGGCAAATCATAAATGTATAAGGGTAAGAACCTATTTGTAGACAGAGTTGAGAAATACTTAGTGAGTGATTCTTCACTCATTTTCCAAATTTTCCTTCCCTTACAGGTGAGAAGATTTTGATGTTAAGATAGGTCACAAAACAACTATGGATGAGATATAGTTTTGATCGTGTTTTTAGCCTTGCCATATACCTTGTAGCATATATTTTGGCTAATAAGACATGCATGCATTGTATAGTATAATTTATGAGAACAATACGTATATTTTCGTAATAATAGTATATGATATTTTCAATATGATGTATATTGTATTATATAATTATGTTTTAAACTTTTGTAACGTATATAATTTTTGGTAAGTTTTAATGTGTATTATTGTTATTTATTAAAGATGATTAATTTAATAATAATGATTTTCAACAATAATATATATATATATATATATATATATATATATATCCGTATCATGGAGCCATTTCATGCAATATACGAACTCTATATACTTTTATTAATTTCCCTCTACTCCACTCAAAAAGGAAATATATTCTTCTAGCACATCCCTTGAGATAAAGATTTTTTAATACCGAAAATCCTTTATATTTATTATTTTTAAACTGCAATTTAATTATTTTTGTTTGAAAATTATGTTGTTATATATGGTTAATTTCTTTTTTTGGGTGGATGAAAGTTGATATAATAGAAATAAAATAATAATAATGAATATAATCATTAATAGTAGCCGCTTAGGGTTTGATTTAAGAAATTCAGTTTAATTATGTTGATTTTTTCATATACAGGAGAACAATGAAAAAGAAAAATCATCGAAACATTTGTCTAATAAAAAAGCAATCTAATCATTAATAATTCTCATGAAAATTGAAGTTGA
The DNA here is from genome assembly GCA_026122585.1 of Anacardium occidentale. NCBI lineage: Eukaryota > Viridiplantae > Streptophyta > Magnoliopsida > Sapindales > Anacardiaceae > Anacardium > Anacardium occidentale. Next base: position 88,918 of record JAJEJH010000562.1, read on the forward strand.
CTGAAATAAAAATTCTGCCTAAAGCAAAAATGGCCATTGAAATATAATGAGAAGATAAACCAAGGATGGGTGGAGTTTTAAAAAATGTCAATTGAATAATGAAATTTAACCAAGTATAAAAAATAGGGAAGCTGGGATTAGTGAAGAAATACTAGAGAAAGGTAAAGTTGGAATGAAATATAATATATTATGCACAAACTCAAAATTTGAACTAATTCTAATTATTATTGAAATTCAGAAAAAGATTTAGAGGGATTAAAAAACACACCTCTTTATATAAATAAAGCAATATAGAGGGTAGGTGTAAAGGGGAAATGAACTTCATTCATAATCTTCATAAAAAGAGAATATGAAACTGACCTATAATGGCCTCTTTCTTTTTGTAAAGTATAGATACTATCACCGAAGCTAGCCCACTTTTATTCGCTCATTTTTAAATGAGTTAATAATATTATGGGACAGCAAATTTTCCAAAGGAAGTATACATAAATTATTGAGAAGTAAACAGAGAAGAAAGATAAAACTGGAGATGATTTAATTATATTGAGGCCCTTGATCAATAGTATGAAGTTTGGAGGACCAAGTCATATTTGTTTAGAATTTTCTTGAGCACCAAAGACAAATAAACATACATTTCATTTTCAAAACTTCAATTAAACAACACTCTCCCATGAAAGGGAAACAAATTTAACATTGAATATATAAAAAAATACTAATTTTTAAATCCATCCAATCTCCTTGCATTATTCCATTGTTCCTTTTTATACCTTTCAAAATCAGTATCGTTATTGTCGTTTTCTTAATCATCTTCGTCCATGTCTTGTACGTAAGTCACCTCTTTTGTCCTCCTTACACGACCCTTTAACCAATTCACCACTTCCAGCATTGTAGGCCGATTATCAGGATTATTATCAGTACATCTCATCGCAGTAATAACCGTTGATTTTAGTTGATTACGATCAAACTTGCCCTTCAATCTAGGGTCTGCAATGTGATCAAATGCACCCTTTTGAACGTAAGGAGTGACCCACTGCACAATATCGCGTTTCAATCCTCCAGGGAGTTTCTCCAATGGCTTCTTTGCACTAATAATTTCTAAGAGCAAAACTCCAAAGCTGTAAACATCACAACTCTCAGAAACTTTCCCCCACATTGCGTATTCCGGTGCCAAATATCCTAGAGTTCCCTTTACTCTTGTGGTTAAATGAGTAACGCCATGGGGTATCAGCTTTGCAAAACCAAAATCGGCAACTTTTGCTTGAAATTCTGTATCTAAGAGGACATTACTTGCCTTTATATCTCTGTGAATTATATGGGGATCGGCCTCGTGGTGCAAATACCTTCAATAAATTAGACACCATAAGTATAAATTATTCTGATATATATATATTAGGAAGCATATTATATACTATTTTCTATATAATTGACAGAATGAAAAAAGCATTACGCTAATCCCTCGGCTGATCCGATGATTATGCTCATTCTCCGAGGCCAATCAAGTAAACAATCCGGCGCAAGTGGGCCGTGTAAATGGGTGATCAAACTGTGATTAGGCATGTAATCATAAACTATAAGCCTTTCATCTCCTCCTGCATAAAATCCCCTTAAACCTAACAAATTCTTATGTCTCACCCTTCCAAGTACCTCCACTTCAACAGCAAATTCCATTTCTGCTTTTGCACTCATCGCCTTCAACCGTTTCACTGCTATCTGCAAAATAATTAAAATCCTAAACTAATTTAGTTAATTTTTGCATCAAAATTTATAAATCACTTCAATCATTTCAATGGCTTCTATTTAATTAAAATAGAAAATACATATATATATAGTAAACTTGGTTGCATGCCTCGTTGCCTTTCCTTGTCCGGCCCCAATAAACACTTCCAAACCCTCCCTCGCCAATTTTGTTATCATTATGGAAGTTGTTTGTTGCATGAAGAAGCTCCTTGAGCGAGTAAATTTCCCACGGATAATCCCCGTTAGTGTATATGCTACCAATTTCCATACAAGGAAAAGGATAAGAATCATATAAATTATCTAAAGAAACTGCCCCTTTTAGTTAATGTAATCATACACAGACCTGATCTCCTGTTTCTCTTCCGAGACGCAGCAAAAACAATTCCAAATCATATTTTGACGGGTAAGATTAGTGGATACTGGAAGGTTATTGCTGTGGAGCAAGCAAGAAGAAGCAAATATTCGCAGATTTTCAAGCAGAAATAAGACTCTTATGTAGAAGACAAAGGAAAGCCTCGGAAGTCAAGGAATTTGTAGTATGATTATGTAAAAACAAGATGAACATGCTGGTGATAAAACATAACCTCCTGTATTTTAATGCTCGATGGGTCTCGCCCGGCTATCTTCTCTTTGTAAATGTCATTTTTTTTTTTTTTTTATTTCTCTTATTAAACGTTCCTAGAAATATTTTATTGTGTACTCCGGAATATATTACAACAATTAATTATATGGTAATTTGATAACCATAATTTAATCATAATTATGGTCAACTGATAGTGACCTTACAATTCCAAATAAGTACTTGATTCATGAACCTATTTATATGGACGGTCGATCACTTGATTGACCAGCTTTTTATGGTATATGGCATAAAAAGTTTAGGTTTCGAATAGCTGAGAAAATGTCATACTTCATGGACAATTAGCTGTACCTAAGTCATTTAATTCAAAGTTGAATTATTCTTTTATAGAAAAAAGGGTGGGAGGGAATTTCAAATTGGCTGCAGAACTCACACATTACTGACTAAAAAATGATAAGTTTTAACGTAATCTGGGAGTGATTCAGTATATTAAAGATCACTGAATTGGTAAACTTAAATACTCTAGCATGGGTTAATTCTTATAGAACATCGTAAGGAAAAAAAAAAAAAAAAATACCAAAATTATACTTTAAACTCATTACTGAAACGTTTTGGGCTGTATTGTTTTTAGTGGCCATACAGAGGCTCAAAATGGTTATTTCATGTCAAAACATGTGGGCTTGCAGTGCAGGCCACATACATTTAGATAAATGCATAAATCGGCTTCCCGAGACCGACAGTAAAGGACGGCCCATACCAGCAGTGAATGTTGCAGGGTTTTCGTGATTCGTTAATTTGGATTTTTCCGAATATGGCATTAATGGTGCTCAAGATAAAGATAAAGGCGCTCCACTAACTCTTGAAGCACTCCAGTTATAAATTCTTTTATTCTCTTTAAGCACAAACATTCTCTCAAAAATTTACACATAAATTTTAAATAGAGATAGAATGGAGAATTAGATAATAGAAAGAATAAGAACCTAAGGCACAATTCTCTAACTCTCCTTCCTTCAAATTAGTTTGTTTTTATTTGAATGGAAATAGTTGTTGCAGCTGATTTAAGAGCAATTACAAAAATTATAGGCAGATACATAGTCATACTAAGGTTGGATTTGAATCGAATATATTTGGATTTGTTTTTAAGTTTGACTCAAACAAGCCTAAAATAAACTATTCAAACTTGAACACAAACACAAACACAAATCCGAACTATAGTTTTGAAAATTTACAAATACGAATCTAAATACGAACTGTATGAACTGAACACGAGTATGAACTTGAACTTAAATGAAAAGTTTTTTAATTATATTTTGTTAACTATTTTTATTAATTATAATTTTTAATAAAATATAACTACGAACTATATGAACCGAACACAAATTGAATGCAAATACATACTAAATATAAACCCAAATCTCAAATCTGAACACAAATCCAAAATTTATTATGAAAAAAATCAATGAATACTAATCTAAATATGAACCGAATCATAACGAATAAATCTAAACATGAATATATATATGTTCATATTTGGTTCGACTCAAGTCTACGCCTACGTCGTACTCTTCAGGTGCATGATCATGCTTTTGAAATTAATTGTAGTCTAATGATTGACTTCTTTATATCATGCCAATCCAGTATAGACGTGTACTCCACACATACGATCGTGTGCCTTCATATCTTTAAGGTTTCAAATTTCTAGAAGGTTTCAAATTTCTAGAAGGTCATATGGATTTGCATCACGATACCTTTCATGAGATACACATGAACAAGGTTTGATCTTTGCATGGTTGTGTGTTTTTTCTACATAGAAGTGTATCCAGGTGTTAACTTTTGAGTTCTATATCACTGGGCTTGCATGGGAACATTGACAGTGCGTTTTCACTTTTATGACACATAATTGTGTGTTTGAAAGTTACACGATTATATGTTCTTATATATTGTTGGATGGATGTCTACATGACAAAATAACTCATGTGTTCTTTTTATAGAAGACATACACATTCGTGTTACTAAGATATAAACGGTTATGTGTCTAACCAAATTTGTAAAATCAAAACCTTTTGTTCTTCTTTGTTATGGATTAATTTATATAAAGATAAGTTAGATTTTAACATAATTTTTCAACACATCAAAGCACACAAGGGTTCAACATCTTGTCTTATACATGGAATTAAAAACCAAACTAGATCAGCTAGTCAAATTAGGTAAAAACTTAGATTTGACCTGGTTAATATAAAACAAATATTCCCAAGACCTCATATATCAATTTTGAGCAAGTACACCATCAAATTATGTTTATTTTTATGTTAAAAAAATTTTAGATTATTTATTTAATTATTCAAATTATATATTTAATGATTCATTATACAAAATTGTTTTGAATATTATTTTGAAGCACTTAACTGGTTTGATTACCAGTTAAATAGTTTGATCATTAAGTAGATTGAACTATCCCTTTACTAGGTTGACATTCAATCCAATTTTGAAAATATTGATCCTATAAATTAAAGATTATATAGAGCTGAAAGATACATATGCATAACAATAGTAGCATACATATTGTTATGCTTTAATCAACACACAAATGCAACCAATAAGGTGGCAATCCAACACCCAAATTATGTTGTTCCAATTTAGTTAAGCTAGAAAGATAGTAGTGTAGGCACTTCTGCTGTATATTACTGTACCCACTTTTATATAAATTAATAATGATATATTTTTCAACCAATAACTAATTTTTCCAATAATACACAATAGAAATATCTAAAGCTGAGTTGAAATATGACAACAGAAAATCATGTGGTGAATATATATGGATACGGCCCAAAAATTTCTTTTATATATTAACAAAACTCATACAACACAAGTGTGTGTGTAAATAAGTACATAAAATGTACAATCATATGCCAATATGAAACAGTAAAAGCATGCAAACCATGAGCATGCTGTAAAAATTGAACACTAAGTCCTAGCCAACAACCATCTCCTCCTCTCAGCCTCTACTGCACTGACCTACAAGAGAAAGAAAAGTAAGGAGTGAGTGATACATTCACCCAGTAAGTGTTTTCCATCTCTGACCCTATACAAATCCTCCCCTGAAGATTCCCACAACTATCAAAGCAAACTGAAAAAAATACATATTGTAATTTACCCAAACTGGTTCTCGTGTGTACTATTCTGAAATACATATTCTGTACTAGCATTCATGTTATGTGATTCAAGTGTAATGTTTATTGTTTCATTGTTTCTTACTGATTAATCATAAAATGAAACATGCTATATTATATATGCTATGTGAATATGTCATATTATGAAGTATGTTGAAATCACATCTGGGCCCTAAGACTTGTTTACTGAAAATATCTTTCGAAAAACTGTTTACCATTGTTAGATCTGAAGATCCCAAAATATCTAACATGATAAAGAAAACTGTAATTTGAATAAAATCGTGGTCTAAAAACTGTATCTAAAAACTAAGTATCCAAAAATACTTGCTGTGCTGTATAAACTGATAAATACAGAGATTTGACACCCTGATCATGTAAGCTTCTTATGCTGACACATGTTAGAAACTATCTATACACGTGTCACCTCTGAATCTGTAAGTTGAATACTGAGTGTAAAGCACTGAATGCTGATCTAGTCACTGCTCATTAAACCTTAAGTTGCTAGCTGAGTGCACACTAACATATGCCTATATATAATGGCTAGTATGGTTATAGACCATGATATTGGCTCCCATAATAGGTGTGGTGAAACTCATAAGTACCCCATTGTATTCACCCCTAAAATCGATGTCTAAATCATCGTATTTTTTTAATTGAAAGCATGTAATAGGATCCTGAGATCTCTTTCTGAAAACATTGTATGACATGTCATTTTATGATATGCATATGATGCATCATATATGCTTATTTTGTCTTATTATGTTGAATTATATCAATTATATAGGCTTTATTGTCTATTATGCTTGCTTCATGCTTATTTTCTCATTTCTACCTTATACACGGGCGTGCGTGACTACATGCAAGGTCGTACAAATGTGTGCTTAGGTCGTGTGCCTGTCGTGTAGCCTGAGCGTGCTAGCTTCTGTAATTTTAGTTCATTTTCTCCTTTTTTCTCATGTATGGTCGTGGACATGAACATGTATGGTTGTGACCCTGCTTCATTGGTCGTGCACGGGACCATGAACATAATCGTGACTATGCAAAGCAAAGTTGTACAAACGTGTGCTATGGGTGCACGATTGTGCATCTTACTCTACTTCAACATGATTGGCTTAATTGTAGGACCCGCCGCCCCGAATACCCCTGCTGCTGAAGAAACACTGTTCTTTTATTTAATAAACTGGAAACTTGGTACCCGAGACGGGAATCCTATGAAAAAGAAAAGAAACCTGCTGCTAGATACATGAGCAGAAGCTGAAACTGAACTGAAATGTACAATGAGTCCAACTGGCTCCTTACATATATATATATATTTATCTGTTCTGTACATCTGGTTACATTTACATTCATGTACAAGACCTCACAGGTCTAAAATCTGAAAATACAATTGAAAACTGTGTGTGTGGGGTCCCCTCTCGTGAGCCTCAGTCCACCCGCTCCTCGTCAGCAGCAAACTGACCTGAAAAGAAAGGAAGAAGGAAAGGGATGAGTGATAAAGATCACCCAGTAAGCATTTCCTACTTCCCTCAACCCAAGCAAGCACAAACAAGGGCAAACATACCTGATCTCGGCCTTATCATACATCTATGCGCTTGCGGGTGCTGAAACTGAATACTGAATTGTTGTTTCCCATTATTAATTAATTACTGAAATGAATGTCATGACATGGAAACTGAAATCTGAATATGCATGCATGCTAATCTCTGTATGTACCCAAAGGTACCTGCTGTGCTGATCAGGCTGATGAACACAGGGATTTGACATCCTGGCCAAGTGGGCTGAACATTCTAGCTACTGGCTAGAAAGCTGAATCTAGTATGTTGAGCAGACTGACTGGTGTCAGAAAGTTGGGTCCCACAGATGCCCCATCGAGTTCACCCCAAAACTGAAACCCATACATTGGGTTCTGAATGCTGAAACTACTGAATTCGGATCCCTGGATCCTTCTTCCGACTACATGTTGTGCTATGAATGCATATGCTGTATGTCTTAGCTGATTTCTGGATTATCTGATGATTATTAACCTTCTGGATGGATTACCAAGCCTTTATTAAGCTTTTTCTGAAATTCTGGGAGAAATTGGCTGATACACGGCCGTGCAAGGAAAGCACACGGTTGTGCAACACACACACACGGCCGTGCAAAAAGGGAACACACGGTCGTGCATGCACACACGACCGTGCCCAACAAAGGCACACGGGCGTGTGCCCAAACACACGGGACCGTGCCCCGGTCGTGTGCCTGGCCGTGCAAGCTACTGGAATCTAATGGCCATTTCAAGCATAAAGCGAACACACGGTCGTGTGCCCCAGGACACACGGTCGTGTGCCCTGTATTTCTGGCCGTGTGCTCAACATGCACACGGGCGTGCGCTCGCAAAACCAAAGGCACACGGGCGTGCGTCTACGGACACACGGGCATGCACCTGGTTTTGCAGCAGCAGAACCCAGCTGGAAATGCAGGAAACCAACCCAAATCTCATCCAATCTGAAATTAAACTTATACACACTTCAATGGCACTCCAATAAATACATATCCATCATCAATTTCAGTAATCATCCAGAACTACAGATTCCACCATGGAAAGCCAAGCTTTCCCTTACAACACATAGCAAACATATTTCTGGGTGGAAGGCAAGCATTTCAATCATCAGTTTCATCATATCTAAACATTCAAACATGCTGGAAATGTAACCACACATCTCCAAACATCATCAGACAATCATTAAACAAACTGGGAAGACACTGAAGAGGTAGGAACACTTACCTCTTGACATGGCTGCTGGAGATTTCTAATCCAAGCTATTCTCTCTGATCTCTTGCTGGATTGGGAGCTACTGAAAACTGGATTTCACGTCTAGGGCTGAGAGCTGCTGAAAACAGAGAAGAGAGTTGGCTGAAACAGGTAAGAAATGCAATAAACTCTTGTCTCTCTCTCTTTTCTACCCACCTGCACGAGCGTGCAGGGAAAAGTGCACGGGAGTGCACCAAGGGAAAATGAAGGAAATTCATTTCCCGCGCTTCGCATGATTAAAACCTCCCTAAAGGCATCATACGAAGGCCACACAGCCCTGGAAAACTTCTATCTCACCCCTGAACTCTTCTAGACCCTCAATCTATCACTGAATTCTATTTCTAACCCCAAAACTCTACCCCTAAGGGCTTTCTAAAACCTGGGATGCTACATTGATCATGCCCATCCCCATCAAATTTCCAATCCAAACTCATATTAAGCACTTTCCACACGTAAAACATTTCATAAAGACATGCTTATTCCATTTATAACACCAAATCACATATTCAGTCATCTCTACATCTCAACTCATAACATACATACATATCAACATACGTATCATTTCTTCATGCATAATCATCATCATCATAGTAGCAAACATGCAAGAAAACTCACAAGCATGCTAGAATCAAATTTATAATCAAAAATAACAAACATATCACATAAAGGAATAGAGGGAAAGAGGTAAGAAACACCTACCTCTGGCCATAACAAGCAAACTTCTCTCTCTTAAGAAAATCTGACTCCCTAGCTTGATTAGAAGTTTCTATATGCTAATCTTCTCTTTTAGGGTTACTAGTCTCTAGAAAGTGAAGGAAAACTTTGGATGAAAAATGTTGAAAAAACGTAAAAGAACAACTTAAAGTATGGTAACGACTCAGACTACATGCACGGTCATACATCTCAACATACATGGTCATGCATGGTTGGAAAATTACATTAATGTCATTTTTCTGCACTTGCATGAGAATCCTCTAAACATGACTCATGCACAAGCTACCTAATTCTGGAAAAATATCTATTTCACCTCCAAACTCTCTCACAATTCTAGTATTCTTATTAATTCTCATTCTAACCTTAGATTAACAACCTAAAAGACAGTTCTAACCTTGAAATATTTGTAGGACCCCCTGCTAGATATCACTATGCTGTTAGTATTTATCTATTATATAAGAAACTATATTATATTATTTTATTTTCTAACTACTTGAACATCATTATAAGTCATATCCAATAGGAAACCCTACACATTTGTTGTACTGAAAACATGTGTGGTGTAGAAGTTTATAAAAGAAATGTGATGAAATGCTAAAACCCACTGTACAGTATCTTGAATAAAGCTCATATTCTATAACTAATAACTAGTATCTAAAAATATAAATGATACTGTATTTCCCATATGCATGAGCAATACAAAACATGCAAGCCAACATGCTATCTGCTGAAAATTGAATACATATATACATATATATATGAAACTAAAAACGTCAAGTAGGAACCCTCTTAAGCCATATCCTACTCTCCAACCATCTCGTGCTCCAAGCTCAACTTCCCAATTCAACTTGCAAGAAAAGAAAACTATAGGGGATGAATGACAAATCACTCAGTAAGCATCTCCTACCTCTACCCTCAGATAAACTCTAAGCTGAACTACCACTAGCTAACTGCTAAACTAACGAACTTAACTAAGTTCTCTGATAGCCTAATAGCTTTTTTTTTATCTTATTCTTGGCTATTTTTTCCTTTACTACTTTCTTACTCTATTTCTAATTCATTACTACTCATCTGGTTACTAGTTTAATAAACTTTACTTTGTCTATAGCTAGTCTGACTACTCATCTGATAACCTTAATTGAATTCATTTTTGATCTTACATAGTATTCATTTCTAGCTTGACTTACTGTTCGAATATTACCATATGTTGTGTCATAAACACATATATGAGTATACGTAAATAACCCAAAATGAAGAGGAATCCTAAGCGATATAACTAATTTACTGAGTTCTCTTTCTGATATTCACTGTCCTATTTTCTAAAGATCTTAACTGAATTCTATTAGGCTTAAGCTTACTACGTATATCGTGCAGTTAGTTTCTGTTATTCTTTGTTTATGAAACATGATTTACTTTTCTCTTATCTGACTATCTGAGTTCTAATGTATAACTATTTTGTTTCTCATTTATTTTTTTATTTCTCACTTACTGTTTAATCATACTGAATCATGTTCTGCTATGTATGTCATGTTAAAAAACATGCTATGAAATATGTTAAAACAATGTCTAGGCCTTAACCTGTTTACTGAAAATACCTATCTGAAAATTATTTACTGAAACTACTGTTGGATCTAAAAATCCTAAAATCATCTGAAAAGTTGATAATAAAGTTGTTAAAATATTAAAAATCTGTATTTGAAAACTAAAGCTAAAAACTGTATCCAAAGATATCTACTATGTAGCGTAGACTGATGAATACAAGGATTCGACACCCTGTCAATGTGAGTTTCCTATGTAAACACGTGCTATAAACTGTCTAAGACATGTGTTGCGCTTGATCTGATAACTGAAAGTGAGCGCATTGCGCTATATACTGGCCATATCATCTTAAGCTGCTAACTGAGCATACCAGCGTATGCTTGTATATATAGTGGCTAGTATAGTCATATAGACCCTGATGCTGGCTCCCGTATCGGGTGTGCTAAAACTCATGAGTACCCCCTTGTATTCACCCCTGAAGTCGATGTTCAAATTATCGTTTTTTCTACTGAAAACATATATTTGGATCTTTGGATCTTTTTCTGAAAACACTGTATGACATGCCATGTCATATAATGCATATAATGCATGATAGTTTATTATCTCTTCTTCCTTTTGATTACATTATGTTTAAATGTATATTTATTTAGATGTATATCTATTATTATTTTGTTCTGTGTATTCTCACTGTTATGCTATTTCTGTAACTTATTAAGCTTATTAATAAGTTTTGTGTAAACTGTTCTGTATGATGTATTCTGTCATTGTATCTGTAAGTTTCCTGTCTTACATATTTTATAACTGTTTTTGTTTTTATTTCTGCATGTGTATATTGTATCTGTTACTATTTTCCCTGTTTCTATCTGTTTCCTAATCGTGATCTGCTATTTAAGCTACTTCTGAACTACTATTAATTTTCTCTTAGTTATAACTGTGGATTCTCTGTGTCTCTTTCCTCTTTATACTTATTCTTATTCAGAATTTGTTGTTTCATTTGTTATTCGACTTAGAATATTTGATATACTTATTTATTACTGAAATTCTGCTGAAGGGGAAAGAAAATCTCTTATTTTCATTAAGCGTATGGACGTGCACTATCGGACGCATATACATGCTAAATACACTACTATTAACATATTTCCCTTATCATTCACAACCAAATCAACTAATATCTCTCTAAATTCTTAAATACACACACACATGCATCAAGAGAACTAAACATGCTTCTAACTCCAAATTTCTCATCTATTTCATCATCATCATTTCATAAACATGCTAATAAACTGAAAACATGCTTCTATAATTGAATCAACCCAACCAAGGAAACATGAACTATGAAAATAGGAAGGAAGATAAGGAGATACTTACCTGGAGCTGCTAATGACTTCAATCTCACTTTCTCTTGCTAAATCTTGGCTGGATTGACTATTAAAAGCTGGTTAATCTCTCTCTCAATTGGTGAGGGTTAGCTGGAGAGAAAAGAAGGGAAAATAGATAAAAAACTGACTAAAATTAGCGGAGAAAAAATCTAACTTTATATATCAATAGACATGCACGGGCGTACGGCAAGATGCACGGGCGTGCAGCAAGATGCACAGGCGTGCATGGCAAGAAAGAAACGCACAGGCATGTGTCCAGAGATGTGTGATCGTGCTCCTTCCACAAGTTGCATATAAAGCCATCAAAAAGGCTATTTTCCTCTTCTAACTCATTGAAGCTGATTTTTAACTAAGATATCTCTCTTTTAACCCCAATTCAAGGCCTAGAAAGATCATTCTAATCTGGGGATGTTACAATGTTACATTAGTAAGATCTGTTTTTCACACAACCGAAAGATCATATGAAACTTACTTTTAAATAAAAGTGCAAGGAAGGTGAATCAAACATTAAGGAAAATATCCACCAACTTAATTCAAGTCCACTACCAACTGATCTTGCTATAAGAATTGGATAAAAAAAATAAGAGAGAATTTCTCTCTAAGTCACAAAGAGTTTCTTTTTTCAAGTTTAATATCTAAGTCTAAAGTTACAAATGAAAGAGAAAAGACCTTTATATAGGCCATTACAAGGCATATTAAAATGACTAAAATGACCTAGCTTAAATACATTTAAAACATGTTACAAAGGCACTGTTTAAACTAAATCGTACTTAACTTATATCAGCTTTGCATACATGCATTTAATTTAATTCTAGCTTTTCCTTAATATTAGTAACCTTTGTACTATGGTCTTGCAACTTGCATATTAACCTTTTTCTTGAATCATGTTGCATCCAAAATATGTAATTGGACCAAATGGGCTTAAAGGACTTCTTCGCATTTGGAGTTGGCGACTTGGACAAGTCTTGCTTGCATGGATTTCATCTTTGCTTGTTTTGCTTGCTTGGCGTAATAGCCCAAGGGTAGAACTATCTTTTAGGGTTCTGAATCCAAGGGTAAAAGAGAGATTTCTTGTTTAGAAAAGAGTTGGAGAGAGTTCAGGGGTGGAAGAGTCTTTTAGAAGCCTTTTTGGCTTGTTTTGGGTATTCTGGGGAAAATATCCAGTGTTTGCGCGAAGGTGGGTGGGAAATGAAATTTTCCACCGTACACACGACCGTGTGCCTAGGACATACGACAATGTGTCTGCCCTTTTAGCCATAAATTGTTTTATTTTTCTCAGATACCCGTAGTTTCAGTCTCCCAGCTTATTTCCCTTATTTCTCTTCTTCTTCTCTCAGCTCCAGTGAACCCTAGATTGGGTGAGAGAGATCCCCCACCAGCCCAACTTTGGATTAGAGATCCAGAAGCTTTCAAAGAGAGAGATTCAGCTTCTACGACGCGAGGTAAGTGTTTTCCTTACCTCTTTCACTGAGTTCAAGACATGCTTTGGCTGTTTCCAGCTTATGAGAAACTTGTGTGCTTGTTTGATATGTATTCGACATGTTTGAGCTTGATATGATGCATGATTGGATGATTGAGTGGCCATTTCCATGTTTATATGCGTATATGTTTATATACATGAGTTATATGCTTGATTGATGAGTTATGACGTGGTTGAGATGATAAAATGATGAATATTTGCATGCTAGCAGCAGTAGAAAATTTGTATGTTTGATGTTTTGGAGTGTGGAAGTGTTGGTGTGAGAATTTTCTGGATTTTCAGACGCCTTCTGTAGAATCTCAATTGAGCACACGCCCATGAGCCCGTGATGCACGCCTATGTAGCCTCAATTCTGTATGAGACACGGCCTTACATGTTGCCCGTGTGCATGTGAAAATTCAGACACACACCCGTGTACCTGAGTGCACACGTCTGTGTGTCCATTCCCAATTCCACACGCCCGTGTATGCAAGACACGGGAAGCATTTTGAGGCAGCCACACGCCCGTGTGCCTAGCATGCATGCTCGTGTGTTGTACCACACGCCCATGTGACTAGCCAAGATTTCATGAATTATTCCAGAAGCTAGCATGCCCAGGGACACGAGAGGCACACGGTCCCATGTGCCTTGACACACACCCGTGCACATAGAAACACACGCCCGTGCACCTAAGGAGAAGCAGAAAAGAATTTAAAAGAGAAATTAAACCACTCTAAGCCATTTCTAAGCACACAAAACTCAGTAATAAGATGCTAAAATAGCATATCATGCATGATTATCAGCATTGAGTACGAAATGTCATATCAGATATTTTTAGACTGGATCCAAGGATCCAATAGCACGATTTTCAGATATACATATATGATCTTTCATATATCAGATAAGGGTGGATACGAGGGGGCACCTGTGAGTTCGCACACCCGTTAGAGAGGGAAACCAGCGTCCGTTAGAGAGGACATGGTCACTGTCCAAGCTCGTTAGAGAGAGTGCTGGTTGTGCATCAGTAGATTCTGTAGGCTTTTGAACTCACATGGTCAGGGTGTCGAATCCCTGTATTTATCAGTCTGGTCAGCATAACAGATTCTCAGATACAGTACTTTCTGATACAGATTTCAGCATATACTATATGTATATATTCAGAATCTTCGGATCACAGATTTTATTATCAGAAAGAGTTTTCAGAAAAGAAAGTTTTTAGAAAATCAGGCCTAAGGGCAAGTTTTATAGCTTTTCAGCATACATGATATCAGCATATACATTTCATGTCATGTACAACATCTCATGAGAAACAGAACAGAATTCAGTAAAGAATTAAGCAGAAAATGGATATACTTCGGTATATTAAGAGAATCAGAACAATAAAACAGTATTGTAGGGCTTCTTATGTGACGAGTCACGTAGTCAACTAAGTGTTTGACCTGCGAGTGTTTGAGTTTGGAAACGCTTGCTGAGTGACTTTGTCACTCACCCCTTCTTCCTTGTTTCCTTTTTACATGTCAGTGAGTAGAGAGTGGCTGAGCTGGAGCGAGATAGTTGCGAGATTTTGGGGATATGACTCGGCAGTAGCAGACAACATGTTGGCTCGCATGCTTTCATTTTCTCATGTATATATGTGTGTATTCTATATTAGTATACACCGTATGACAATATATTTCTATACATGAGTAGCCTGGGGTTTTCACGTTTACATTTCAGTATATTTTAATTTACTACTATACTGAATTATATTTCCAGTTTCTTTTTGTAAAAAAAAAATTTTATTACAGCAACAGTAACAGGTTTTTACTGTAGAGGTTCCTCGTTTCAGGTATATTTTACTTATTATATACAGTATTTTTCGTAGTGCACAGTAAGTCTGGGGTGGGGGTCGCTACACTTGGGTCGAAACTTCACTTGCTTGGGTGTGTCTTGGGTGTCTTTGATGATCTTAGATGGATTGATGGATCTTGAGGTTGCTTGGTTCACCATTTGGAGGATCAAATGTATTTATTGTTGGAGATAATACTAACAAACTTGCCATGGTCGAATGATACATCATAGAGCTTAATTGTGTTGAGTTCCTTGCTCTTGATTGCATTCTGCTTGACTCAACCTAAGTGTGTTAGGACTTGGATGAATGATTTCAATGTTAACCAAAATTGTAAGTATGTTAGGACATGCATTTCCATCCTTGTAATTGCCACTAGTAATGCTCATAAGTGGATTAAAACTTACAAACATATTATATGCTTAAAAACTAATATCAAAGATGGATCAATGTTGCACAATGTGGCTTGTTGAACTAAAGTCTAGGCTTACTTGATATGTTTCAAGTTTCAACACCTTATTTTAAGTTAGTGTAGTACCACTCTTTCCAAAATATACATAAACATCTCATCCAAAATTATGTGTCATCCTATATATATAATGTTGACACATCATTTACCAAATCATCTCTTTATTTACATATGAGCATTACATACGATTAAATTGCTTGAGATAAGTTTATGGGAATATATAACTTGAGATGGGTAGTATACTTCTTCTATGTTATAGAAGTAAGAGATGACGAAGTTATCTTTCACTCAATTCCCCTGACATAAGGACATACAACTCTATTCAAGATCAAATACTTTTTAAGTTATAAAGTGACTAAGATGGAGTGATGACCACTTTTAAGTCTTAGAGTAATTAGGTTAAGGTAAAGCGATAAAGCAAGAACTTCCATATATTGTGGTTAAGGAGTGTCATCAGAGTATTGTAGGTATAGGCTACTTTCATATTATGAAGTCCCTTTGACCAAGAGCAGATGTCCCGGTTAAGCCTCAAGAATATACAACATCATAGTACATGAGATAGCTAGAACCTGTTTACACGTACAAAACACATCTGATCCCAAATATAACTTCATAATGTCAACAAAATAATCCCATTAAATTCACCCATGGACCGAGAAGTAGGTTTTAAGACAAAATACATTGTTTAAGTTGCCATCACGCTTAAAAACTTGAACCTGTAGTAAGTGATGATTCAATATTATATTAATTCAGTAGGCCTCTCACATCAAACTTGGATATTTTGTATCATTTTACACTTGTATAAAATATAGCTATCTTTCTATTTTTTGAAGAAAAAAATGTATCTATCTCTCTTATATTTTATTTTTTTTCATTTTTTTCATTCCATGTAGACTAATTATGATTAAAAGAAAAAAAAAAAACTTTATTTTGTAGAGTTTCCAATTAATGGAATTTCATTAGAACCTATACTTCTATACGAGAGGCAAGTGAACCCGGAAGGCATGCATATACCATACAGTCAGATTCTTAAATTATTGCATTCAGTGGAATCTTATTAGAAAATTTCACAAAAAAGTAATTGATTAAAGTTTCATATATGCACTATATCATTTAAACAATATCCAACTTCATTACTTAGGTCTATGAATCCACTCAATCCACTTACATAGTTAAATTGCAACTTCAAATCGAGTCTCCGCAAACGTATATATACTGCAGGAAAACTCTGCTGATGCATGCCTGATAATCTATTGATTTGGATTTTACCTAATAATAAGTAGACTCGCAGCATTCTTCTAATAAAAGCTTATAAAGCCCTGGAATCGATTAGTTCCCGTAGAGTTCTAAATCCACCAACAATTTTCACAGTCCAGAGGAAGTTCATGGAAATAAACTACCTGCGAAGAATGAAGCTTCATTTACAACAAATTGTATGGTATATATAATAACTGGTCCTTGATCAAATAAGTTCAGGATTTGAGATCAAACATGCCACAGATCATGGCTGTACAAACTCAGAAAAATACCTAGCTAGTTGACGCAATCACATCATTAAGTTTCTGTTGCAGCTCACTTAGATCAACACCTGTCAGATCTCCAACCTGCAAGGAAATTTTTTAAAAAAGAAAGAAATTTCCTTGTTGGGCTTATATAGACAGATAGATAATAACCCTAAACCCACAATTTTTTGGTGACGAATTATTAGAACTTTTATACCTCTGACTGAATATTATGATAGAACCCATCATCTGTTTGGGTGGAAACACAACGAGTAATATCAAGTCCTTCTTCAAGCACTGCCTCAAGGACTCTTGAAAGAAACAAGCCTTCCTCTCCAAGGACACTAGTTATCACAATCTCCACTCCTCCGCTGTAAGGGCTGACGGTGACGCTACTATTTGTTAAGTGGTTACTAGAAGTTGCATTTCCATAGTCAAGAGCTTGTGAAAAGCTATAATTTTTAAGGTTATCTCTCTTCAAACTCAAGTCTTGGATTTTCTTTTCCAGGTTTTTAATATAATTCACGGCCTCATTTATGTGATCACTCGCCGAACGTTTTCCCTGTAACCCCACCAACAAAACCCTATAAGCTTAATCATGTAATAAAGAAATCCTAATAAACCCTGGGAGAAGGAATTACATCAAATCATGAGTAAAGGTTAGGTTTTTTTCCTCTTACTTTAATTTATCAAATATATATTCAATCAGTAAACTTACCCTAGTTTATATGTATGATAGAAGAGGAAAACGATAAAAAGAATAGAGGTTGTGACCTTAATAGATTCAAGAGGGAGCAAAGATCGAAGGGTTGCGTTAAGCATGGACATTTGTTGTCTTCTTTTCCGTTCGATTTCCTTACGCATGATCTTCTTATCAGAATCATTGATATCATCACATCTATCATTATCTTTTGCAGAAGATAACATATTATGTTGCGCGCCCTTTCTCATTTTTTGGGTTAGGTTACTATCGTCCAGCGAAGCTTGACCCAGAAATATCAGATCCTAATGCAGTGTCTTGTTGGTGGGGAATTAGTGGAGCAAGAATTAATCACTTTGGTCTGTCAGAAACACTGAACAAAGACTCTTTAAGCTTTCAAGTGATATCTTTCCTAGTGAGAATGGTGTTAAAGAAATAGATACGCTTCCGAGAGTGTGGACTCTTTAATTGTCGTACGATGAAAGATTCTGATCCGCTGTGCGAGGAGAGATAAAGTGCAGGCCACTATTAATTGCCTTTTTCCTGCTGAAATTGCAACTCATCTATACTCACATACGGTCCAGATTGTCGGTAACATTATTCTGGCTCACAGCTTTAAAGTGTTTTTAGAAATTAATTTAAAATTTCATTATTGTTTTACGGACGACCAATAAGAAGAGAAAGAGGCTAAAAGTTGAGTATTCCACTGTTCATTCAACAGCAATATGAAAGTTACAAACTTGTTTTTTTATAAAAATGGAAGGAGGCCAGGCTGGCAATCCGTGTAAATTGCCAATTTGAACCATTAATTTTGGTAACAACAAACACAAAATCAACAATTGACAGCCGTAGGATTATTTTATTCTTCAGTAAACACAAGGAAATAGATGATAATCGTTTACACATGATTCTATTGAACTAAAATAAACAAGAAGAAATTGCTGCTGATTCGGTGCGTTTTAGAGTTTTACCACTGGATCAGAAATAACGCTGTTCACACCTGCTTCAATTCTTCTTATGAGTAGCAATAATGCAATGTAACGGAATCTGCTTTTGGTAACCAACTTCCGTCTACCTTATTCATTCAATTTTAACTTCTGCTTCTTTCAACTCGAAAAACAATATTTTTAAACCAAAAAAATGTAATCAGTGGGCCTTGCTGGCCCCAAAGAAAAATGCCTGGCCCAGAGAGGACCGTGCCGGGAGTCTACAGGAAAGGCCTATAGGCCAGGCCATAACGACCCTCTTAATTAAAAAAAACCGACAACATAATTGTTTTTTAACCATTGAATTTTTATTTTTGTTTTTTCCTCTAATTTTTTCTATAAATATGTGGCACAAACGCTTTAAATGAACATAATCAATTTAATGATGTTATTTCAATGACTTCAAAATTTTGAACATCTAATAACAAAGATTTAAGATATATTTATGCAACAATTTATTGTCTTAATTTTAATTAGCAAATAAAAAATATATTGATTTAGAGTTGTAGAATATCTACATATTCATAAAAGCATTTCAGAAGTATCAATTAACGTTTTAAATGTATGTTAAATATTTTTTTAAATAGCCTTTTTTTTTAATCATAATATACAATTTAAATTCACCTTTTATGTATGTTAAATAAATAGAATATATGTTAAAAATACATGAATCTTACCAAATATTTGACTCAATACCCATTTTACCCTCATTTTTATCCTTAAGAATTCTAAGATTGATAGATGTGATACTGTCCATGGGAGTAGGCAAGTAGATATGGTCCTATTCACGAGTAGGGGTTAGGCATGATATTGTTTATGCAACGTAGATAGGTAGGTGTGATATTATACAATTGAGGGTAGCTATTCATAAATACAGGATAGATATGGTATTGTTCATAGGTAAATATAGGTGTGATACTGTTCACAGGGGTAGATAGATAGATGTGGTACTATTTACAAGTAAAAAGTAAATATGATACTGCTCACAAGTAAAGGATAAGTGATGTACTATTTATGAGAATAGGTGAAAAAAGTGCAATACTGATCATTAATACTATTCATAGGTAAGGGGTATACTTGGTACTACTTACGAGGATAAGAAATAGGTACAATATTGTTTGCAAGTATTGTTTAAAGGTAAGACATATACGTGATATTCTTCATGAGAGTAAGTGGATATACATGATACTTTTTACAAGTATTGTTCATATATACTATTCATATATTTTTAATTTTAGGGATAAGGGTAAATTTGGTATTGAGATGAGGTATTGGCTATATCTATATAGTGTATGAAAAGTTAATTAAAATAGTATAATATGATTAGAAAAAGGCTATTTTAATTAATTAGACTAAATAAATTTTTTAATCATATTTGATAATGTTAAATCAAACAATAAAATTATTGAGTTAATAATAAAACAATTAATTTACCTTTTGGTAATAAAATTATTGAGTTAATAATAAAACAATACACTTTCTCTCTCTTGTCTCTAGATAAGACATGTTTTATCCATATTTAGAGTTGACTTGTATGTAGATGACGTGTCTAGTCACTGATCAAGTAACTGGTCACTTCTTTTATATTTTTCTTGTACTTTTAACTAACATGACAACTATCCACACAATACTAAGAATCACTTTGAAATACCAATGGTAAAAGTCAAAATAAAATAAATCTAGAATGAGTCTCCAATTAAACCATTCTAATAGTCAGAACTTCACACTCTCACTAGTCAATGCGTATTAGTACACCCATATGTTATGAATTTTTGGAGTGTAGAAAAGAAAAGGGTGAAGTTGATAGCTTGGGAAGTATCTATAATCATTTCTATAATCATGAAGTATGTTTATAATATAATTGAACTTTAATAAAAATTGCAAGCATTATTTTACAAAAATGAATAGTTACATAGGCCTAATTGTTTAGTTTGAAAATTTTAGTTTTAGGCCAAATAAAATTTGAGCCTCTAACATGTTTGAACAAAAAATGAACAAAAAAGAAAATTGTTCATTAAATTAATCATGCTCAAGCCCTATAGGCTTGAAAATTCATTATGAAAATGGGTGTACTCGTCATATTTTTAAACCTATAAAGATTAAAGATGTTTTTATAGGTTTTAAAAATTACATAAGCAAGTTTGAAATAGCTCTGAAACAAACAAAAAGCCCAAAAAATTTTAATGAACTAAGCTTGAATAAAAAATTATAAGCTTAAATAGGTAACAAGTGAGACCTAATTCAATAGGTTGGATCAACAATCTTATAGCTAGGGCTGAATACAAGTCAAATCAAGGTCAAATCTATCTAAGCTCGTGTTTGACTTGATTTACATTTGATGAGCCCAAACTTTTAGTTGGCCTTACTAAACTAGAGGTGTTTGATGATCGTGTTCGTGTTTAAGCCAAATATCGATATCAAGTTCAATGCAAAAATGTTCATTACTACTCAGATGAGCCTAAATTGGGCTCATGTTTGATAGAAAATGAACATATTCAATTCAATACTAAAACAAATAAAAAGGGTCAGAATTAGTTTCTTTTAGGTATAATCCAAAATTTTTGACAATCTACTTGCATTTCCAAATTCATGCATTTCCAAATTTAGGCACATAAAGTGATAATTAACATATGTTGTCTATTTAATCATAAAATTTGTTATGAAATTCTCCCCTAAATGATAGCAGGTTGTTTTAAAGAAGATAACGTTATAAGTCTGTCAGAACATCGATTGAGAATACAACAGATCAATTGTTAATAAATGGAATGAAATATAAGTAATGAAACAAAGTCTAGTCAAGTTTCGATTTATACGTGGCTACGTGCAAAAAGAAATGGAAAAGAAATTTCTTATGATTTGGTTTATATAAAAACGACAACATTATTTTATTATTTCAATAAAACAATGTCATTCCACTAGTGAATCTAGTGGCTTGCGACCTTACTGAGCCATTCACTATCCCTGCTTGTTTTTGTGTTGTTTTCGATATGTCAAGTGCTCGGAGTTTAGGCTTACGTTTATGTTCGAACAATAACTATTTGAGTTTGATTCATTCAAACTGAGCTAAAAAATAAACTCAAATATATTTAGTTTGAATCTAATCTTCTTATAGTTACAAAAGAAAATACTATTTAATGAAACTCTTCTATAGTTATAAAAGAGAGTACTATTTAATGAAACCTTCCTGTAGTCGATGAAAGAGAGTGCTATTTAATGAATTTCATTAATTCATTTAACCAAGCAATGCCTTGTCCAGAAAATATAGAGTGGCTACATATGCGTGGCATTATCAATATTAGTCTATGCTGTTAATTGATCTCTTGTGATGAGCTTATACGTAAACAATCTCATCAACTAAAGTATACCAATTAAGTAATGCGCAGTGTTGTTCATGGGGATGTTTTAATAATTTTGATCGGAATAGTTGGGTTTAACGTCTTTGCTTAAATTCCAAGCTTGAGCCATATGTACATGCAATAAGAGAAGTATACGTACTGCCGGCATATTATGAACATCCGTATCATAAGAAAATGCATATCAATCTATATCAGGCTAACTAATATTAATTAATAATATTTCCAACAAAGTTAACAGCAGTCAGCATTTATTGCTAGCAACTTTGTGCCTGACGGATCTCTCAGGATCCTATGCAATAGAAATTACAGTGTGATAGTAAAATTTACAAATAGTTCGATTGAATTAAGCGAGTCACCTAAAAGAACCCTATTGTGCTTAGTTTAACATTAGTCCAATACTTTAGTTAACGGCATACATTGGTCCAGTCCGGATTTTAAATAGGAGATACTCTAAAAATATAAAGAGGGGAGATACTCACATTTTTATTATCAATACATATTGGACTTATCTCATGTGTAATCAAATTTCCCACAGTATTGGAGGTTGCGGATGGGTACAGAAAAATTAATGAAGACAACTGCATGCATGAAGTGTTATATATATCTTTTGAACTTTTTATGATTTCACTTTACAACACACAAGGGGGACGACAACATGAGACTCCTAGTAAAATCCTATAGCAATCGCAACTTATTAGGCCATCTTATGCTGAAGAAATTGTCTTACAAAGATTCTCACATTCGATTAAACTTACTTCATATATATGTTATCCAAATTAAAGCATAAATAGCTTTTGTTGCAGTCCTGATACATCAACAAATGTAGGATCATCACATGCCCGTTAAGAGTTCAATTGATACGAGCCCTCTTGCTGTAGGAAAACAAGCATAATTTGTGAACATCTCTAGCTAAGACGATACAAATAAATTAAATAGTGTAAAATTTCTTCGTTGACTTTTGTGGAGATACAGTTAACTTCATCATGTCATTTAAGAACTGCCTCAAGGACCCTTGTTAGGGGCAAACCTTTCACCTTGAAGCCGCTGCAGCTGATCACAACCTCGAGTCCACCTGATAAACTTCGATGGACCATGATAGTACAGTATGGCAACTTACCATTTGTGCTTCAATTCCTGCCGGGGCTTGAAACACTCAAATCCGACTTCTTTAGCTTATCTCTCTGGTTTACAGATCATTTGTATAATTTACAGCCCTGTTTATGTGATCCGACATCGAACTTCTTCCTTGAAACCCCAATCAACATAACCCTAGAGTAAAAAATAAAAGAAAAAAAAAAAACAGAAATCTTTTATCCGTACAAAAGGAAAAGAGAAGGAACATATTCTGCAGGAGATTGAACACGGATACTTATCATAACTCTGGCTTGAGAAATGTCTCCTTTGACATGATTTTCGCAAAATGGTATATACGAAAGTAACAGAAAAGAAAAGAGAAACAACAATTGTTACCCTGATATGTTCACGAGGGAGAAGAGATCTAAGCGATGCGTGCAGGATGGACATTTCCCGTCTCCTTTGATTCTCCATGCCCCTATGCATCATTTTCTTTCGGTAGTTATCAACGCTTGTATTCTCACTGCTACCACTGACCGCAATTTTCGCTGGCGGCTTTCTCTATAGCTACTGCCATCCATTGAATTGTGGAAAAGATAAGATACGTTGGAGCCATGTTTTGTATTTTGTACATAGAAGAGATCGGCTGAAAGTGCAGTTCATTGCTTTGGTCCGAAGGAAACCTGGGCAACATAGTGAAATCTCGACTGTTTTTCTTTTTCTTTAAATTTTCTATTGACCTGACCAGAGACAAAGATGATAGGAGTCAAGATTTCACTTAAGGTGGCGACGCAGGCAAAAAAAAAAAAAAGCTCGTACGTTTGTTCAGATGTGAGATCTTCAATGGGCGAACGATTCCAGTATTTTCTGCACATCCAATCATACGAAGAGGATGTAAGAAGTTATCTCATCACATAGTAAAGTTTATCAATTGGTGCCCACTGTATTTTTCTTCCCTGTGAATTCTATAAAAGCAAATGTGAAAGCTCTCCGTATCACAATTTGATACCATATTGAAAATTTTCTAACCCTAGCTCTCATGTAGATACAATAACAAATCAAGAAGAATACTAAATAATAACTCTAGAAGATGTTTCCATTCATACTAGAATAAGCGAACAGCCCCCTTTTTCTCCTTTTGATACTTGTAAAGATGAAACAATGCATTAGGTTAAAAATACCTAAGGTATAGTCTAACCATGAGGGTTTGTTTGAAGTGATAAAATGAGTAATTTCAATATCAGATAGAAAGGAAAACTCAATTTCTTTAAATTTAACTGAAAAAGAAATGTATACTTTACCATCTTTAATTAAAAATTTTTAACTTTGTGCAAAAGACTATATCCAAGAGAAACACATTTTTTAGTGTAAAAATTGAATTTATGTGCACTATAGAGCCTAAGGAAAGGATAACATACATAGCCGAGTGCTTTAAGCATGTGATAATTTGGCTCCTTGTTAAAAAGTAGTTGAAATGGAAAAACATGATCAGTTATGATATAAGGTAATCTATTTATAAGGAATATAGAGGTTTGGAAGGATTTCCACTAGTAATCTAATATCGTGTTTGTTTGAGATAGTAATAATAAACCAAGTTCAACTATATACCTATGTTTATATTTAACCCTACTATTTTGTTAATGCATATAGAGACAAGGATATCTAAAGACTATACCATTTTCATTGAGATATGAAACTAGGGACCTATACTTACTTCCCTAATCTGTTTGTAACACTTTGATTTTCTTGTTAAATTAATTTTTAACTAATTTATGAAAATTCTGAAAAATTTAAGACACTTTAAATTTCAATCTTATTGGAAAAATTCAGGTGAATCTAGTATAATCATTCAAAAGGCATATATAATATTTAAAACCACTTTTAGATGTTACTAGTGAAGGACCCCATACATCACAATGAATAATTTTTAACGACTGAGAGGGTTTGGATTGAGATAAAAGAAAATGGTTTTGCTTGCGTTTTCCATATTGATTGTCTTTATAGAAAGAAATCTCAAAAGATTGACGGTGAGTTTTAATATAACAAACACAGTCTAAATGGTTTTGACACATAAATGTCCAAGTTTTTTATGTCATACTAAAATATCCATTTTATTACTTTGAAAACTAATACAAAGGCATAATTTTAAAGAATCATTGACATTATGCATTATACTTTAAGATTGAGCAGTACTATTGATATTGAACAAGACACTTTGAGATAAAGAATTGTGTTTGTAGAGAGTACTACTTTTGCAGAAACCTAAGAAGATTGAAGTTGAAATAAGCCATCTTTAAGAGTTCCTTGTAGCAACACAACATTGATATCTTTATCCTTTACAAGATAACAATCGCTTTGAAATTCAACAAATACATTGTTATTTCTAATCAATTTGAAAATACTAATAAGATTTTTGATAATTTTAGGAACATAAAGGATATTTTTCAATGAAAGTACTTTATTAGAATATAAAAAAAGGTAAGGATAAATAACCAATATAAGATATCTTTAGACACCTACCACTACTCATTTGAAGCTGTTGAGAGCTATTATAACCCCCCTTCACAACAAGTTTATCAACTTTGGATGTGACAGGATCAATAACTCTTGAGTCCATATACTAGCTAGAGTTTACTACAGTTGCTAGATTAGCTCTAAGTATTAGATTTGTCTTAGTTGACTGTACACTAACCATTTGGTCAAAACACCTAATACAAAAATGATTTCCTAAATGTTGTGGAGCATAAGAAGAGTGATAAGTTTCAAGATACTGGGTAAGATAAAGTGCAGGTTGTGCATTACATTGTAGGCTACGTTGGTCACATTGAATTTGTGGTTGAGGTAGAATGTAGTGTGGGTGTTGATTATAGTATGGATAATAGGTTGTTGGAGTTGAAAGTCTTTGTGGAAAAGAATTAGATTGAGCATAACCATTTGATGGTAAATCATAAGATGAAAAATTGGTATTTTGTTGATTGCCATTATAATTAACATTAAATCTATGATAACACTAGACTACCACATGTCCTAATTTGCCACAGAGTTGGCAAATAACTCTAGGTTTGTTTGAGAACCTACCTCTGCCTCTACCTTGACTATTAGCCACAAGTTCACTAGAATAATTTCTATATGACCTCTGTCTCAGAATTTTCTG
Source organism: Anacardium occidentale (assembly GCA_026122585.1). Lineage (NCBI taxonomy): Eukaryota > Viridiplantae > Streptophyta > Magnoliopsida > Sapindales > Anacardiaceae > Anacardium > Anacardium occidentale. The sequence continues at coordinate 115,359 of JAJEJH010000562.1, forward strand.
AATTATCAGAATGATCTTCTCCATTATTTCCATTGAAATTTTAGACCTAACAATCTGACTTTCTAGTTTATTTACTTGTTTCACCATGTTAGCTATGTTCCCACTAAAATCAAAAGGGGAAGTTGAATGTCTACCCATCCTCTGTTCATACTTTTGCAAAATTAACCTCAGATTTGAGAGAGTTAATTTTTTTGAAAAAACATCCATTCTTGGTAATATGAACACCACAATTGATTCAAAATTTGCCCCTAGACCATCAAGAATATAATTAATAAGCTCTTCCTCAATAATAACTTGCCCACTAGAAATTAAAATATCATTCACATCCTTCATTTACCTAAGATAATCTTACACACCAAGATTCATTTTCTTTAAAGTTTCTAGAGTATTCCTAAGGTTTAAAATTCTAACCTTAGACTCTGATGAAATAATCCTCTAATGCTACCCACATTTCATTGGTTGACTTGTAATTTGTAACCACACTAAAAAAGCTCTCTAATATTAATGAAACTAACCAACCCATTAACACCTTATCAAATCTTTTCCACACACAATAGGCTATATTCCTAGCTTTTACAATTTCCATCCCATTCTCTGCTACAACACAAACTAAGGGCATAGGGCACACAAATATGCCCACAAGATACTCTTTTAAATCATGAGTACCTATTGCAAATAAGGTTTATGTGCACCAATATTGGTAATTATCATCAGTAAGTTTTGGATTAACAAGTTGTATTGTTGAAATTGGATACACAGTCAACTATACACTAGTATTACTAAACAATTTTTCAACACTTGTTTGAACAACTGAAAACTCACTATTTCTATATCAGCCATTTAGATGCAAATAGATGGCTCTGATACCATGAAAATTTTCTAACCCTAGCTTTCACGTAGATACAATAATAAACCTAGAAGAATAATGAATAATACCTCTAAAAGATGTTTTCATTCATACTTAAATAAGCGAAAAACAAAATATTTATACACAATCAATACAACCAAAAATCTTAATAGATAACAGCATTATTAACAACTAAAACTACAAATGAAAATAGAATTTAACAAAACCAAATGACTAACTGACTAAATACAACTTATCTCATTACTTTCCTTTTGATGAGAAAATCCGCATGAACTCCAGCAAATGAATAGCAGCACAGCACCAAAACCAAGCCCTAATTTCATTGTTATCGAATACAAAACAAACCGCAGACCCCTTTTTCTCCTTTTGGTACTTGTAAAAATGATATGATGTATTTGACTATTTTAATCAAAATGCACTGTATGAAGAGGGTTATCAAACAATTAAAAACAGTGTGTCACACTTAAAACTTCATGAATAACAAAAGAGATTGGAGAATTTATTATTCTGCATTTAAGCTAAACTTTGTTTTATGACTTCTAAATATCGCAGGCTTATCGGTGGTAACACCTTTAATTAAAAAAAAAAAAAAACCAGTTGTTTTCTGTATCTCACGACCTCTCGAAGCGAGATTATAATAATTGGATTGCCAAAGAGGATGCTTTGACTCTTGAATTTTCCAATAGATTTTAAGGTTATAAATTAATTGATGACTCCTGCATTTTGCTATACTAGTTACTTCATTACAATCATAATTTCCAGTTCAAATCTTTTAAAACTAAATAAAATTTACTTTTTTTTTTTCAGTACGAAGATCCATGAGTTCTTATTTAATGTACAAAAGTTTTATACAAGTTTGAAAGTCCAGGAGTACAGGTATAGGCGTGCTGTACTTCAAATAGACGTGGCATGATATACACGTTACTCGTTTCAAGGGAAGAATTAATTTATGTTTTTTGTTGCATGTGTTTCACGGTTGATGAGTTAAAATAAAATATTGACAAAAACTAGCAACGACTCTAATCAACCTCATGCTAAGTTTGACTTAATTAGATAAGATCATGCGTAAGTAATTTGGCAAAATGACAAGGACAATTTGAGCTGGACCGCTTGTCACAATCAGCAAGCAACACATGGGTTCTACTTTATATTTTTTTAATCACAGCGTTCTTCACATTAAAGAAAGCTACCATCTCACCAATCAACCCCACCATAATCCAACTTTCGCTTTTTTCTCATTGCTTCAGCGCTCTAGAAAAGTAGTTTCAGTTTCATTTTCATTCTGTAAAAGGGAAATTAATACAAAATATTTTGGGGATTCCGCTTGACATAGATTGGCTGAAGAAAGAAAACATAATTTCAACAGAGCAATAATTTAAAATCTTTTTTTTTTTTTTCTTTATGTAGTACTACATATATCACTTCACAAATGGAGGAACAGACCATCAGAAAAAAAAGCTCAATATGATAATTGAAATAATCAAATAATCGTTTCCAAATTAGCAAACATTGCATCTTTATATTAAAAATTCCGCCCCGTTGAACCCCATCTTGTCCTGAACAGCAATTAGGTTTAATAGAGAAAATCAAGAACAACACTAAAATATCTGAATAATACCTTAAAGATAGAGAGAAATTTTATTAAACGCTCTTAAGAAAGATACAAGAAACTCAGAGTTTGAACTTACACATCTAACTTGAACAGAGATAGCTGTAGACAAATTATCTTCACCGTTCATCTCTAACAACTCAATTAACCAATTAACACCGGCTATGTGATTTAACACAACTTTTTCAACAATCAAACAATCACAACTTTATCCCCACTGTGATACAAAGCAAAAGAACCCTCAACATTTATCTGAACAAGAAAAACCACAAAAAACCTAGCTTGAAGACTTGACTTTACCGCCTTGAGATGCCAACCTCTGACTACTGTACTAATTCTTCTTTTGATGCTTATCCTTTTAGCACTTAACGTCTTCTTCTAACGCTGTTAGAAAAAAAATTACAGCAAAACCACAGGTCATTCTTCACATGTCCATATAATTAAATTAAAGATATTTAGTTGTTTAGTTGTTTCTTGTAAACCATCAAATCTTTTAGCTAGATAGATGTTTCACTTGGTCGTGTGTGCTAATTCAGATATTCAATAATATGTTGAGCCCGAATATATTTGTGTATCAGTGAAGAACAAAGAAGGGAGGAGAGCATTACTGGTGTGAAAAGTGTTTTCTGGAAACTGAAGAAGAACGTATAGGAAAGGAATATTTGAATTTTGTCGCCGCAGTGGTTGGTAATGAAAGCAGAAATACCAACAGTAGCAAGAGGCCCTCTTTAAGAATTCTATATTTTATGCGCAGAGCCACTTAGAATATGACAAGAGGCTTAAATTAATCTGTGCTTATGGTACTTTAATATCGATAAAGTAAACAATAAGAACAAACCACTTGGAGCATTGAGCTATGAAGCTACGATCTTGATGCATATAAACCTCTTGCAAAGCTAAACAGCTAGCTATTGGCTTCATTTTCTGGTGCTTTAATTTGCTTGTCCATAAAAAAAGTACTTCAATAAATTCAGGTCTATGATTTCTTTGCTACATTGCGTCCATGACACGATAAATGGTAATTTTATTTTAATACTTTCATGCCCCAATGAACAATTATATATCCAAATCCAAATTAATTAACCATCCAGAAGCTTATGGAGTTTATTCTCAACTTAATCGAGTTAGTATCAGTCTATACAGCTTTTTGAATTCACAACAATAAATTCCGTAACGCTTGAAATTTATCTATAAATATAACGGAAGTAGAATCTCTTGGAGTCTCGTTCTTCGTCGCTTAATTGCTATTCTCGCACAAATCATGACAGGTTTCTCTTGATCGGAACAGAGAAAAGAGTTTTAGTGGTCCGAGCAAGTACTTAATTGACCACTAATAGGAACTAGAAGCCATGTTTGGGACCTGGCAGGCAGGGGAACGAGAAACAACTATAGCCAAAATCTGAAGAATAATGTGAAGAAAATCATTTATTAAGAGAGCTGATCCTTTTGAATAATATATGTTATTGGGATGATTTTACTCAAACCGCCCAGTGATGTATCAGTGTTCCAATTTAAAAGATAGTCGCCCACAATCCGCATCAGTATCAGAAGAGAGCATATGATATGTTCAATTTGTTTACGTCGTAGTTCCGAAAATATGGTATCAGACATATTTGTTCCCCATCACTCTCAACAAAAGTGAATGATGACACAGATTTTAACTTAAATAAATGGCCAACCATATGAATATAACAAATGAACCGTCTTTTCATACAGAAGCAACACTACTTGAATTGAAAATTACAGATAGCGGCTTCATATTGGCTTAGACATTCTTGCTTGTGCATACTTCCTCAATTATTAATTAAAATTTTATGGTAAACTAAATTAAAGTTACAGATCAACTGCAACAGGTTAACAAACCAAGCTCGCTGAAAAATGTAGCGGGAAAATAAAGTTATAAGAAATGTTAAATTATTGTACCAAGCTATTAAAATATTATGGCATTGCATTCAATATAGCTATAGGAAAAGAACAAGAAATACAATATCAATAGAACAGACTATACCATAAAACTAATAATTTTAAGTAACATATGTTCATTATCCCAAAACGAAGCTGTCATTTTACAGATAAAATAGTTTTACAAGTGTATAATTCAACACCGTGTACGAGACTTCAGGTTCAGAGCTCATATTTCTATAAAACATACTATATATCCACAATCTTCAAACCTTCAACAACCCAATCACCCTATATATATAGTTCCCAGACAAAACCCCAAAAAAAAAGACTAAACAAGACAAACAAATAAGAGCTTAGGCGCAGCCATTCTTGAAACCTTAGCCTCGGCTGCTTAATACCCAAATATTTGGATGATCCTCCATTTCAAGCAAAAAAACAGAAAATTAAAAGAAAGCCAATATGGAGGAATTTACAATCTTGAGAAGCAGCTGCGCTGATGGAGCAAATTAAAGATTGCTCTATAATTTATTTAAATTTGATGTCAATATAAATGCATGAAGCATGACTAAGATAACTTATATCAGTTCGTTATATAAATGAATGTTAATAGATAGTAGGGAAATGCAAAAGAAATCAGAAGCCTCTTCCATGTAATTTTTCTGTCAACAAAAACTTCTGGAATTAATTTCAATCATGGAAGAAAATTTTATCAATCTATTGAAAAACAATTAAACCTAAACAGCTGTTGTTGACAATAAAAATTAATTATTTTGAATTAAAAATAAAATAACATCTACATTGGCAGATACTCAAAATTAGATACACCTTGATAATAGAATTCAAAATTAGTTGGATAGGTCATGAGTTACATTAAAATTCTAGAATAAAATAAATAAAATGCCATATGTTCACCCAATAAGGATCTTCATAGGGTTAAACATACCACAATATGTTATGCATGTACGATGGGACTGGTGATTGCATGCATGCAAACATATCAAATTTTTAGTCTTTTGAAGCATAACAAACATATAAATTATAGTTTTAGGTGTTTATGCACTGATTGAAGACAGTAAACTTATAAAACACATTAACAAGGACACATATTTATGCGCTGGCATAAAATCTGAAGAGGTGTTAGCGTATCCACCAATATATATTCTATAAGATTGTTTAGAATTCAGTTCATATATCGAATCATCGAAGGATTCGGAGACAATACATGCCCAGCTTGGACCACAAACGTTCAGCAAGTTGTAGCGCTGTAAATCTGCTATCCCCAACCAACCTCAAAATCATTTCAAATATATATATGTATATCACAGAGAAAGGAGGACTATGTCAAACTAAAATGCAGAAATTAATGTATTGTGCGATCTTATGATGCTCAATAAATAAAGATAATCCAGTAATAATGTCCTGAAACTAACTATACAATAACCTTTCTCATAAGTTTGAAAAAAGAACCTTAATATATATAATTGTAGTCCATCCACAAACTTTGGTGTCATAGGAAGTTGAAATACATATCTATATAGAACACTCATATATATGTGTAGAAGTCCATGCCTTTTTTGAACTAAAATATTATTTTAGCAGAAGGTTGATATGGGATTTACCATTAATTCAAGCAAAGGGAAATTTAATCACTTCTATAATCATGGATGAATATCATTCCACAATCAATTTCCGGGAACAGAAGGCACGCATCCATGTATAGTCATCCAGAAGCTGATCTAATTCATTCAAATGTGGTTTTATCAAAGATAATATTGCTCCTACAGTGCTACCACCATCACAAGATACAGGAAAGACCTTCACAGAATATGGAATTTTCTTTATATCCTATATCCAAATGCATGCCATGAGGAATAGTCCGTTTGTTCTTTTAAGGTAAATCATCAGAGCCAGACGTACTAACATGGTTATAAATGCTTTCATGCACCCACATCATGCAAATGTAGGCATTTTACTTGAACTGAACAGGAAGGAAGACAGCATATGGAAGCCAAAATAAATAAACCCTTCTGCACATGTAATGATATGCACAATTTTGCTCCAGAAAAGTCAATAAAAGATATGTACATGCGTGTGTGGAATTCCCTTGATATATTTACTGAAGATGGTCAAAACATGTTTGATCATTTGACATTCCACCAAAGTTTCTCTTAACGAAAACCTGAAAAGCGATGAGTCTGAGACATTCTCACTGAATAATTGAAAAATAACTCAAGTTCAGCGTTAGATTGTTACTGCCCAAGGGTGGAAATTTTCGAAAAAATCACAGCCATGATGCTGCTTCACTTGTTAATTTCTGTTGCAGCTCGCCGAGGTTGAAGCATGATAGATCATTCACCTGTTAAATCAATAGAGATCAAAACCGAAGCTTGGATAACAACGGCAAAACTTATGCAAGAACCATCCCACACGCAATCTCCATGACAATAATTTAATGCTAATTAACCTCACCTCAGCCTGGATCGTGTGAAGTTGCCTATCCCTTGCTTTGGTGGAGACACAGTTAACAACATGAAGTCCTTCGTCAAGCAGTATTTCAAGTACTCTTGATAGGGGCAAACCTTGCTCCCAGTACCCGCAACTGTAAACTACCTCCACTCCGACAAGACTTTGGCTGACGACGATACTGCTTTGACATACGTTTTGATCGGAGCTTCCACTTTCTGAGCTATGACTACTCGAATTTGACAATTTCTTTATTTCATCTCTCCTGACACCAAGTTCTTTAATTCTCATCTCAAGATGTTTTACATAATTCACGGCCTCGTTCATCTGATCCGACATCGAACGCTTTCCCTGAAAAACCCCATCAGACCCTAGAGTCACATACATACTATAATATTTTACAACCCCGATCTCAAACTCTACAGTGCCGCAGAAAGGGAAAACTTCACGAAATTGAGGGAAATCAATTGAAGAAATGACAAAGTGTAGTTATAATTTGAAAAAACCAAAGGAACTACCATAATTTACAAAATTACTAGCAATAGAAGTGGAAAAAGAAGAATTTATATTGGGTTATTCACCTTGATGTATTCAAGAGGGAGTAAAGACCGAAGCGAAGCATGAAGGGTGGCCATTTCTTGCCTTCTTTGACGCTCAATATCTCTATGCACCATCTTCCTCTTATTGTTATCACTATTAGTTTCATCGGCAGTGTCCATAGCACGTGAATTTCGACTGTGTCTGGCTTTTTCTTGAATTGTTGGTTATATTACTGGCATCCTGTGAACCACGCCTAAAAGTTAGATCTTCATGGGTATTGTACTGTCGGTAGGGACTGGAAGAAGAGTTGAAGAACAGCTCATTACCTGTGTCTGCAGGAAACATAGTGCAAAAATAATAAAAGGGTTTTAAAGGGTTTGTCTATTAAGGTTGGATATTGTAAAGGATACGTTTGTTAGGGTATGCCATCTTTGTATGGGTCAACAGAGATGTAAAGATTCCCTGCTAATTTCTTCAAATAAACAAGATCGTAAAGAAGTCACCTCATCCATCGGCCATTTAAAGCAGCTGGCTCGTGCGTTGTGGACACTGTTCCTATGGACAAAAGTGACCCACTCATCTGCATTCACATTTGGTGGAACCTTAATTGATAATATATACAATTTATTTCAAATTTCCATCTGCTTTCTTAATTTTACTTAAGAATAGTTTAGGTTTTGATTTCATTCAAAAATTGACTACTACCAAATAGTCCATAGAACTGAATTAGTACAAATTCAGAAAAAAAAAAAATAATGGCATATATATAAGTTGGGATCCCTTAGTTTCATAATTTTGAGCAATTAATATTGATATATTATAATCCAAATGTGTAGAGAGTTGATGAGTTATCAACATTAAAGGTGATATTTTTGACTTTTAATTTTAATATTGAATTATACTAGATTAATGTTGAAAATGTGGGTCGAAATTATGCTTAAATAAAATTTCTCATGGGCGGATTCATACTAAGCCGACCAACTGATTGAGAATAGATGTAAAAGTGTTAGAAATTCTGATTTTCTCTATAATTGAACTGACAAATTTTTATATTAACCCATGTAAGTTATGAAAAACGAGAACCTTTGTTGAAAATTTAGGTTGAAATTAAAAAGAACAAAAAGGAATGAAATATGTACGAGATGTATGGAAATCAGTAACATGTTCTTCTCTAATTGAATAGTTCACTAAGAAAGAGTGCTGTAGTTATTGGTTGACTATGTCTATGATGGACAACAATAATTAACATCAGTAGGCGGCATATGATCCACCTTTCAACACTATTTTTATTCTAATTCTAGGTAGAAATCGAATCTCCCACGTGCTATATTTCGGAATGAAATGAACGGCACTACGAGACCAAGTGGGCCTTCAGAAAGGAAAATATGCCCAAGCAACCAAGTAAGGTTAACCTATCAAAGAATTCAATATTTTTTAATTAATCGAGGCAAATTTTCATTGAAATATACAGTAAATGACACTATTTTAATTTAAATTGAAAACTGATAATTTAAACCTTTTTTCTTAAAAAATAGCAATTTTCTAATTTCAGTTAATTTTGTTGAGAAAAATACCCTTAAATTTTGAAAGATTAACCTTAGGATCTCAATCTAATGTGCAAAGCAAGAACAAAAGCTATTGAATATTCAAGAAAACAGAATGGTTTACTAGAAATATCTCAATATTTTTCATTAACAACAAGTGAATTATAACTTTGCTTATATACGGGAACAATAGAGGGAAAACAATGGAATTTACTAACAAAAATAACAACCAAACAATCTTATCCATACAAATTAACACACTAAACTAGTAAAGCATAACAGAACTTATCTTGGTCGTCAATTGATAATGGCCAAGCAACAATCTTTCAGTGGATTTACTATACTACAGCAACGAGTAAACCCTAAGGTGAATTGCAAGTGTTTTGTCTTCTGTGAAAGAGCCTCTTCAATTTTTTGCTTTGGATAAACGATGAGTTTTGTGAACTTGTTCAAAAAGCACTGTTTCAATATTCTAACATCCTTCCTCAATCCAAAATAGCATAATACTATTTCAAGCTTGAACATACCAAACCTTCAAGAGATTTAAAATATCATAGCAACTCTGCAACACTCAATATTCCCTTTTTTCAAGAAAAGCAGTTACCCTGACTAAGCAAAATAGTCACACTGATTAATTTTCTACACTACAACTTTCACCTAAACCATCATACTTCCTCTCCAGACTTAAACTGCAATATTCAACACACACAATTCAGTACACACAAAACATATCTATCACACATACTTCCTCCCAAGAACTAAGCTATACTATTCAACACACATAGCTTAGTACACATAAATCAAATATGCCACACATAACCATAGCTTCACACACAACCATAGGTCAGTACATTAGCTAGGCTAGTGTTTTACATAATAGAGTTAGCATCTTGGATTTTTTCTCAATATGATCAATAGAGATGCCATTAGTTAGCATCTTAGATTTTTTCTCAATATCATCAATAGAGATGCCATTAGTCAATTCTTCATTAAATTGAGTTGTATCATCTTTTCTTACCTTATCTATTCCAAAAGTTTTGCACTTTTCTTCCTGCTTAACTGTACCAGAAATGTTGTACCAATCTAGTCAAGTAACCAAATTAACTTTCTATTTGAGTTTTTCAAATATGTTTACAAACAATGATTTGGTAAAAACATCAATAGTTTGAAATAAAGTAGGTACATATTCCACAAAAATCCATTGATACCAAGAATCAATTAAGGTCTATATGATTTTTTGGGATAACTCTTAACTTGAGATTATGGATTTTTATTGATTGGTTAGATAGGCTTATCCATTGGGGTTGTTTTGGCTTGATCTCCAAAGTGAAGGTTAAATCAACTTGATGGGATCACAATTTACTAAAAACATTTCAGAACTTCTTGAGTACTAGAGTGAGGGTTATTGGCTTGATAAAAATAGTAATAGTGTTTAATAAAATTCTAATTAAATGTAAAAATAATTAACTAATTTACTTACATTTTTACTTTTGTAGATTAAAATCACCATGATGAATTCAAACGCATTATGTCCTATTCTAGATTAAAAAAAAAAAAAAAAAAGCTTAAGGATACCAATTTTCTTGATTGATAGAGAAATCTTTGGATTTTCTTGCATCAAAACGAAAGGGTATATGTCCTTGAGGGGGATACTCCTTTTGAGTTCAGTCCCAAAGCCACTAAAGAGGAACAAGATACATATAAAAGGTATTTTAAGGACTCTGTGGAAGTTAAGTGTCATATATTAGCATCCACATCACCCGAGTTGTAAATACAACATGAAGAGATAGATATTAAGTGTCATATATTAGCATCCACATCACCCGAGTTGTAAATACAACATGAAGAGATAGATGCGAAAGCCATACTTCTTTATTTACATGAGATGTATGAAACTCAAAAAAATTTTGAATGTTATTGAGTGACTTCAACCTTGTTTATTTGTAAGTTGATTTAAGGTGCACAGGCAAGCACTCATGTAGCCAAGATGGATGGTTACATTGAGAGGGTAGCTAATTTGGGGTTCATCATGGACAATGAACTAGTTGTTTTTCTTGTTTTGAACTCTCTCCCTTCTTCTTAGTCGAATTTCAACTTGAATAACAAGGAGTGTTCTCTTGTTGACCTATTGGGGTTGATTAGGACTTTTGAGTAGAATATGGATAAGGGAAAGGGTATAAATGTGTTGATAGTTGGTGTTAGTCACAAAACCAAAGGCAAAGGTAAAGTTAAGGCCAAACTCATTCTCAAGGCTCAAATTCAAGCTAAAGCCCCTATTATTTTACAGCCAATTAGTATGTGAGAATAGGACAATTGGTTTGCTTCTTTTATTGGCAATCATGCCACTAGAGAAATAATTATTAGACCTTCCTTGAATATAAAGTGTTGGTTGTTTTTACTTTAAGTGTAAACATCTCATTTTGACTTAACTAAATTTTTTTCGATGATGATAGCCTACAAGTTTTCATATAAGACTTCTGAATTGATAAACTAAGGCTCAAGGACTTTGAATGGAGGATTAGACATGGTTAGAGCACTTAAACTTAAGCCTTAAATCCCTTAGAACACCCATTAGGCCTAATTCCCTCGAATAATAGCTTTAAGGTCATGTTTGGAACCCTTTTTAACAATGTTTGCACCTACTTTGACATTATACATGGATGACTTGAGTACTGTGAGTGGATGCGAACAACTGTACATGGGCACCTACATTTTATGCGCTAATAGTATGATGCATGAACACTTATCACATGAACCGTAGACACCTTGCACTATTCACAAACATGAACAACTGCTACCCACCCAATTTTAATTGATCTCTATCTTAGTTTAAATAATTTGGATAATTTTCTTTAGATATTTATCTCTTTTTAATAAATTAGATATTTATCTCATTTTTTAGTGAACTATATATTTATCAAATTTTAGATTATTTTCTAAGAGATAGAGACAAACTCTTTTATGAGACTTATCCTAGGATATTTGGAACCTTATATAAAAGGCTCAAATTTCCCAGTTAGAAGGAGAGTCAAAGAGAGAAAATTAAAAAAAAAAAACCCTAAGAGAAAGTATTATTGGAAAAATTATATTAAGATTATTTTTAGGGATTATTTATCTAAGATTATTTTTAATGATTAATTCTCTGGGATTATTTCTTTAGGATTATTTTTAGAATATTTATTGGGATTATTTTTAAGGAATATCCTATGATTATTTTCAAAGAATACCTTTAGGGTACTTTTGGGAAACACTTTAGGGTTATCCCCTAAGGTTTTGGAAACACATTAAAAGAGAGAGCTTTTGAGAAATTAAGTCAATGAATCCATTTGAAATCCATACATCCTTAGCAAGTTGAAGAACAAGTATAGAATACGTCAATATCCAAGTACGTTTCCTAAGGGGATCCTAACCTAATTGTTGGTTGATTTATTGGATTTGTTGTCTTTTTTTTTTTTTTTTTTTTGTTGTTAGTATTCTATTTTTTGTTTATTGTGTCAACTAACCCTTCGGTTTTGCAAGGTTTTCTTATTTAATTTAATTCGTTATTATTTATAATATTTGTGGGGAATGTAATTTGTTTTAATTATTTATTTGATGTAATTTATTTTCTTTAAATGTGTGATATATCTCTTGCATTTTTTGTATTTAATCGGGAAATCCACCTTAGTGAAGCCCAACATTCAAATTGGGCGAGGTGGTGTCTAACACATTTTCACTATTTTATGTAATTCTTCGAACATGTATATTGGGTAGATGAGGATGGTTTACGTCCTTCATAAGAAATTCACAAGACGTCCATTTCACCGTTTTCAAGTGAATCCTTTGGTGTCAACTCCAAATCACTCCCTAATGGTCCAAAAATCTATTCACACATTTTTATTGGTCATAATAGGATGATTAAAAAAGAATGATAAGTTTTATCTGACTTGGTGCAATATAAACTTATCATAGCTTTGGCGACTCCACTAAGGAATATGCAAAATATTGATTCCGATATTATTCATTTGATAAGTGTTTCCATGTTAGTTTCCAATATCAACAAACACATAAGCAATGTTATATTAGTTGAAGGTGTTGGATGGAGCATGCATACATCTCCTTTTATTTGCATTTGAGTTGGGTGAGAGTTGAGCATGCATATGATGTTGTAATAGTAATTTATACATGATTCAAACATTTATATATGATTGCTTTTAAAATATTTCAGATCAACACAATTGTATCACTTTTAAGATATCTTAAATAAAATTCACCTTCAAATCATATGTAAAATTGATATGATATATTTTTTGCATTTGAAGGAATTCCTTTGCATTGCACCACACTTCACACACACTAAGCACTACTTGTCCATTTTTACCCTCCATGGCAGCCAAAATAATATAACTTTTTGCATAATACAATTTTTTTTGTTGGACAAGTGTCTTCTTTTCATTTGTGTGTGTTTAATATTTAATCCAAACCTTCTTCCTCGATTGGGCGAATTTGTAGATTCTATTTCATGTTTCATATTCTTGGTTGCTAGGTTTTATAATTTTTTCCCTGCTTTGATTATGTTCTCATAAATTATTGTCGATTAGCTTAACAAAACAAATCATGGGACACAATATCTAATTCTTGAATGGATTTCGAGACCTCAAACTAGAAGGATTCTAGTCAGCAAGCAGTTCAAGGAGAACTTCAACTTATAAGCTGGGAGCTTAGAAACCAAGGGGAGTGCTTCAAATCTTGAAATAGATTTTAATCTAAGCGTATTTGAGGAATTAATTTAAATAAGTTGTGTGAGCTAGTTGACTCTTAATTTCTGTTATAACATACTTTGCTTAGATTTCATAGTAGATTTGAGTTGTCTAGACGAGTTCTCATAGATGTAGTATGAGTTTATTGTCGGATCATGTAAAACTATTTTAACCCCTTTATATTTTAGCTTTAGTTTATTATTTTTAATGGATTGTGTAATCTTTGAAACTCTCTAAATCAATCTCATATCATTCACCATCAAAAGAGAATTCAATATAGAATAAAAAATGTGAGAATGCAAACATAAATAGTTTATTGGCTGACTAAGAACATCGTAAAATATACTAACGCATTACTCAAATTAAAATGATATCAATATAAATTAATATCATTACCAATATCACTAATAATTAGTATGTAAACTTTTTGTTTGAAGTAAGTCTTGTTTCCTACACTTTTGAGCTTAAAAATATTCAATATTGGAAGCTTTGCACAATGCATGAACCAACGATTCAATGGTCGGAAAAAGGCTAAAAGAAAAGCAAGGAAATCCCACTGAGGGTTTCATGGTAAGGTATCCAGAAGATATGGAAATTGCGGCATAATTTAAGTTATTAATAATAGACAGCTTATGAGTTGGACAAGGAATTGTTAAATGTGTTATGTGATTTACATCAATATTATATGAGATTAACGCAATAATGCAGTGCATCTTTTTCTTAATTAACAATTCTAGAACATCATACATCTTTGTTAATTATTATTAAATTAATGGTAGTGGTTATGGTTATGAAGTTCTGGTGAAGATTTTGGAATAAAGCTCTTAGATTATGAAGCTCTCTCTCTCTCTCTCTCTGTATATATATATATATATATATATGAAAGATTAAGTATTGGGATCATATATTAATTAACCTCCATTATGCTGCTCATCTTAAACATTATTTATATGTTAATCACTCATCATCCTTATTATTTAATTATGGTTTATGGACAAATATCTGAATCGGAAGATTAGACTGTCACACTTGTCATTACTGGCTTCATTCAAAGTCAAAATGTTTAGTTCTATGGATGAGAGAGTCTGAGAATGCTTCAACATTTGCTGCTTCTTTCTTTTTCTTCTTTAATTCATTAAAATATAAAAATTTAAAAAATCACACTAAGATGTATTATTAGAGTATATATTTTGTTGACATTGAGATTAATTAGTCAAACAGGATGTAAGCTCTATGTGGCAATGAAATGGGAGAATCTGTAAAACTCAAATCCTATAATTCTTTATGTATAGGTTTTGTCAAATACATTAATTTCAAGCCCTAAATAAGTGTAGTTATAAAAATACAACGATTTCATTATAAATTACATATGAAATTCCTTTTTTTTTATTATTATTATTTATGACGGGTGTTTTTTTTATTCTTAATGGAACTCTACCCACCATGTACCGAGATTTCATGATCTTGCCCACTAAACTACTAGGTTAATTAGGTTCCAATACATGTTGATCCTTCCTTAAAAGCTTCAAACAGAGTTTATAGTAATAAGAATAAGACATAGTGCATTAATTACAAATTAAGGCAGGAACCATACATTCCCCCTAGCCTTTACCTCTAGTTATACTAAAATTCAAGCTCTACATACAGCAGAGCACTAAGATGAGGTGAACTTTTTACTCATGCAATTTTATTAATTTTTTTCCTTTACATGTGAAGTATATAATAAATATTTAACAGATGCCAATAAGAGATAGGTACACATCTAGAATAAAAACCCTAACAACCAATCTATTGACAGTTGATTTTATTCTCTTTTTACTAAAAATAAATGTTCATAGCAAAGTGATTAGTTGTACCAAATACTAATTATAAGAAAATCCCATTTGGGTATCCTAAATCTTTGGTGTATGCCATTGAACAAACAGATTTGAGATTATTATTCTAGACGGGGAAAGCAGTGGAGGGCAGCAAGAAAAGCTGTAATATGATATTAGGTTATGCTTCTAATTTCTTAATACTAAGATGCTTTGATAATGGACCCCAATTGATTTACTTGATTTAATAAGAGATTGTGAGATGATTGATAAATCAGAGACAACAAAATGGTATTTCTTTACATCATATGTTCAGGATTCGCTGACTCAAGACACAAAGTGATATAAATATGCGGTTTGTCTAGTCATCAAGCTTTGAAGGAATCTTTGTGGATTTTATTATTGATCATTTGTAGTTTTAAAAAGTCTGAACTGAGAGCTTTTTTTTTTTTCCTCAAAAGACAACAAGCTCTGAAATTCTTTGGACCGAATTTTCATATACAAAAAAATGCCATGGGGATTTTTGTGACCAGTAAGGCCTTTCAATTCTTCTGTTTATTGGGCTGTTCCGGAAATGGACGTCTTAGAAGAGATTGCAAAGCAGATCACAGGCCCTTGACCCGTAAAGACATCGAAAGAAGCCCGTCATGATGGTTGAGCTGGACCGGAATGTCTTGCTTTGAAGGATTCAAACCTAACCGACCAGTCAAAACTCTACTGCCGGTTCTCAGTTTTGAACAATCAGCACACCTTGACTAAATTAAAACAAGACAGTGCAGCCCTTCCTCTTGTTGCATGTGTCCTTTTCTCAAGATTCCTCTTCCCTCTGATCAGACTTCCCATTTTCCCGATGAAGCTTCTCATTATACCAGTAGGTGCAGCTCATCGGAGTGTCTAATCTAGCATCAAACTCAGGCTGTGGATGCAGAAGATGGGCAATAACTGAGTTCAGTATTATGCCTTTTGCCACTATGGTTCCATAAACTCTTGTCCTACAAAATAAGGGAACACTACTTAAATCCTTCTGAAGAAATTCAATCAACTAGATATGATGAGGATTCTCAGAAACAGGGTAACTTGAACTTCTGGATAATTACAAAGGACCAAATACCTGAATGTCTACTTCCATCTCAATTGCCAATAAGTTAATATGCACTCTAAGAGATAGTAACCTGAAGCACCATATGTACACAGAAATCTAGTAATTTTCATAAACATGTGATTTTGAATCATTTCCAACATATAGGATTAAACATCTCTACCATGTTATGGAATCCATCTAAATAACCGTCTACCTCAACATTGGTAGCTTGTACCAGATGTCAGGCCTTTTGATTAAGTTATCATATTGCCTGTCAACATCAGTTTGGGAAAGCATCAGATGCTGCTCCATTATGTAAACTTAAGATGATAAGCTGTTTTCAGGGCCTCTATAAGAAACCTGCTACAAGTTTGCTATTATTAAATATGATAAATTGATACCTGTAACAATTGAGCCATGATTTCTGAAAAAGAAATACCACCAAGTAGAATATAGTATACATACCAATTAGAAAAATGACTGCATAAATAATAATAAAATAAAAAAGTACAGTCCTTCAGACTTAACACTATTTGTTGTCAACATATAAAAATTTTCATTAGAATGACCCCTAAACCTTGAATTTTTTATCTTCTCTTGTACCAAATACAGGAAAATTTAAGAATCTTCTTTCAATCACCAAACAGAGCAAAACATTAAAATTTTATTAGAATTCTCTCCCAGATTGTGCGCACTTAAAGTAAAATTGAACCTACCAACTACCAAGCATCAATTCTTCTCATATAAGACATATTACATCTGAAAAATGTATATGTCACCACACACAAAAAAAAAAAGGCAGCAAATCAGTAAAGCATGTGAAAACACAGAGAAATGAAAAGAACAAAACCTACATTCACTTCTGCGTCTGCCTGCGGTATCCATTACCTGGAATTGTGACATGATCACACAAGAAATAAATAAACTCCAAAACACTTCTCTTTCTATTACATCAGATAAAGTCTCGATGTCCCAATTTCCTCATACAGAACTTTGCCCCATCAATCTTTCTTGTATTCCAATATGGCTAGCTCGTAACCTTGTTTGAAAAAGATTCAAATATTGATCATGGCATCTAAAAAAATGCCAGTGGGCTCCTTCCTCTTATTCAGGCAGGTTACAGGTTATATGCATCAAGTAAATAGAGAGAACTACAAACCAATTAATCAGCAATTTTCATTTTTCACCAATTTCTCAGCCAAAGAATAAATTATTGAATACCTTATCTTTTCAGCCTAGGTAAAATTGTAGCCATATGAAGTTGTCCATTTCTAAATGTAGCATAAGTACGAGACAACGGTGATAATCATTTTCAAATGATAAAAAGTGAACTGCTCGTTCATATCCACGGCAGTTGATGAATTTACTAATATTTCCTCATTACTAGAAACATTGGCCTTTCTTCAAAGTATATCCAATTACTGATGGCATCTCAGATAATCGAGAGTTAGAGAACAAAATCAAGTTAGGGTTGTGCTTGATTAATAACTAATATGAATATAAACAAAGAGAATGATAATATTGATGAATTGATTTGTAGGCCATTTCCAATATGAACACAGGCGCAAACAGAAATATATATTAAAATCCATTAAATAGAAAACTATAATTTCATTCCTTTACACAAATCATCCGCAAAGATGATGAGTCAATGATCTACAAATAACGATCTACAAACAACACTCTATTGCATTCACCAAATTTGGTAGTTAAACACTAGAAACTCACCGGTCCCTTCTTCCGTGACTTGAAGGGAAAGCGTGAGGGTGGTGAAGGTGACAATTCAACAGGTAGTTGCGGTACCTCTGATGCACCACTAAGCATTCCAACCACCTCCTCCATAGAAGGTCGGCGATCAGGTGACTTCTGCAAACAAAGTAAGGCAACTTTAATACAAAGCAGAGCTTGCTCTCTATCCAAAGACTTTACAACAGCCTGATCAACCAATTCAATCAGTCTCCCTGCTCGTGCAAGATGACGAGCCCACGATATAAGATTTGCACGTTGAAACTCTGACATTGGGGATCCTGTGACTTGAAGAGGACGCCGGCCAGCAATCAAAACTAAAAGTAACACCCCAAAACTATAAACATCAAATTTCTCAGATAAATCTCCACCAGCATTGTATTCAGGGGCAACATAACAAACAGTGCCCCGCATACTAGGGGTACTAGTTATCCCACCACTCTTAGGAATCTCTCCACTTGCTCTTGAGAACTCACCACTTAGTCCTTCTAACCACCGATCCAAACTACCTTTACTACTTCTGCTGGTATTTTTACTTCTACTTTTCTTCTTTCTCTCTACATTCATTTCTTCATCTCCGGGCCACCAATCATCATCACCGTTTATTCCCAATTGTCTCTTCTTTTTCTTCTTCTTCTTCTTCGCTAGTTCTTCACAATACTCTTCTTTCCACCACTCTCTAGCTGGCCTACGCCTCTCCCGTTTCAAATTCTTTACCTTTTCTTCTTTATCCTCATCCAATGAAACCCACCAATCTAATCGTTTCTTCTTTTTATCAATTTTCTGCGAAGAAGTTCCTTCATTCCAATTACTCTTCGGTCTTTCATTTTTAATCTCTGTTCCGATCCACTGAATTACGTAATCCTTCACTTTCACATCCTCCGGCGATTGCTGGATCACCGGCGCCGCAGCTTTAGGAATACTCTCCGGCGACTGATCCAAACCTATACTCAACTCCTCATAAGCAGTTGTAGTAGTTGCTGTATTAACACTCTCAGTCTCTGCAACCGATCCACAATCCTCCACAGCGCCCCCACCGTTACACTCCAACTCCACCTTCTGATTTTCACTTTCTGATTTCAACCTCGCAAGTCCAAAGTCCGCAATCTTAGCAGAAAAAAACTGATCCAATAATATATTACTCGGCTTTATGTCACCGTGAATCACGGGCGGATTCAAACTATGTAAATAAGCAATTGCCCTGGCAATATCAACAGCAATAGAAAACCGCTTCTTCCACTCCATCAGCTCCGGGCACTTCTTATGCAACAAAGCGTCCTGCAAATTTCCATTACTCATCAGTTCATAAACCAACAACATTCTATGTCGTTTCGGATCCGACGAAAACCCGAGAACCGAAACAACGTGATCGTTAGATTCGAGGGCCGAAGCAAAGAACAATTCATTATAAAACTCTCGTTCCCCTTGTAAGGATCCGGAGTCCATGACTTTAACGGCGACATGCTGGTGAGGAGTCGAGGGGGAGGAGCACGGGAGGGTTCCCTGAAAGACAGAACCGAAACCACCTTGGCCAAGACGGTTGGAGGGAGAGAAGGAGTCGGTGGCCCGGCGGAGGAGGGAGTAGGAGAAGCGATGGGGAGGTTTAGAGTCGGAAGGAACGGTGCGTTTTTTAGTGAGTTTATTGCGGAAACAAAAAGTGAATATAAGAAGACAAGAGACGGCGGCGGTGGCAGCGGACAACGGTGGAAGGACACGAGAGACTATAGGGCCGTGATGTTGGTGGTGTAAACGCAAAGGGGCAGGGGAAGGATTGACGAAGGGCTGAGATTGAGGCAGCGGACGCGATGGCATGGTCGATGACGAGGAGCAGGTACACAGAATCAAGAAGAGTAATCACGACGAAGTTTCATAGTAAGCAATAAGTCTCAAAAAGCTGTTTCCGTGTTGGATTTTGTTGTATGTAACTTCAACTATACTTTTCTCACAAAAATTATTAATTATTAAATACCTAAAAAACTTTATAATAATAAAATTTATTATTATTTAATTATTAAACATCTTCTAGTTCGTATTCTGTGATTAACCTCATTTTCATAAGCTAAATTAAAGATTAATTATCACTAATGACGATGGCAAAGCCCACTGTCAAAATCCACAATCCATTTAAAAAAAAAAGAAAGGAAATTACTTTTGTGAATGGTAATTTTCTTTCAACGTTATGATGGGGATAAAAGGAAATGCATCGGAAAACAGCGCAGCTTGGTAATTCGGGGAAATCTGCTTTTGCGCTTTTGGCATTCTGGTCAACAATCTTAACGTACACGATTCGTGGAAAAGTTTGTAAAGTTGATGAGATGAGACCAGGCAGATTGCCATTGTACCACATGAATTTTTTACTTTATTACATAGTCGGTACGAAGAAGCCATGTCCCAAAAGTCTTCCTGTCGGTCCACTGGGCCCTTTCAAAGACACTATTTTAAAGACTTGGAGCAATGATTCATTATAAAAATATTTTATTTAAAATTTATTTTATTTTTTTCTTTTATTAATTCTATAATCTTGTCAACGCCATCATCTGACCCTTACTCTCAATAAACTAATTATAAAATTTTTAATCAAAAAATACGAAATCAAATAAGAAGCTTCATTGAATTCGGTATGAATATGTATATTTTATTTTCTCTTCTTTTAGTTAATCTTGAAGATTTTAATGTGGTGATAGATCTAAGTAAGAGAAAAAAAAAATGTAATACATTGGGATGATGTTAAAGATGCACCTAATTTTGAGGTATTATTGACCAATAAAGAATTAGATAAGGTTGGCCTTTTAATTATCAAAGGCTCCTGAAATCAACGACAATGACGGTGATATTATGATGGCTTCCTCGTGCAAGCGCCAGGCGACAAAGGATAGCCGCTGCAAACTTGGTTGTAGAGGGGAAGATGAATTGTAGGGGTCGTTTAGAAGGGCCGCCTTCTTTGACACATACGCTTGCTATTTCGCAAGCTAATTCGTCAGAAATCACATCCCAAATGCCGTAGTTGGCCACCATCAGGCACTCGTCTTCTGTTTCTCTTTCGGTGATGGAGATTTCAGGTTGCGATGTTATCCCACTCTAAAAAGTTATCTCCTGCAGCGTGTTTCAAAAGGATGCCATGCCAGATCTTCCCACAGACTCCAACTCCATCCTGGTAAATAATCTTGCCACCTGCTCTTTGCAGCTCTTGTCTTTCTGCCTGTAACCAAATATTTCAGTTCCGAATATGACGACGTGGGAATAGCAGATGCCAACCTTACCTTGTGTTCTGGTGAAAAGAAGAATAGGTCTGCTGTCGCGGTAGAGAGCAGCCCGTGAATAACCACAGTTGGCGACCACAATATGACGAGGAGACACAAGTGCCACGATGGGCGTGGACCTCCTGAACGCTACCTACGTCGACCATCTCCATCTGCTGGCACGTCATGCAGACATCTTCTCCACAAGAGCGAGGGCGCTCGTCGCCGCTTGATCCATCCTCTTGAAGCTCTTCTTTATACTCTTCCGTACCAGATCCTCCCACTGCTCTTCATCTAGCTCTCCAAGGGCCTGGCTCAAGCTGAAACTCCTGCCATTACCGATCGCAGTAGCTTTGGAGATGTACGAGCGCGTCAGGTCCTCCGCCACGATTCTATACATTATCTTCTTGCAAAGCATTGAGAACTACATTTCACACAATTAAATATGAGAGAATTTATAATTAAGAATAACAATAGAGACGAATGGCTGAAAACATTATGTATAGATTTTTTTAAGTAAATAATTACATGAGATCCTCCATTTCCATCATAGACGGAACAGAAATGAAGAGGATTTCCTCCAAAAGTATCTGGGCGACAGAAGTTGTCCTTCACAGATCAGGTGTTGTCCATGGTTTGGCTTAGGCCTTGGATTGAAATGCAGCCAAGGTCTGGCATCGGATTCTTCACCAAAGACGGTCTCAGCAGCCCCATCTTAGGTGGCTAAAGCTGAAGCTTTGTTAAAAAATGGGAATTTCGATGTGGAGTTTGTCGGGGGGTTGATGGCTGAAGCTTTGTTAAAAAAATGGCTGAGACTGAAGGAGAGAAAGCTGGCCTGAGACGGTCCTCGTTCTTCTCATTTCTATTCTGTGGCGGCGGCGCTTCCTGCATTTCTCTGGAGTGTCACTGTTATAGTCATTGCTAGGTATCCTTGAGAAAAGATCAATTGTTGGTGCCATTGCAGAAAAGAGAGTGCAAGTGTACGTTGTGACGAAGAAGGACAAAAGAAGAGGAAAAGGCGGTGTTATAAAGGCATATATAGATATAGTTAAGAGAAACGTGAAGGAAGGATTATTTCGTGAGTCGTGGAAGAAGAGGAACATTGAGAAAGCGCCACGAACAGATTACTACTTGTGGGTTTTACTGCTTCTCTGTACATTTCCGTTTGATATATATATATGATTCTAGTATTTCAAGACAGGTAAAGACGAACAGCTGCACCTTTGTTAGCTCAGTGAATAGAACAACTTTGAAGAGCAAATTTATGAATACTTAAACATGTAAATCATCATTCTATTTGTTGATGCTAATGAGTTTATGGTATGAAAGCAAATATTCCAGTTGTAAATTCGTAGTTCATACGTGTACTTCGTATAAAAAGTCAGTCTTCTACCTCTCCATTCAGGTCATATCTGCTCCCCAAAATTTATCATATCAACCACTTCCATACTCACTTCTTTAGCTTGTCAGTTCAAATTTTACGAAATAAAAAAGCTTCAGATTAACTACTTCTATCATTTAGCTGTTCAATGATTTCGCCATCTTCATTCAACTACTCAAATTCTGCCAATCAAACCACAACATTGATTCTTCTCACAAGTTCATCAAACTAACTATTGTCATCATTGTGCTCAAATTTTCACTGCAAATTAACTCAACATCGTTGCAATCTTTTATCTGACTATTCAAGAAAGGAATTACACTCGACTCTCGTAGTCTCAAATCTTGCTACTGATAAAGGCTTTGTGAAAATATTTGTGACTTGAGATTCAGTAAACACACACTAAACTAAAAGTGTATTTGATGCTACTACTCCTTATAATATGCACGTCAATTTCTTTGTGCTTAAATCTACTATGAAAGATTGTATTTGAAGCTATGAGAAAACAACCTAATGACTAAAGTAGTCCTAACAATTTGAACATATAAATTAAAAGAATCATAAACACAATTATAAAAGAGATAAGGTTAGAAAATGTAACTTGTTTAGTGCCTGCAAGTGAGAAATGGTAAGTCGGCTTGCTCTTGGAGTTTCAGCTTCTTTTCGGTGTTATCCTTTGTGTGTGTGTGTGTGTGTTTTTTTTTTTTTTTAATTTTCTAAATATAGGTGATACCCTATGCTATTCTATCACTTTTCATTCATCCATCCATCAATACAACATAATGTGATCAATAGAATCCTTTGGAGCTTTTGTGTCTATCTTGATGTTGTACCAATCCTACCTCAGCTACGAGTCATGCCCAACATATATATCTCCTGAAATAAAAAATGTTGTTATAAGTCTCTCGAACCACCAACAATACGTACACAAAAATGGATAAGGAAGATTGGCCTGATAGAACCGGAGTTTTAAAACACCGATAAAACCAAATAAATGTGATTGTAAGTCTGACTTTTAACAACGTTTATTGGGGTTTTTAACAATATTTTCAAAAACATCAGTAAAGCCTCTATTGACACACAATTTAGTGGCATATATTTGAACATCGATAATATGAATTAAGATATTTTAAACATCAATAAAAACTCCAATAAATGAGGTTAAAAACCGTTCATGTTGTAGTGATAAAGGTATGATGAATGCAAAGAGTTTCCAACTTTGCATCTTTGATAGGGAGCAAATACAACTTGTATCATAAAAATGGAATATACAAAACAGTGAATCAGGTATCCATAAAGAAAATAACAAATTTATAACTTTACTAATTTAATGGTAATGACTTGTTGTTTAGATCTTAAGTTTTACGAACACCATTCTAATGTTTTTACACTTCGATAGGTTAACCAATTAATTGTTATTCTCACTATTGTTTATCTGAAAACTTATGGCTACTAGCTTTTTATGTTCCTATTGCTTATGTGTCTACTTTCTAGATAGTTAAGCTATTCACAATGCATTATGTGTTTGCACTTGAAGTGACAATGTTCCTTAATTGTGCACCATGGATTCTCCAGGTTTGACTCTGCAAATATCTATGGTTGAGTACATAATATGGTTGTTTGATTATGGAACCTTTGTTGTTCAAAGTGATTTGCTTCCTTACCTAGTAGTTTTAAATTGATTGATCCCTCAAAATCAAATATCCACCTTTCTATTTTGGGACTATAATTTATATATTTATTTTCAATTGAGGGCTCATTTTGACATATTTGTTTGCATAGGTAGCTAAAGTAACATGTTGTATTGTTTACTTAAGTATTGGACACTTAAGGACGGTTATTGAAAACTTTAGATTATGAATTATCGCCTTCTATGGTTCTCCTCTCGGAAATTATCCTGACTTTCATTCTCGTGGATTTTCGTTACTACCATGTAAAAAGGTTAGGTATTGAGAATTGATAGTACACCATCAATATTATACATTACTGACCAGTCTATAAAATATTATTTATCTTATTGCAGTCTTGTTGGTGAACAACTTGTTCTACAACTTCCATCAGGAGTAGTGTGATTGTGAGTTAATTGAATGGAATCATCAAACCACTCTAACCAATGGAAGTCAAGAATGTTGATGCCGCCCTTTTCAAGGACCAAGAATACCTTGTACGCTCTTGTTTTTTATATTTGGCCTGGTGCCATTAGATTAATGCTAATTGGACTATAGTTTCAGGGATGAATTACTTTTTTGTATAGAGAAATCATCTTTTGCTATTGAACCCTTCTCAGTTGATGTTTGCTTCCACAGCTAATAGTTGGATTGAGAGATCCTAGTCTTTGTTTAATAAAACCAAGAATACATTTTAGGGTGAATATAGAGAAGGCAACTGTTGAAAGCACAGTGGGCTAGACTATGAAAAGAAAAATTGAGCTGAAAAAAAGACTTCTCTTTTTCTGTAATTCGTATATTCTGCTGAGCCATTATTTACAAGCCAATTTATACATTAAGGAAAGAGAAAAAAAAAAGAACGAAAGGCCTAACTAATTGCGTAAAAAAAGCAATTTCAATTCTAAAATATATCCTAACATATCCTACTTTACAACTGGCCATAACAAAAAAATATTCTACTTTGATCTTGGCCCTTCATCTTCTGCCTTAATCTCCATCGTCCATTTGTTTTCAATGTGGAGCTTGAGTGAAGAAATCTTTCCCATTCTTTACAGCCGCCCCTCAAGATGAAACACGTTTTACTGGTTTGTCTCTTTGAACGCCCGATTCTTCAGTTACTGGAATGTCTGAATCTGCCTGTTGTAAGTGTTTCATCTTGAAAAGAAAACGATGATGGGCAGTTGTGCCTAGTGGTTTGGTTAGCAGATCTACGAGCTGCTCTTTCGAATGGACATGTTATGTTTTGACAAAACCACTTAGGACTTGATTGTGAACTAGGTGGCAATTTATATCTAAATACTTTGTTCTCTCATGGAATACCAGATTTACAACTATATGTTCAACGGCTTTGTTGTCACAGTTTAGCGTGATGGGCAAGGAAGGCGAGATCATGAAATCCTTGAGCAGATAAGTAACCCATTGTAATTCGCACACGGTGGAGGACATGCTTCTATATTCAGCTTCTACGGAGGATTTACTGACTGTTGTTTATTTTTTTGATTTCCAAGAAATCATTGATAGTCCAAGAAAGATGCAAAAACCCGTACGAGATTTACGTGTAATTGGACAAGAGGCCCAGTCCGAGTCACAAAAAGCTTGAATCTTGAAGGTGTTTGCTTTCGAAAAAAATAAGCCTTGCTTTGGGTACTGTTTTAAGTATCTGACGAGGTGAAGTGCAGCATCCAAGTGTGGCCTTATGGGTTGTTGCATGAACTGGCTTAAGTGTTGGGTGGAATAGGAGATGTCTGGTCTGGTGAAATTGAGATAAAGCAATCGTCCAATCAAGCGTCTGTATCTCTCTGGATCCAGTAAGATCTCACCCACTTTTGTGTTTAATTTTAGTCCAATTGGTAAAGGAAAGTGACTTCCTTTTGCCTCTTGCATGTCTGTGTCTTGTAATATGTCTTTGACCTTTTTTTTTTTTTGCTAATATAAATTCCTCCTTTGGATCTGGCTATTTCGACTCCGAGAAAGTATCGAGCATGTCCTAAATCCTTCACTGTGAATGCCTCATCCAGTGCTCTTTTGACTTCACTGATTCCTTTTTCATCTTGCCCGGTGATAAACAAGTCATCCACGAACACAACTATGGCAAGGTAATTTTCTGCTCTTCTTCTTGTGAATAAACAATGGTCAGCTTCTGATTTGGTAAGACCAATGGAATGAAGCTTTGAAGTAAGCTTTTTGTTACATTGGTGCCCAGCTTACTTTAGTCCATATAGGCTTTTAGTGAGGCGGCAGACTTGACCTTCACCTGCATTAGTATAGCCTTTTGGAGGCTTCATGTATAGTTCTTCTTCTATGTGACCATGTAAATAAGCATTGTTAATATTCAATTGATATACGGCCAATTTTTTGCTGTAACAATGGCAATGAGTAATCGGACAGTCACTATTTTAGCCACGGGCGAAAAATTGTCATGATAGTCAACACTCAATTTTTGGTTGTAGCCTTTGGCAACAAGTCTTGCTTTGTATTTATCCATAGTTCCATCTGAATTGTATTTGATTTTATACACCCATTTTGAGTCAATCATTTTTTTCCCTTTAGGCAACACGGTTAATTCCCATGTTTTGTTTTTTTCCAATGCATTTAATTCTATCTGCATAGCTTCAACCCATCTACTGTCCTCCTTAGCTGCCTTGTATGATTTTGGTTTCTGTGTAATTGAAACATGTGCAACAAAATTGACATAGCCATGATTATATGCAGGTGGGGTTGACATAAAAAAAGGGGGATCTGTTGATGGTATTTCAGTTGTATGCGCAACAAAGTCCTTCATCCAAGAAGGCCTACTTCTCACCCTTGTACTTTTCCTAATTTCAGGTTCTTGAGGCTCTGGTTCTGGTAAGACAATTCCTTCGCGGTTGTGTGGTTGATTTTCGTCTGTGTCTGGTACGGTTATGTTTGATATTAGTAATAGTGTATCTTGGTGATCTGATTGTGGTGATTGTGTTTGGTAATGGATATACATGTTCATGAAATATGACATCCCTTGACAACAATAATCGTTTATTTGAAATGTCATATAATTTGTATGCCTTGACACCAATTTCGTATCCCAAGAAAATGCATTTTAATGCTCGTACATCAAATTTTTTTTTATTTTTTTTTTTTTAGGATAGACATTTGTAGCAAAACATAAACAACCAAATGTTTTTAAAATTGAGTAATCCGGTTGTCTTTTATGCAAAATTTCATGAGTGTTCCACTTTAAAATGGAGCTTGGCAGAATATTTATTATGTATGTAGCCATAAGTATAGATTCTCCCCAAAACCTTTTTGGCAAATTGGACTCAAACATTAGTGCTCTAGCAACTTGTAAAAGATGCTTATGCTTCCTTTCTACCACACCATTTTGTTCTGGTGTATAAGCACAAGTTTTGTGATGCACAATGCCCTTCTCTCGAAAAAAATTTTTGCATGAGTTGTTTACAAATTCAGTGCCATTATCAGTTATAATAACTTTGATTGTTTTTTGAAACTGATTGAACACAAAATTATAGAACTGTTTTAAAACATTTGGCACATTTGATTTTTCTTTCAACAAAAAAGTCCAAGTTGTTCTAGAAAAATCATCCACCATGGTTAACATATAAGAAGCTCCTGAAATGGATTGAACTGGATACAGCCCCAAAGATCAACATGCATTAATTTAAAAATGTCATTAGCAGTAATATTACTTTTAGGAAAAGGTAAACGTTGCTGTTTTGCCAAAGGGCATATTTCACAAACATGCAAATCCATTTTTTCTGACACTCCTAGGGTGGGAATATGAAGTAATTTGTTTTTTGAGGTGTGACCGAGTCTTTTGTGCCAAAGTTGTAGGTTGGTGGCTTGAGTATAACTGGTGCATGCTTTTTCTGGTTCTATGTCTCTGTTCAGGGTGTACAGACCTCCCTTTATTGCTCTCTTTTGTAATTTTCTATTAGTTTTCAAATCTTGTACAAAACAGTGGTTTGGATAGAAAGAAACATAGGTATTTGAGTCTTGAGTTAGTTTTCTGACAAAAATTAGGTTACATGCAAATTTTGGTATGTAAAGAACATCATGAGGATTAAAGTGTCACATAATTTTATGGTACATTTGCGTGTTGAGTACCTTAAAGATCCATCAGGTAAAGAAACTGGTACTGTGGGTTCAAGTTTAATAGTTTTGGTAAATAGACTAAAATCATGGCACATGTGTGAAGTTGCACCTTTGTCAATTACCCACGTACCTACATCATTAATGGTATGTACGGAGTAGTAGTCAGATTGTTTACCTGCAAGGCCAGAATAGCCTACACATCCTGTCGATTCCATCGTGTTTGCTCCCTGGCTTTTCATGTATTTGCTGATTTCTTGTTGTATGATATTGGCTATTTCTGCATTCCAACCTGCTGTGATTGGTGTTTCATCCTTGGTATCACTAAGAATCTCATTTGATACAACATTTGCTTTCTCTTTGCCTTTTTTGCCTTTGAGTTCTGTGAACCATTCTGGGTAGCCGTTAAGTTTAAAACATGTTTCCCTAGTATGTCCTGTGTTCTTGCAATAAGTGCACATTTTACTGTCTTTGTCTTTCCTCCGGTTTTGTGGCATTGAAACATCTTTTGGATTGGCATAAAAGGCAGCAGGCATCCCTTCAGGTACATGAATGATTTGAACTTCTCTTTGCTTTTCAACACTGAGAACCATAAAGTAGGCTTTGTTAACAGTCGGAAATGGCTCCATAATCAAAATCTGATTTCTTACATGATCATATGCATCGTTAAGACCCATCAAAAACTGAATTAAGTTGTCTATATTATCAATCTATTTATGCAGAGCAGCAGCATCGCAAGTACACGCACGTAATGGCCTTAAATAGCTCAGTTTATCCCAAAGTTTTTTTAATTTTGTAAAATAAGCAACAACTGAAAGGCTTGTTTGAGTGATGGAGCTAATTTCTCGCTTTAATTGGTATAACAGGGGGCCATTGCTCTCTCCGTACCTTTCCTTAATTTCATCCCACAAATTTTTTGCAGATGTGGTGTACAAGAAGGCGTTGGCTAGCTCCTTGGTCATTGAATTGAGGATCCAGGACACCACCATGCTATCTGCTTTGTGCCAACGTTCATATTTAGCTGCGTCTAGATCTGGTTTTCCAAATCTACCATCAACAAGAGCTAACTTATCTTTAGCTCTTAAGGCTATCATCATAGCTCGACTCCAAGAGAGGTAATTAGAACCATCAAGAGTTGCAGTGACGAGCTGCATTCCAAGCTGATCTGAGTTTTGGAGGGTTAGCATATCGGTAGTGGGGTGTGGGTTTTCCATTGTAAGGGTAGATCAATATTTAGCAGTAGAATTTTAACTGAGCTGAAAAAAAAAGACTTCTCTTTTTCTGTAATTCGTATATTCTGCTGAGCCATTATTTACAAGCCAATTTATACACTAAGGAAAGAGAAAAAAAAGGAACGAAAGGCCTAACTAATTGCGTAAAAAAAACAATTTCAATTCTAAAATATATCCTAACATATCCTACTGTACAGTTGGCCATAACAAAAAAATATTCTACTTTGATCTTGGCCCTCCATCTTCTGCCTTAATCTCCATCGTCCATTTGATTTCAATGTGGAGCTTGAGTGAAAAAATCTTTCCCATTCTTTACAGACTATGACCGGAATTTCAGTTTCCAGGTGACCAGTAGAAAGTATAAAGGAAATGAATGATTATGAATTATAATATTGGTATGTAAAAGGAATCTGTGAGGTCAAAAGTTGGAGAGTAAGTGGAATCTAAGGACCTACTCCATATATAGATGATATACACAGCAGTGTCGGTTATTGTCATATTTTCAGTTGCAGATGGATAGTCAGCAATGGGGTCACTTCTGCTTCACCTATGGAGCAATATTAATTCACCGCCAACTTCATCAAATCCCAATTTAATTAAACCGAATTTATTTTATATTATTACTGATTTGCTTCAAATATCAACTGAATAGACAGTCAAACATGCACAACCCCAAGAGTCTGTAACTTTTGCTTTGACTCATAATACAAAACCATAGTGTCCTCATGCCAGCCTTTGGGCAGCGAAACTAGGTTTCCTTCCCAATCAAAAAGAGTTTATCCGAGCCTAGACTAGGGATTTCATGAGGATGAATCAAGAGAATCGGGTTGTATACAAGTCGACGCTTGCTTTACACACATAAATTATCTATAACCATTAGTACTCACCATATAAATAGCTCAATAGTAACCAGTTTGGTTGAACTGGCTAAATCAGTCGAAAGTAGTCGAAATAAGCACTGGCCAGCGCAAGGAAAGGAATATCCAGCAGTACTGCCAGATTTCGGAGTCCAGATTGCAAATGACTTTATTCTGCCAGATGATACTTAGGTTTTATAATGTCACTGAGTTGTACAATCCATATGAATAAATTTATATTGAAGTCAAAATGAGACTTCCCTGTATGCACCTACTCCTGTTTAGTGCTCTTTCTCCTTTACTCTTCCTATAAATAACAGCGTTTTTCCTCTCGTTTCATGTACCACAATCAGACTCAAACCTCTCCATACATTCAAGTTTCAATCTATTGTTATATATAAAATGGCAACTTCTAATACTTTTGTCGTTGCGTCACTTGTCATCTCGCTTCTTCTTCTTCATCATATTGTGGAAGCAGATGCAGCAGTTGCTTCTCCCGCTCCGGCTCCGGAAATGGGTAATTAATTAATACAGTTTCATTCCATTCGATATATAGAGTAATTATATTTTTTATGAATCATGATATAGTTCATGTAAATTATGATTTTTCAGACTGTGGTGGAGCATGCACTGCCAGGTGCCGTTTATCCTCCAGGCCGCGACTCTGCAAGAGAGCTTGTGGAAGTTGTTGCGCACGTTGCAACTGTGTTCCTCCAGGAACTTCTGGTAACTACGAGGTCTGCCCTTGCTACGCCAACTTGACCACAAGCGGCGGCCAACGCAAGTGCCCTTGAAACAATCCACTTTTTACATGCTGTTTCTCCTTAATTTCTAGATATTCGAATATCTACCAATGAATAAACAAAGGCGTTGTTCAATTACGGTAGTAAAATTCTTTGTTGCTATTCTATAGTAAAAAATAAAAATAAAAGGTTTGTCTTCTGTGTGAAACGATAATTGTGAATGTGGGAATTGGTTTTTAGCCTGAGTTGGAGCAGTACCTGAATGATTTTGAGTTGGGTCATATTCAAGTTCAACTTAGATCAAAATCAACTCTTCCAGCAACCATTTGACTCGATATTTGATTAAACTTTGATTGAATTGGACCCTCTTTTATGTTTGAGTATCATTTTTATATTTACAAGCCCATCTCCAATTGATAGAATATTGTTATGGTTCGTGTGTTAACTATGATTGAATCACGTCACATGCCCATCTATCAGCCAGCGTAAGCCTGCCCATTGGTAATCGGCTTTACAAGTTTCAATAATTTGCATTTTCGACCTAATTCCTAATAAATATTTAATATTTGAGACAGCAAATTAAGGGAGATTAATTTTTTTGACCCAATTTTGAAGTACTTACATGAAATTGATGGACCTTTTGGGGGTAAACAAAGATAAGCAAAACTAAAAATTTAATACCAAAAATATTTTTCATCTTTTTTATGTAACTCCAAACATTGTTAGCAACCAAAGAAAACACACACAAAAATCTTACTTTCTTACCCCTTCACTGAAATTCTAATATTGTTATTTTCAATGTTATAAAAAAGAAAATTCATTTATCAAAGTATTTATACAAACTTTAACTTGTAACTTTATTTATTTGTTGAATATGTATCAATTTGTGGTGTGTTAAATGTAAGTTTAAATTTTGTTTCATAATAACAATGATGGAAATTTTTGGAGTGTATTTTTATGTGATAAATATAAGAGTAACATAAAATTCTAATATGTGGGGGTTTATAGATATTTTATCATGTGGAGGTAAACTAATATTCTTTCGTTGCAAGGTTTTTTGGCATTTTAACTACACAAATGAGAATTGTTATTTACCATGTAAGAGGTAAATTGAAATTTTCAATTTCAATGTAACAGGAGAAGGTGTAAATTAATATTTTATTTTAAAGAATAAAATTAATATTTTATCATGCAAACGGTTAATTGATATTTACCAAATATCGTATTAATGTTTTTAGATTAAACTTTATATTATTAGTTAACTAGAAGTAATAAAACTTTAGAATTTGTCTAACGAAAATTTGACCATAAAGGGTAAAACAACATCTTACCAAGAGAGGGTTAATTGATAATTTACATTAAAATAAATTGATGTATTACAATGTAGTAGTTAATTGATGTTTTATCGTATTAGATTTAAATTAAGGTAAAACCTGTCTTAAATCTCTAAACTATGTATTCTAAAAACCTTAAATCTCTAAAATGTAAACCTTAAAACCTAAAACTCAACCGTAAACCCTAAATCCCTAAAACTTAAAACTTAAGTTCTAAATCCTTAAAATATAAACTCTAAAACCCAAAAGCTAAACATTAAACCTAAATCCCTAAAAGTTAAACTGTAAACTCTAAATATTAAACTTTAAACTTTAAATCTTAAATCCTAAACTAAAAATCCTCTAAAATCATCAAATCTAAAATCCTAAATAGCTAAACCTAAAAACCCTAAATTTATATTTTAAACATGCAAGTGATGGGAAATCTATTTCTATCATAGGTTGATTAAAAATAGTGGGTTAGGCTTTGGTTCGATATATTATATAATGCAATATGTTGGAAGGAAAACCTCAGTGAACACAAACATTTAAAATTAATCCAATTGTTGAGTAAACTTCTCTAAATGGATTGGAGTCAAAAAAAGATTCAATTATGCATAAAACCAAGAAGTCTCAACAAAAGCACTCCCATAATCATCACAAATTACGGAAATATTGATGATCTAATTAGACTTCTTTTCCATCTAAGAGCATGCATACCACTTTTTGTGAAATTCATCTATAAATTGGTACATCCATCTGTATCAACCAACAACTATTGACGTAACACATATTCACTAATGAAACATTAAATTGTGTATTTTTGTGATTTGAGGTGTTAATATTTTAATAATATTTATTTATTATATATTATAATTTTTTTAAAAAAAATTGTTAAATGTTTAAAGTATATTAGTAGTCTTATTTTATTTTGATCTTGTATTTATTTATCGAAGTGTTTTGAAGGGAGAGCGGTGACCTCCAAAGGATAAATGAGAACAAAAAGCTAATTATAAATTTTATGTTTATTTATTCTATTACTTATTTCTTTTTCTTTTGTTTGATTTTATTTAATTAATCATATGGTCTAAAAAAGTCATTATTTATATTTAAAATTTAGGCTTAGATATGAATGATAAAGAGTCTAATTAATAAATATAAGATTGGTCTAAAAGTTGGATTTTAAATGATAGTTTGATTAAATTAGATTGGAGTCTTAATTTGGTTACTAATGAAGTCTTTTTTAAAAAAGAAAAATAATAAGCAATTAATTATTTTATAGATAATGACCCTATCAAACAATTAATTATTAAATTTGACTCTTTATTAATTGAGTCATACTCGAATTCGAATTTCACTGTTGTATCTCATCTCTCGTTCTTTCATGTCCTGATGCAACACTTTATAAGAAAAAAACAAAAAAAATGTATTGATTTTCATAATATATGTTTTATTTAAAAAAAATTCAAAAACCATATATCAAAAATTGTAATCT
The DNA here is from genome assembly GCA_026122585.1 of Anacardium occidentale. NCBI lineage: Eukaryota > Viridiplantae > Streptophyta > Magnoliopsida > Sapindales > Anacardiaceae > Anacardium > Anacardium occidentale. The sequence goes on from JAJEJH010000562.1 coordinate 149,681, forward strand.
AAAAAACTATCATAAAGCCCCTAAAATTAGAAAAATAAAAAAAAATCCCTAAATTGAAAAATATCATAAACCCCTATCACGAGCGCCCCACGTAGGATATTGTAAACCACTCCCCACCCCGACACAAAACCCCTTACATGTGAGATAAACATGCTATTTTCATATCAAATACCCACACCACATAGGTCATGTGTTTTTTTAAAATATCATATAAGCTCTCATCTTCAACTATGACCACCACACTGGGTGATCGAATCACTTGAAATCAATAATTTTCAATCCAAATTTCGATGTAACAAATTATCCACCTAGTCTAACACAATTTTATTAACAAATTTCATCAAAATTGGAAAAGATTCAAGTTATTGAACAATAAAATCACATTCGGTTTTTTGAACTTCTATACGTCCTAAATTCATATAACAAAAGCTTAAATTTTTGCATTATAAGGTAGTAAACATAATAAAGAATAATTTATTAGCCCTTTTAGAATTTTTTTGTTAAAACTAGTTTCCGTGAAAAATAGTATGTGAAAAGTTTATGAAATCAAATTGAATACACGGGTTTCTAAAGTGAAATATGAATTTAAGATTTGTTTATATATGAGAATTTTTGTCTAAATGTAATATAATAGTTATATCTATTTTACATTCAAATACAGGATTAATTTCATTTGAAATACTTAAAATGTGATCAAATGAATTAATTTTTTAAAAATTATTTTAATTTTTTAAAAATTATTTTAATTTTTTAATATACTTATTCTAAAAGTTAATTAATTTTATTATTATAATACGGCAAAAGATGAAATATTTTTCATTTTTAAAGTTTGAGAAAAACATAGTGAAATTATTAATAATTCTGCCTGGAAAGTAATATTAAAACCTTTATTCTAAATAACCATAGCATTTCCCTGGTATCTTTCGCAATTATTAATGGCCACCCATAGTTTGAGGCGGCGCAAATCCCACCCTCCAAGTTTCAAAACACAATCTCCCACCCTTAGAATCATTTTTTATAGTTTTTATAATAAAATTACTATAATACCCTTTTAAAAAATAAAAAATTATAATAAAATTATAAAATAATTTTTAAATATAAAGAATTTTTTAAACAAGTAAAAATATATATCAAAAATTTTTTTAATTTAAAAAAAAAAACAACCACCGCTGCCGGTGTCAACGACGATGGTTGTCACTAATAGAGTCAAGTGACTGATTTCGACCATCTGATTCCAAGGAAGACCAGATCTGACCTCTCTGTTCAGTGAAGGTGGTCAGATCTAATTGTCTCCAGATTTGATAGAGGCGGTCTCCGTCAGAAACAAAGGCCGAAAACAATCGATGGGACCAAGGCTGGTCTTTTCCAGTCGTTTGTGACCTTTTAATCTGGCGGAAGCCGCCAGATCTGGCCGCCTCCGCCAAATCTGGAGACGACCAGATCTAACTATCTCCATCGAATGGGGAGGCCAGAGAACCAGATGCTCGGAAACAGCTACCTGGCTCCGTTATTGCCACCTCCGTCGACACCAACGGCGGTAGCTGCTGTATTTTTTAACATTTTTAAAATTTTTTAATATATTTTTAAAATTTTTTAAACAATTTATATTTATATAAAATTTATTTTATTATTTTATAAAATTTTAATCCTAAAATGATAAAACTGCCCTTGAAATACTACTGTTTACAACTATATTTAATATTAAATTAGGTCAAAGGGTGAAAAACTAGGTTTTTAAAAGTTAGAAGGTCGGATCGTCCCCACCTCAAACTATGCGTGGGAAAAAGTTCTTTGGCCTTTCTTAATTTGCAAGACCCGAGCTAACCATCATAGGCTGAATTATTTGGATTATTTATTTCTAGACTTTTTAATTTTGACAATAACATTAAAAATTTGTTTCAGGTAAATCATTTTTTGGTTATATATATTTGTCAATGTATAAATCTATTGGGGATAATATTCTAGTCAATTTTTTTTTTTAAAGAGTTTTATTTCTTTATTTCTTCTTTTAGATTCTATATTTGTAAAAACTCGAATAAACTCTTAAAAGAGAAGTTTTGAGAAGAGTGTTATTTGTTGGTGATCTTTTACTATTATATTTTCTACACTAGTTGAGTTTAAATTATTTTTCTGAGTTGGCATTCTTTTTTTTTTTTTGGTTAATATAATCTTGCTTACTAAGAAAAAATGTAACCACAACCTTAAACAAAATTAGCTAAATTATGATTTTGAAAAAGAGTGATGCTAGGTGTATATATTTTTTTGTATATATTTTATATATAAAGATCATTTATCATTAGAAGATCCAATACACATGAAAATGAATCAGAAGAGGAAGAATCTCCAATCTGCATAACCATGCACCAATATTCATTTCTCTAGTAAAAAGTATTGCTCTTTTCAATAAATAGGACTAAAATTTGCAAGTCTGTTTTGTCATAGATCATACTGAGGTAATGAGAAGAAGATCTCAGTTTTCATCATTTTGTGTATAGAGGTTTCCAAAGTGATACTTAATTCACTATTTTAATTCAAAGTTTCAAATCTCTAAGCCATTTCTTGAAGCAGGATTAACCATATCTCTCTTTTTCCAATTTAATAGCCAATTAATGTTTTAAACATTTTAAGAGAATTGTGATAGTAATGTCTAGGAAATTAACTGCTAACCAATTCTTTAAAAAAAAAAATAGTACAAAGAATTAATATGAATGCATCTTTTGCTGTGTATATGGAGAACATAGAATTTAATACTAAAATTGAAATATGAGTAAATTATATATTATCACTCAAAGGTTTGACCCACAAATATTTTCCCACCTATTGATGACAATTTTTTTTCTCCAATAATACTATGTTAACAAAAAAAAAATGATAAATTATCATATTATTCTAATTATTTTATTTTTTAAATTATATCACACTGATTAATAAAAAATTTACAAAAAAAATTTAAATATTTAAGTTATATCAAAGCCTTCTTTGGTCCTCTGCTTTTACACTCAGCCTCTTTTTCCTCAATTCACTAATCAGTCCTCATCACTCCTTTTCTTTGACAACCCATCCCGGGTCCAACCCTCAATGCACCCTTCTTCTATACTATCATCTTTTCCCTCCATTGTGACATGGTGTCGACCCTTTACCAACCTCTCTTCTAATGTATCTTAGATTGCATTGATGACTTTTTCACTCAATGAAATTATTGAGAAACATTGACAAAATAATCGAGAAGAAGTCGTCAACGTAATTTGAGATTATAACAAGAGAGATCATGGCAATGATAAACTCTTGATGATGGCAAAGTTATAGTATTGATGAACTCACAAGCCAGAATTTTCAAAGAATTGTAAGAATTCAGTTACAAATTTTTTAATTTATAAAATAATCAAACTACTGTGTTTTAAACATCAAGGTAATATTTGTAAAAGAGTTATTTTTTTATTTTAAATGATAAAATTATTATTTTTCTCTTAGGTTAATTATTTATAAAGAACTTTTACTTTGGATAGAAAAATGTTATCTGCATCATCAAGAAATGAAAAATGTTTTTGGGCCAAAACTTGGGTGGGAACTTGTGATTTACTCTTTGAAATATGATAAAATGAAACTTAAAAGTAGAGGGTAGATATTTAATGTTTAATTTGAAATCTAATTTATTCACATCTAATATGGAAGAGTGATTAACATTTTTGCATCCAAGGTTGGGTCTTAAAACACTTTTCCATCCACTGAAGACATAAATCACACTCTCACACCCCAAATTTAACATAAATTATCGTAAAAGGACAAAAGTATCATTTTACTCTGACCAACCAACATCACAAATACAATTTTTGGCATCCAAAAAAGTTTGCACAATGTTTTGTGCCTACAAAAGATTTGCACAACACTCTTTCTTCCATTTTCATTGCACCTTCATTTCCCTCCCTCACTATCCCACCTCGGGCAGCCTTGGAGTTGTCATACCCCTTCTTGAGCATTAATTATTTACTAATAGTTGTTAATTTATATTTCTTATAAATATTAACAACCATATATATATCGGTCCTAATCCTGAACATGACCCTAACCCAATAACCTTTCACACCCCCCTAATACAAAATAAAGCCTAACCCCATAACCTTGTTAATTGATTTGAGCAAAAAATCATTAAAAAGGCCACCTTAAAATCCTTGTGATTCGTGAAAAATAAACAAAACAAGAACCCTCAACGTTGTCAAGAATACCATGCAGGAAAGCGAGAAGTGTGACATAGTGGGTGGCATTTGAATACAGGTTTACAGTAATATCCTACCCAAATAAGCTTGTAATTTAATTCTTTTGAGAAAATAAAAAATTATTTGTATGGAGCCGACGGTGACGAGACATGCATGGTGTAAATATATGGGACCGTATCATCTGACCGTTGCATATATATTAAAGAGGAAAAAAACTCCTTCCATTGAGCATTAATGGATTTCTGTACATGAATTCTTACTTTTAGAACTTTAATTTCATCGTCCAACCAACTATTTATTGTACTTTGTTTTAAATAAATATCATCATAAATTCAATTATTCATGCCGGTATAAGATTATTTGCTGTGAAGAAGCATTACCATTGAAATGGCTTCGTTGGGATCCGAATATTTCATCGATTACAGCAATCAAAAGGACAATGAAAATCTGTCTCTACTTTTATCACTTGAAACCAGCTGAATCTCTGAAACCAGATTCAATCTCCAAAATCCAATTTCATCGCTGTTATAAAAAAAAACAGGCCAAAGGACTTAGTCCCACCCATAGTTTGAGATGGAATTGAATCCCATCCTAAGTTTTAAAAATTCAGTTTCCCACCTTTTGGTCAAATTTAATATTAAATATAATTATAAACAGTAATATTTCAGAGATAATTTTGTCATTTTATGATTAAAATTTCATAAAATAATAAAATAAATTTTATATAAATATAAAAATATTTAAAAATTTAAAAATTAATAAGTATATTAAAAAAATTTTAAATTTTAAAAAAATAAGACAACCGTCTGTGTCAATGGTAGTGACCCCCACTAACAGAGTCAGGTGGCCGTTTCCAACCATCTAGTTCTAAGGGAGGCCAAATCTGGCCTCCCCTGATCGTCTCCAGTTTTGACAGAGAAGACCAGATCTGATCATCTCCACCGAACGGGGAGGTCAGATCTAGCCTCTCCTGAAACCAGGTGGCTAGAAACGGCCACCTGAACGGGGAGGTCAGATCTAGCCTCTCCTGAAACCAGGTGGCTAGAAACGGCCACCTGGCTCTGTTAGTGGTGGTCATGGCGCTCTTGTTTTTAAAAATTTTTAAATATTTTTCGAAAATATTTATATTTAAAAATTATTTTATAATTTTATTATAAATTTTTAATTTTTAAAAGGGTATTTTAATCATTTTAGTATAAAAATTATAAAAAATACTTTCAAGGATAAAAGAATGAGTTTTTGAAACTTTGAGGATGGTACTGGTGCCCCCTCAAACTATGGGTGGGAACAAGTCCTTTGGCCAAAAAAAACTACAACAGTTAAAGAGGCCACCCTCTGGCAATGCATTCACGAATCAGACCAACCAACTTTATTACCTTCAACAACATGACGCGGTTAATTAATTAAGGCCCTCTCTCCCACCTTCTCTTAGATATTTCTCCTCACGGGCTACTGCCTCCACAGAAAACTCCTTATTTCTATCTGTATTGCTGCATTCTGTCTCAAAAACTGTTCTTTGATAGCCTCATGATGGGTGAAAGTCCTGTAACCAAATGGGTTTTCCTCATTCTTATCAACTATCTAGCCTTCACCATTGGTTTCTCCGCAGATATTTCGTCAACGAAGAAGACTTACATTGTCCAAATGGATAAGTCTGCAATGCCAGACTCGTTCTCCGATCATCTTGATTGGTACTCATCAAAAGTAAAATCCGTAGTCTTGGAACCTGAGAAAGAAGGTGATGCAGAAGATAGGATAATTTACAGTTACGAGACTACTTTTCATGGATTCGCTGCTCGTTTGAGTGAACAAGAGGCTGAGAGGCTAGAGGAAGAAGATGGAGTGTTGGCCATCTTCCCGGACACAAAATACCAACTTCATACAACAAGGAGTCCCATTTTCCTTGGCCTAGAACAGCAGGAGAGTACCAGTATTTGGTCGCAGAAACTGGCCGACCACGATGTTGTCGTGGGAGTGCTTGACACTGGGATATGGCCAGAGAGTGCAAGTTTCAATGATACCGGCATGACACCGGTACCAGTTCACTGGAAAGGAATTTGTGAAACAGGCCATGGTTTCCAAAAGCATCACTGCAATAAAAAAATTGTGGGTGCAAGAATATTCTACCGTGGTTATGAAGCTGTGACTGGAAAAATCAATGAACAAACTGAGTATAAATCACCAAGAGATCAAGATGGGCATGGAACTCACACAGCGGCAACTGTGGCTGGTTCTCCTGTACGAGGTGCAAATCTCTTGGGCTACGCTTATGGAACAGCCAGAGGAATGGCCCCTGGTGCGAGAATTGCAGCTTATAAGGTGTGTTGGTCTGGGGGGTGCTTCAGCTCGGATATATTGTCGGCAGTTGATAGAGCAGTGGCTGATGGAGTGAATGTTTTATCAATATCATTGGGTGGTGGAGTGGCATCTTATTATCGTGACAGTTTGTCAATAGCATCTTTCGGGGCAATGGAACTGGGTGTTTTTGTGTCTTGCTCTGCTGGAAATGGAGGCCCAGACCCTGTCAGTCTTACAAATGTATCACCATGGATCACCACAGTAGGCGCTAGTACCATGGATAGAGATTTTCCAGCTACTGTTGAGCTTGGAACAGGCAAGACTATCACTGGAGTTTCACTCTATAAAGGACGGAGAGTTTTGTTGGCAAATAAGAAATACCCTCTTGTTTATATGGGCAGCAACTCAAGCAGCCCTGATCCAAGCTCTTTGTGTTTGGAGGGAACTCTGAATCCAAGTTTAGTTGCTGGAAAAATTGTGATTTGTGACCGTGGTGTTAGTCCACGAGTTCAGAAAGGCCAAGTCGTTAAAGATGCAGGAGGTGTAGGCATGATTCTTTCCAATACAGCTGCCAATGGAGAGGAGTTAGTTGCCGATTGTCACCTTCTTCCAGCAGTAGCAGTAGGGGAGAAGGAAGGGAAAACAATAAAAAGTTACGCGCTTACAAATAGGGAAGCAACTGCAAGTCTAACATTTCTTGGTACCAGGTTGGGAATTAAGCCATCCCCGGTGGTGGCAGCATTTTCCTCTAGAGGACCAAATCTTCTTAGTCTTGAAATTCTGAAACCTGATATGGTGGCACCTGGGGTCAACATTCTTGCAGCTTGGACTGGTGAAATAGGTCCATCAAGTTTGCCAACAGATCACAGGAGAGTGAAATTCAATATCTTATCCGGAACTTCAATGTCTTGCCCTCATGTGAGTGGAGTGGCTGCCCTACTTAAAGCGAGGCACCCAGAATGGAGTCCAGCAGCAATAAAATCTGCCCTTATGACAACCGCGTATGTTCATGATAACACGCATAATCCTCTTATAGATGCCGCATTAGCTGCGCCCTCAACTCCATACGACCATGGGGCTGGACACATTAACCCAGAGAAAGCTCTTGACCCAGGTTTGATTTACGACATTGATGCGCAGGATTACTTTGAATTCCTCTGCATACAAGAACTATCCCCAGGACAGCTCAAGGTTTTTTCCAAGTATGCGAATAGATCTTGCCGTCACTCTTTTGCCAGTCCAGGGGACTTAAACTACCCTGCAATCTCACTAGTGTTCAAAGCTAACGAAAGCGTTTCTACAGTAACTCTTCACAGAACAGCCACTAATGTTGGGCCTCCAGTCTCTAATTACCGCGTTGCAGTTTCACCCTTCAAAGGTGTTACCACAAAAGTGGAACCAAGAAGCCTGAATTTCACCAAGAGATACCAGAAACTGTCTTACAAGGTTACCTTCACAACGAGATCTCGACAGGCAGATCCGGAGTTCGGAGGTTTGATATGGAAGGATGGAGTACACAAAGTAAAAAGCCCAATTGTTATCACTTACCTGCAACCAGTATAAATATGTAAGTGGATTTTTGACATGTTTATCCATCGATTTCACAAATAAGCAATGTGTTTTGGTAAGAGTCATGAGACTCGCAGGTTTGATTAGAATGCAAATCATTCCCTCCTTGTTTCTAGCAGTTGCAGTAGCAATTCTGTAGCGGTTACATAAAGGTACAAGTAAAATAAGCCCAATTCTAATCAGAATATGCGCCCATAGGATCATTCATTTTGCATCGGTTCTATCCTTTCTCACAACCGACATTATGTACAATCCATTTAAAGATCACTAGAATACCGACAAAAATATAGACGGCAATCAATTTAATAATAAAAATCTATAGTCAAACTCATCCTTTTTAAATATGAAACAGATAAACTTTCTGACGTAAAGACAGAATCTAATATTATACAAATATAAGCCTAACTTCCAAAAACTATGGCAGTTTCAACAAGTTAAATTTGACTCAAGGGGTAGTCTAGGTGACAATTTGGATGATTATTCGTCAGTAGTAAAAGAATGGTCGAACGAATTTTCCCACCCATAGTTTGAGGCGGAGACAAACCCACCCTCTAAGTTTCAAAAGTCCATCTTCCACCCTTGGAACAATTTTTTATAATTTTTATACTTAAATGACTAAAATACCTTTTTAAAAAATAAATATTTATAATAAAATTATAAAATAATTTTTAAATATAAATAATTTTAAAAAATATTAAAAATTTTAAAAAATTTTTAAAAAATATTAAAAAAATTTAAAAAAATTTACAACAGTCGCCACCGCCGCCAATGTCGCGGCGGTGACCGCCACTGAAGGGGTCAGGTGGTCGTTTCCGATCATCTGGTTTTAGGAAAGGCCAAATCTGACCTCCCGTTTAGTGAAAGCAGCCAGATCTAGCCGTCTCAATTTTGGAGGAGGCGGCTAGATCTGACCGCCTCCGCCAATAATAAAGGTCGGAAATGACCGTTGGGACCACCTTTCCGACCGTTTCTGACAGCTTCTTCTGGCGGAGGTGGCCATCCACCTAGCCTCCTCTGATACCAGGTGGTCGGAAACGACCACCTGACCCCTTCAGCGGCAGCCACCGCCGCGGCATTGACGGCTGTGGCTGTTGCAAATTTTTTTAAATTTTTTAATATATTTTTTTAAATTTTTAAATTTTAAATTTTTTATAAAATTTATTTTATTTTTTATAAAATTTTAATCTTAAAATGATAATATTACCCCCTAAATGTTACTGTTTTCTATTTTATTTAATATTAAATTATTCTAAGGGTGGGAGATTGGACTTTTGAAACTTGGAGGGTGGGACTTATGTCCGCCTCAAACTATGGGTGGGAAATTGTCCTTTGGCCTAAAAGAATTAGACAAAAGTTTAAATTGAGACGGAGCCATGTTAAGGTACATGGTGGGGTAGCATTGAAATGTTGTGTTCACCCTAATTTATCTAAATAGATATGTCTCGAATAAATCTAAAAATAAAGAGACAAAATAAGTTCAAGAGTCGTACAGACAAAAAATATCAATTTAGCCTCATATAAATGCAAGAGTCAAAAATGTCACACAATCAAAAAATCATCATTTTACCCCCTATAGGGTGTAAGAAAATAAGATTTTGGTGTGTGTTTTTTATAATATTTGGTGTTGTACAAAAAATATGAAGGGTACCTTTGGGATTAAATTTGCAGTTTTGCTAAAAAATTTTAACGCCCAAAAAGTTCATCAATTTTCTATAAGTACTTAAGATTTGGTCAAATAAATTAAATTCCCTTAATTTACTGTCTCAAGTATTAGATATTTATTAAGTAGTAGGAGTAGCTCGAAAATGCAAATTATTAGAACTTGTAAAGCCGATTACCAAATGGGTGGGCTTATACAGGTTGATAGATGGGCATGTGATGTGATTGAATGATGGATAACACATGAGGACCATAGCAATATTTTCCCAAATGGAGATGGGCTTGACAATCTAAACATGAAACTCAAACATCAGAAAGGGTCGAACCAAAGTTTTATTAAATATTAAGTAAAATGGTTGCTATAAGAGCTGAATTTGATCTAAGTTAAACCTGAATATGATCAGCTCAAGATCATCAAGATAATGCTCCAACTCAGGCTTAAAAACAATTCCCACATCCACAATTATCTTTTGACACAGAAGACAAACCTTTAACTTTATTTTTTACTACACAATGGCAACAAAGAATTTTACTACCGTAGTTGAACAACGTTTTGGTTTATTCATTGGTAGAGATACGAATGTCTACCGGCATGCAGGAGAAATTAAGGATAAACATGATGTAAAAAGTGGGTTGTTTCAAGGGCACTTGCGTTGGCCGCCTCGTGTGGTCAAGTTGGCATAGCAGGGGCAGACCTCGTAGTTGCCTGAAGTTCCTGGAGGAACACAGTTGCAACGTGCACAACAACTTCCACAAGCTCTCTTGCAGAGTCGCGGCCTGGAGGATAAACGGCACCTGGCAATGCATGCTCCACCACAGTCTGAAACACCATAATTTACATGAACTATATCATGATTCATATACAAATATAATTACCCTATGTATCGAACGGAATGAAACTGTATTAATTAATTACCCATTTCCGTAGCCGGAGCGGGAGAAGCAAGTGCTTCATCTGCTACCACAATATGATGAAGAAGAAGAAGCGAGATGACAAGTGAAGCAACGACGAAAGTATTAGAAGTTGCCATTATATATATAACAATAGGTTGAAACTTGAATGTATAGAGAGGTTTTGAACGTGTTTGTGGTACATGAAACGAGAGGAAAGACTGGTATTTATAGGAAGAGTGAAGGAGAAAGAGCAATAAACAGGAGTAGGTGCACACTGGGAAGTCTCATTTTGACTTCAATAGAACTTTTTTATATGAAATGTACAAGTCAGTGACATTCTAAAACCTAAGTATCATCTGCACAAGAAAGTCATTTGCAATCTGGACTCTGAAATCTGGCAGTACTGCTGGATATTCCTTTCATTGTGCTGGCCAGTGCTTATTTCGACTCATTTCGACTGATTTAGCCAGTTCAATTTCGACTACTTTCGACTGATTCAGCCAGTTCAACCAAACTAGTTACTATTGAGATAATTATATGGTGAGTACTAATGGTTATAGATAATTTATGTATAGCAACCGTCGACTTGTATACAACCCGATTCTCTTGATTCATCCTCATGAATTCCCTGGTATAGGCTCGGATAAACTCTTTTTGACTGGATTGGGAAGGAGACCTAGTTTCGATGCACAAAAGCTGGCATGAAAATACTTTAAATGGTTTTGTATTATGAGTCAAAGCAAAAGTTGCATGAGTTAAAGCAAAAGTTACAGACTCTTGGGTTGTGCATGTTTGACTGTATATTCAGTTGATATTTGAAGTAAATCATTACTAATATAAAATAAATTCGGTTTAATGGAATTGGGATTTGATGAAGTTGGCGGTGAATTAATAATGCTCCATAGGTGAAGTAGGAGGGACCCCATTGCCGACCATCTATCTGTAAATGCAAATATCATAATGACCAACACTGCTGTATGCATATCATCTATACATGGAGTAGGTCCTTTTCCACCTACTCTCCAACTTTTGACTTCGTAGATTCCTTTTACATACCAATATTATAATTCATAATCATTCATTTCCCTATACTTGATACTGGTCACCTGGAAACTGGAATTCCGGTCATAGGCCAGCCAACTGTGCTCTCAACATTTACGTTTTAAACAGTAGAATATATATGAAGCCATAACTGTAATTATGTTAAACAATAACGATATATAAACTAGGTCTGTTGGGTTTTAAAGATTCAAGAAAAGTGTACAACCTTTGTTTTTAAATGAAAAAGATTTTCCAAAACTATCGCACGTAGAAAATCCAGAGCTATATAGCATCAAGAAACCAGGATTTCATACCATCAATAAGATGCTTTTCAAAACAATAACACTAGTAATGGTAAACCAATTTTAAGTAGTTGCTATCATCATTCCACGATTGGATATTGATGGATACAATCAGCCCACGGGCCCTTCTTGGATTCCCCAAGAATGGGCCTCAGACACTCCAAAACTACACTAATGCACTTAGGCCCAGTTCCCATCCCAAGTTGCCAAATTTTGTCACCTTTCTTCACTCTCTCTTTAGCCTCCATGTAAGCTAACTCATACCAAAACGAAGAAGAAGATTGGTTACCAAATCTATGCAATGTCATCAAAGCAGGTTCCATGTCTTTACCACTAAGCTTTAATCCTTTAGCTATCTCCTTTATCAATGGCCTCCCTGAAACCGGCAAGCAAAAATGCTGTATCACATTCTTAAATTGTGGCACGTAAATTTCCCCAGACTTGTGAATAAGTTTCTTCCTAGTGATCGAAATACCGTGCAATAGTTTCTCTGTAAAAGGTAAGATTCTTGAACCGAGAATAGTAATATTCGCTCTGAGTGTTTCTTCGGCTACTTGTAGCAAATCCCTACTGAGGGTAATCCCAAGTTTTCCACTAGAATCTTCTTCGCGAATTGCGGACAAATAAGCCTTGTCCTCGAAAGCTCTTTGGGTTCTAACTGTGCAAAAAAGTTTGTATTTGGATGAACTTTCTGCTTCTTTTTTGTTTGTAAGCAAGATTGCTGCACTACCCATTCGGAATAGGCAATTGATTAGCAACTTAGGCTTCTCATTACCTGAATACCACCCAGTGGACAGTATTTCGGTGCTAAGAACAATAGCATAGGAGTTGTTGTGCGTTTTTAGAAGGTTTTGAGCCAAATCAATCGCCAGAGCACTCGCACTGCACCCCATACCAGAGAGATTAAAGCTCATAATATCTCTCTTCATGGAGTATTTGTTAATAATAATAGAAGAGAGAGATGGTGTAGGGCAAAAACCGCTGCAGTTTACAATGAGTATGTCAATATCACGAGAAGAGAGTTTAGTTTTGGAGAGAAGGTCTTCCATAATAGGGAAGAGAACCATTTGGACTTCTTTAATGGCTTCTTGCTGATGGGTTTTTGGAGGAATGTAGTGTAAGGCTGGAGGGAGATAAGTCTCTTCACTTTGTCCTGAAGAAGTGAGGATTTTAGACATGAATGCCACACTTTCACGGTCGAAATATTCAATCATGGAGGCGTTTTCAAGAAAGGTGGAGAATGGCACCCTGCAGAAGGAAGGTGGCTTGAAACATGAGAAATCTACCAGGTACACAGCTTGAGGCTTTGACAACAGGTAGTATTGGAGAAAGAAAAGAAGAAGAAAGCAAGTTAACAGTATGAAATGGAAAATGGATTTGCACTGTTGAAAGATTAAAACCGCTTCAATGAATGTTACGAGTATCAGAATTCCAAATCTCAGGAGCTCCGATCCAACTGCATTCAGGTGTTTGAAAGACGACATAATGGTTACGAGAAAGGTTACGTTCTTGAAAACATTTTCTTGGTTAAGATTGAAATATATCCCATCTGAGATATCATACAAGGAACCAGGAAGATATGGCGGTACTGATTTCCATCAGACTTTGAAGAGATTAAATGAAGACTACCAGCATCATTAATTGCACCAGGCAGAGAAATTAAAATAACCTATATGAAATATCAGCGTGAAGAATGAAAGAAAAATACAAATTTTGGACTGGTCACATAATAAATATTGTTGGTTGGGACTTGAAGAGATTGGCCCTGCACGTTACACCGGAAACAAGGCCTGCCAAATGGTAAACTGATTTGTGGACGATAAGCCGGTACTTTTGACCGTTCCTACTTCAACGTTTTAAAGACATTTACGCAATGGCACACATATCATACATGCAGGAAAAATAACTTTAATGCTAATTTCTTTCACCATGGATTAATAAGAGCTCGCATATTTTCTATGCTAATTTTCTGAATGGCCATTAAATGGAGCTGAAGCAGAACTGTATAAGCCAAGTTAATTTGGCTTGTTGAGATTATTTTAATTAGAGACCATGCATTGGTGATGATACTTATGAAAAGTGCCTAACTTTCCTTCTATTTGACCTGGGTACATAATACATTTATGATCACAAGACCCAATATCCTGTCAAGAAGATAGCAAATTCAACCAGTTCTGACTCGGCCAAAAGACGTGCTCTCATTCAATATTTCTCCCTTAAAAATAATTATTTAATTTTAATTATTTTGATGGCAAAAATAATTATATTTAACCACTAAAAACCTAATAAACATGATCAAATTTAACTATTTTTATCTTCAAGAATAATTAAAACTAATCAATTTCAAGTATTCCAGCCTTTTTTAGCCATCTTTTAATTGTCTCCACCCAATTTTTAACATTCTTTCATCATCAAAGTAATTAAATCCAATCATAAATTCAATTAAATGGTCATTTATAATCACTTAGTTAAGTTTTTTAAAATCATTGTTATCGGTGATAGGGGTCGCTTTTAATTAGGTTTATAATATTATTTTGATTTTTTTATTTTTTAAATTATTTTTATTTAAAAATATAAAATATCTTTTTAACTAGTTAAATTTAATAACTTATAAAAAAAAGGTGGATATTTAATTTTTTAAAAATTAATATGTGAGATTTTTATCTTTTTAAAAAAAGTTGTTTGACATTTCTGACTATACGGGGGTAATTTTTCAGTTGCAATTGTGTGACATAAATTACAGAAATCTTAACTCATAAGAGTTCAATTAGAGGTAAAAATGTAAAATTCTTAAAAAACAATTCAACAATCATTCTTTTTTCTAACAAAAATTCAAACAAAGAATTCCTTTTTTTATTTTTATTTTTTTGAAAGAATAAAATGTTTTCAATTATTTTATTAAAAAAACTAAACTTTTATGATTTTTTAATAATTATATTAAATCATGAGTTGACTTTAAACAACGTTAAATAAGAATAATATAATTGCTTTTTTATTAAAATTATTGATGTGAATATTCTTTGGGTACTAACTCGCAAAACAATAGAATTACCCTGATTTCTTAAAATTTTTTCTATAAAAACTAGAGAAAACACTTCAAATAAACAAAAATTTATCTAGAATAAGCAAAACTCAATTAGATTTAATTTGTTTTTTCGCTTTTTATAAGACGGATTTTTTAAGTTGAAAATTTAGAGTTCCATCTAATTATTTGTACTCAACAAAGAACTCATGGACTATTGTAAAAACTAACTTAGTTGAATTTCAATAAAATATAATTTTGAGTAAGGGAAAAAAATTAAGAAAGTAAGGTTTAACATCAATAAATATTATTATATTAAAAAATTTTTGAAAGAGATAGGATAGATTATAATAAAAGAAAAATTGTAGAAAATTCAGAATATACATTTATATGCTAGACTTATTTTTGTGTGACAAAATACAAGTTTAATCTCTTTAATAAGATAACAAAAAAAAACTATATCTATTCATAACGAGTATCAATTGGATATCAATATTGATATATTGTATTATAATTGATCAATTTTGAATTAAAATAAAAAAATATTTAATAATATAATGACACATCATTATTAGTGTTTAAACTGGCACTTATAAAAAAATCTAAAAATTAAGTATTTTAAATATAAAAAAATTAAGAGTTCAAATAATTGTGCACATTAATTAGAAATTAACCCGCTCAATATTTTGAATCAAAATAAAAAATTCATATCATTAATTTTTAATCAAAATAAAAAATTTACATCAACTACTTTACTATTTCTTCTTTATTTTCAGATCTCATGTATCCTTGTGTAAAATTTGGATAAAAATTATATATTTTGTATGTCTATATGCAAATATATGAGTTTAATCTAGAAAGATAATAAATGCTATGCATTATTCTAAGTTATAATTACTAGTATTTCTCTATGATAATATGTCGATCCATTTTCACATATTTGGTTCAATCTTGTTGAAACTGGGTTTTACGTAATCTCTATTGTGGTATTATTATCACAAAACAAATTCATTATAGAACCAAATGCATAGCCAATTTTTTCTAGTAGTTTATCTATCTAAAGAGGCTCGCAAAGCCTTTTGGTCATGCCTTTGAACTTAGCCTCGACAATCGATAAAGCAATCACCTTTTACTTTTAGCTCTTCCTTTTGGCCATGTCAAACCAAGAATATGTATACTCTATCTTCCTGTAAATAAGATTTTACTTCTGTCTCACACGTCATTGGATTTGGACGAGGAAAATATATTTCTTTCCATAAGCCTAGAATTAAAAAAAAATTATGTTGGTTTTTTCAGTGTTTTTGGAATTGATAAAATTATAGAAACATAAAATATCAAAAAGTTTAACATCTTAAAGCAAAAGAATAAACTTGTATATAAAACTATTTTTAATTATTTGAATTTGTATAAACAATCATTCTATATATTAAACTCTATATCAGATATAATATAGGTTGAAAAAGAAATTTGGGAGCTAAAAAATACTTCCGTCTCTTTTAAACAAGAGCAAATCTGAGACCCTAAACCGTCGTCTCTAATAAAGCCCTATATTTGATTACCAGCACCGCCTGCTCCACTGGAGTCTTGAACCCTCCTGATGTCCACGAAGTTGCAGTTGCCCATTAAGCCCGGTGAGTGTGCGACACATTATCATTGGTCATTCGATTTTGTTAAGTGAAAAAGTATGAATGCCAATTTGCATAAATTTTTCTATTTTCACTTTTTCTTCTTATTTTTCTATTTTCTATTTTTTCCTCATTCATTTTATTTTTTACCCTTTAGTTTTTTATTTTCTCTTTTCAAAAGTTTAGGTGAAGAACTACAATTTTGAAAATATTGAGGGTGAACAAAATTTTAAGGGGACATTCAAAAAAAGTTTGAAGATGTTTTTAAAAATGTTTAAATTTCAATATCTATTAGTGGATTTAAAAAATGAGAATTACATCCTATAGAATTGATCAAAACACAATATTTTAAAATTGGTTTGAGTTTTTTTTTTTTTTTTTAAGTATAAGTGATAAGTTTTTAAACTAAGATATATTAATAATTTGATATGTATATATTAAGTGTTAATAACATTTTTGTAATTTCAATAAAAGAATAAAATCGTTAATTTGAAAAAAATAAATAAAATTTTCTAATAAAAGTGAATGAGGGACAAAAGCTGGACATTTTAAAATTTAAAATATGTAGATTAATTTCATCAAACTTTGGGTGGGCCATACATTTCGCCTCTTGGAAAAGGAAAAAAAAAAATCTGATATGAATTTGAAAACTAATATGTATAAAAATATTTGTAGCAAGTTTGATTGAATGATGTTTCCGTGCCAACAAAATTAGAGGGTGCTTGCTAGAATCTCTTCCTTAATTTTATAGCGTCTTTTGCTTTATTGACAAACGTGGAACAGTGTACTATCAGATTCAATACTTTTTTTTTTATTGGTGGTGAATTTGATTTGAATCAATACCCTGATAGATTATCAATCAGATCAAATTGATAAACTTTGAATAAATACAGTATATTAAGATTCTTTAAAAACTAGAATCCTTCCTTTGTTATATAAAAGCCAGCATGGAAGCACCCAATCAATTCTCTAGGGCATCAAGTTCAACAATTGCCTCGCACTAAACGCTCATGTCTCGAAATGCACGATGGAAAATCTTTTTATGTGAATTCATGACTTTATTTTGCGCATTATTTTAAGAGAGTGAGGAGTAAAAGCCTGACTTCCTGTCTCTCATTGGAAATGGGTGTCGGCCATTTAGAAGATGGTGCAAAGTCGAATCATCGAGCAAAATGTGCCGACACTTGAAGACGCCCGTGGATTCTTAAGCTTTATTTTCGACTAATCAAGTCCATATTTGTTTTTCGTTTTTCCTTTTAGTATTTTCTTTTTGTTTTCACCATTTCTCTCATTATAAAACAGTCGGTATAAAACAGAAATAGAAGGGTTCGTAAATAATTTTTTCTTCCATTATAAACGATTGATGTTATTGGATGGTCCCACTGATCATTTAACTAATATGTTATTGCTAGATGGTCTCATGGGCCCCAACAAACAAACTAAAAAAAAAAGAAAACCTTCATATGGAAAGCTTCTAAAAGAAGCTTTACAATATGTGATAGAGAGATTCAGTTGAAAGAGAGAAAAAAATAAATAAATAAATTGAGGGATTAAGTCACATGAGAGGAAAGTAGAATGCATTTAAAGTAAAGGAAAACTTGGCCCAAACGACCGCAAGCAATTTTGTTTTCTTTATCTTCTTCCTTACACCTTTGCATATTTTTATTGTGCATGTGTTATGATGAACGCTTTCTGGGTTACATCAAGAATAAGAGTCAAATTTTGTGTTGATGATGTTGTTGTAGACTAACTTATTATAAATAAGTCTTTTGGTTGTAAACCTATATTGACACAGTAAAAGATTATTTTGTTATGGTTTTTTCGTCTCTTTTTATTGAAGGGTTTTTTTAATGTATTTTTGTCTCCTTGTGTTATAAAGTTTCTTTTCATAAATCAATTTCTTATAAAGGAACAATGTATTAAATCTCATTCATACTCATGTTTTTTCTATGATTAACAAAACTTTTGTTTGTTGTTTGTATTTTTAACCTTTATTGATAATCACTCTAGAAAAATTAGTTTTTGCTTTGAAAACCAAATATTAGGTCTTTAATGTCTAAAAGTATTCCATATGAGTCTTGAAAAAAGAGAAATGAAGACAATTGAAATGTCTTAGATAATGGTGGTAAGTACACGTCACTTTGAGAAATATTGCAAAAAACAAGACATTAGGTTAGAAAAGAATATTTTCAAGCCTCTTTAACAAAACAAAGTTGCTAAGAGAATAAACCAAACCTTTGTGAAAAAAATTTGGAGTATGTTTTTCATTCCAAGCTTTTTAAAACTTTTTGAGATGAAGTTATTAGAACTACAATTGATGTGATCAACATGTCTCACTCAATATCTCCTAAAAAAGTTATGACAATGCCAAATGAACACAAGACTAAATGGTTAGAAGTCATGCAAGAAGAGATAAAGTCCTTGCATGATAATTGTATTTTTGAGTTTACAATGTTTCTAGAAGAAAGAAGAGCACTGAAAAAAAATGGGTATACAAGGTGACAACTGAAAAAATAGCTCACATACAAGACAATTTTGGTTATGAAGGGTTGTGGTAAAAAAATGGGGTTGATTTTGAAAAGATAATTTCTCTAATGGTAAAAATGTCATCTATTAGGGTTGTTCTCTAGTGGAAAAAATAGCTCACATATCTTCATGATGATTTAGAAGAAGAAATTTACAAGAAGTAACTTGAATGGTTTAGTGTGAAAGATAAAGTGCACATTGTTTGCAATTTGAAGGAGAGTTTATATGTGCTCAAGCAAGCACCAAAGCAATGGTCTATAAAATTTGACTCATACATGGTTAATCATGGACATGAGAAGACCACATTAGACAATTATGTGTTCTTGAAGAAATTTGTTAAGATGATTTCATTATTCTTTTCTATTGATTATTGGTCATGCTATTAAGAAAATCATGATATTGAAAAAAATAAAATGTTTCAACAGTAAACTTAGCAAGTCATTTTCCATGAAAGACTTAGGACCAACGAAACAATTCTTGGGATGAAGATTTTCCATGATAGAAGAATACAAAGTGGTAGATATCCTACAAAAGATACATTAAAAAAGTATTTAATATATTCAATATGGGCAAGTCAAAACTAGTGTATTCTTCAATTACAAATCACTTTAAGTTAAATAATGTTTGGATAAATATAATAAAATGAAATGAAGAAAACATTATATGCTTCTACAATTGATAGTTTGATGTATGTCATGATATGTATAAAATCAAATATTTTTCATCTAATTGATGTAATGAGTTGATAGCTCTCAAATCTAAGAAAGAAACACTGAGTTACAAAAATGAATCATTAAATATCTTAAAGGCACTTCTAGAATATGTTTGTGTTTTGGTATTTGCAAATTTGTATTGGAAGGATGCACAGACGCAAATATGACTAGTGATTTTGATATTGGAAAATCATTTTTTGGATTCTTGATGACATTGTAAGAGGAGCTATGTTCAATATTTGCTTCAAGTGTATGTTATTAAAGCTTATGTCTAGACCCCAAATTTTTTATTTAATTTAATATATATGTCACAATATTTAAACATATATATTGAATAAATTATTAATTTCATGAAGCTTTAACTTTTATAAAATTCTAAACAACTTCAATATATTATTTTGGCTAGTAAATGTTATTAATTGACTATTTTCTTGGTAACTAATGTTAAAATATCTTCTCTAGCAAAAACAAAATATCTTATTCTTCAATGAATTTTTTGGTGTAGAGCTACAATTATGTTGCGCATTTAGTTAATTCCAAGATTAAAATTTTTTTGGTATAAGCATATTCTTTATTTTCTACTCTGTTTGTCGTGCTGTTCTACAAAATAACAACATTCATCAAATCAAAGTTTTTAACTTCGAGTGATGGAGTGGAGGTAAGATAATTTTTTCTTCAATAAAAACAATTGAAATCATATTGATATTTTTTATTACTTTTAATGTGGATAATAATATAAGATTTTAAAGTATTACTCAAAAGAGCATAAAAATTACGTGATAAATATTGTCTTGCATATATTTTCTAGATACTTTCATTTAAAAAAAAAAAATATTGTGGCTCTAAATTATTTATTCTTCGAATTGAAATTTTTACTAAAAAATATGAATATATATTTGATAAACGTAAGAAAAAAAATCGAAAAACTAATTTAACCTCAAAAAGATGCATTTGATAGATTTGTTATTAGTATAAAGTATCAAATGCTAGAAAAACCAACTGAAGATTTAAACGAACAATTAATTGAAAATTGTGAAAAAAATTTTAAAGATAACAAGTCAAATTCATCAAATACAAATAAGGAATAAAATCAATAAACTTTATCTGCAGTCAACTATCTCAAAAAAAAAAAAAAAAAAAAAAGATTAAATAAGTGGTTATATTATCAATTGAATAAGTTTGGTTTCTAAACTTAAATACAAAATCTTTATTAGTGATTTTGCATTCTAAAAGTCAAGAATGATAAATTTAAAATTTGTTTTTGTATGTGTTTATATCATTAAAAAGCCACCAAAGTAACTTTATCCCAAGGCCACAAATGTTTTTTTGGGGGAGCTTGGTTGTATCTTGACAATCTGAATTATAAAAATGTGTTGTTTTATCTTCCATCATAGCAAAGTACGCAAACATTATTGAGGCCAAAAAAGAACTCTTGTTGATGAAAAGATTGCTCCAAAAGTTAGGACTAAGCAAGAGAAATATGCATTACATTATCAAAGTTTGAATGATATCTACCTTAGCAAAAACTCTATTTTCTACTACAATCCCAAGCACATTGATGTGAACTATAATTTGATTTGATTTTCATATTGAGGCAATGCATACTAACGACAATGGAGACATGATGATGAAGGTCCTACCAATGGTGAAACACATTTTCTGTGGGGGAGTTGCGAGTGTACTTAATCCTATCACTTGGGTGTGAGAGAGAGATTCATTAAGTAATCCTGCCCAAGTGGTGGGACCCTAGCAAATAAAAAAAGGCCTTACAAAAGATAAAAGGCTTCTTTGGAAGCTTTACAATATATAAAAAGGCCAAACGATTATTTCCCACCTATAGTTTGAGGCGGGGACAAAGTCCCACTCTCCAAGTTTCAAAAATCCAGTCTCTCATTCATAGAAATATTTTTTATAATTTATATACTCAAATTATTAAAATATCCTTTTAAAAAATAAATATTTATAATAAAATTATAAAATAAGTTTTAAAAATATTAAGCAGCCATCGCTGCCAGTGCCGCGGCGGTGGCCGTCGCTGAAGGGGTCAGGTGGCCGTTTTCGACCATCTGGTTTTAATAGAGGTCAGATCTGGCCTCCCAGTTTGGTGGGGGCAACCAGATCTAGCCGCCTCCTTTGTCAAAAATAAAGGTCGAATATACATATTTTATTTTTTTAAAAATTTTATATTTTTTATAAAATTTATTTTATTTTTTATAAAATTTTAATCCTAAAATAACAATATTATTTTTAAAACGTTACTATTTTCTGTTTTATTTAATATTAAATTTATTTTTAGGGGTGAGAGATTGGGCTTTTGCAACCCGCCTCAAACTATAGGTGGGAAATAGTCCTTTGGCCATATAAGAAAGAATACAACTAAGAGATAGAGAGAAGAAAAAGGAAGTAACGAATTTGACTGCCCGAGAAGAGAGAAAAAACACTGTAATAGAAGTAACATCTATTATGATTTTTTAACAGTGTTTAAATGCTACTAAAAATATAAATAATCTTTTATATCAACATTTTAATTATTTTTTATTTTAAGTAATATTAAAATACTCAATTATTATACCATTTTGTAAAAATATCGGTGATAATAGATTAAAAATCGATATAATTATGTTTTATCAATGTCTTAAAAAATATTAGTAAAACTAATTAAAAAAATACTGCTAAATGTCCATCGTTTTTCCTAAAACGTAGAACATTTTCCCTTTCCACTAACATTTTCCTTTCCCGCAGAATATACCCCTTTCCACGAAAGACTACGTCACTGTGCCTGTTTCTTGTGTCCCCATAAAACAGCCCACGCCCTGTAGCTGTGTTCTGCTGTCGGTCGTCTACCCTGTAGCCCGCCAGAACAAGGTTAGTGCTTCGTTTCATGTATTCTAAAAATTTTTTGGGTTGGTATCTCGAAGAAATCCAACCGGAGGGCTATTTTGCATGCAAATGTGAAGTATAAACTGTGCTTTTACGTTTGGAAGTGTTTGTTCTTGAAAGTCAGTCTATTATTGGGCCTAAAAGAATTGGTGTAAGGAAATCATGTATATATTGGCTTTCTGCTTGATTATGAATTACACAGAATAACCCTTTTTCACTACTGTTTGAATAAGATCAAGAGAAATAGATCTATAAAAATATATCAATGGTAAACAACAACAATAATAATAACTCTAACTAGAAAAAGTATCAGAATTAGTAGCCGATCGGATGTTAAAGTTTGTTAAATTGCAACAAAAATATGAATTTCAACAAAAGACCATTCGTGGATCTTATGGAGTTTTTATATAGAAATGATAATTTTTGCCCAAAAATATCTGCTTTGTGATACTTTGTATGGTTCCATATGGTTGTGGAAGTCCATTATCTACTGCCCATCCCTTCCCCTTTGTTGTCTCAAGCTCTGAACTACATTTTCTCTCTTTTTATAGCCACCTTGCTCATGTTTTTTGCACCTACAAAGAATTTCTAAAACTGCCTCTAGTTTCATATTAGTTAATCTTGTATGTTTCTTAGTTGTGGACTTACTCTTGTACTGGAGTGGTTTTTCAATTGGGAGAAGCAGTCTCTCTTTTATATGAGGATTGGCTGCTACTTATGGAAGCTTTGGAGGTAGCAACAGAATAATTATTTTGAACTGTGACTACAGTTTTATTGGACCTTATCAAATCAATACTACTCTTTTCTTTTTTTTCCGAGCTCCTCTTAATGACTTCCGAAATGTATAGTTCTTAGAATGGTAATTCACAATGAAACAAGGAGGACTTAATTAATTTCTTTTTTGGACTTTTTAAGACCAATATTATACCTGAACATAAAACTTGTAAATAGTGTTTATATTTTATCTAAAGATTATAGGTATATTGAAATGGCGACAAAATCTGTTTTCTGTGGTTGCATTTTCAAATATACCTTATAAATTTATCAATCATCTGCAGAATAATCTATCTTGCAATTTGGTAATGTTATTAACGGTCTATAATTGACCAGTTTCCCACCCCCCGCCGCCCCACCTTAGTATCTTCCATAAACCTCACATGTGAAAACAAATACATATGCAAACTTTATATAAATAAATAAGAAAATCAAAGCAATTGAGATTAACTTATGGTTTCTTATCTATGTATATCCATGCAAAACTATATCCTATGCGCATAACATTCTCAGCATGAAAGAGGGATCTTAACATGGGGATGGCCCATTTCTCTTGCTGTTTCTTAGTGGCACACGTAAGGCCATCACAAAATTTTATGTTCCTTTTTTAATATTTACTCCATTCAAGTTCTAAAAGAAAGTGCTTCAACCCACAAGCACAGCCACAGCCATCCCTTTCATTTATCGTTTCATTCCTTATCTTCTTTCTCATTAGTTTAATATATAAAAATAATACCCATGTCGATCCAGCCTAGCTCGCAATCCTAGTTTTACTCTAGCCATGTATTTGTGGTAAGGGTCAACTGTGCCTTTCTAACATGTGGTTTACCTGCATAGTACATACCAACCATCCATAATTTCTAAATTTTTTTTTATGCCACTGATCAGGCCTTGAACACCTCTTCCAAACTCTTCTCTACCACAAATGTGTTTTTGGCACATATCAATCTCTCACCCAATTTTATAATATTCTTACGTATTCTCTTATCTTATACAAACTTACTTTAGAGAAATTTTTTCATGTCTACCTGAATGTGATAAACTTCTGACACTAATCCTTATTGGTAATTACACCTTGCATATATAAACATATATACAAATGTAATCTACTCAAAATTAAGACCACATGTCTTCCATCTCTCTCTTTTTCAAATGTGGATCAAACCCTACCTTGCCATTTTTATTATATGATTCTAAAACTTAAAACAGTACCGCCATTGACGGATGTGAATGTGATTGAAAAAGCAGCTGTTAAAGATGGTGATTGATAAATAGGTAGCGTAGCTTCTAGTTCCTTTGAATCATAAAAAGTTCAAAAGATGCTTTGCCCAAGTTGATAAATAATTTAAGCAGACACAAGGTTGATATGGTACCTGTCCAATGTCTGCAAATTAGATACTGATCTAACACAGCTAAGACTGGATAAATAAATCTCTCTGCCCCTATCACCATCCATGTTCACGATTCTCTTCTCTTTCTTAAACACTCATATACATACATATAGATTCCTTAATACTAAAAATCATGTATATATTTTTAGTATACGTTACAGAAAACAACAGATTAAAGATGTTTGAGAATTAAGAGAGATTATCCAAAAAAGGATTTGGATTGAACTTGAACCAAACTTTTGATCTGAAACTTGAGTTTGAATCAAATCTAATTCGATTAATGCATTTGTACCATAAGATTCAGTTATATAGTAGGACTGGTTTGTATGCATAATCTTGGGAGCGTATACAGGAGTTGTGGATTAATTGCATGACTAGTTTTTTTTGTAAAAAACTCTTGGGTCTTCAAACTTGATTGATTGAATCTCCTTTCTGTTGACTTGGATCTAGTATTTTGAATCTTTTTTTTCTGATGTCTCTGTTTAAAGGTTGTCCTCCTAAAAAAAGGTTTTTTTTTTTTTTGAGCTTTTATTTTCACCTAGTAATTATGGGTGTAATTGAAGGAATTACGGTCACAATCAACTTTTGCATATCTTAGCAAATTTCACCCCTTTCGCATTATAGATCTTTAATTTATACCTCGTTTAGACCTAAATCTTGTTGAAACACATAAAAACAATAAATAATGAGTAAAATAAGTTAAAACCTAAAAAGAGAATAAAATTTATGAAAATTAAACAAAATAAACCAAAATTTACCTTAAATAAAGTAATCAAAAACTGATATTGTGCGTATTTTATCAATTTCAACAGGAGTGAATTTGAGTTAAATTGAACTCAAACAACGGTCAACTTAAATTCGATTTGACTCTAATAAATGAATGATATATTTAATATATGTAAGCAGTACAAGTCATATATATTTTTAATTGTGGTGGACAGATATCCAATGGAGGATAACCATTACGAGCCAAGATATTTATAACAACTCATCAGAGTCATAAAGATGAAAGACTAATTGATTAAGACTCTGCACAAGCAATTATAAGTTTATTTCTTTTTGTAACTTTATCTATATTTGTTGGACCCTTGTGGGTTTTGAATTGATGCAAAACATGTATTAAAATATCTAATTGGTTCATGTATATATTGAACATGACAATTATAACCAAAGGTTTTGTTTTTACAGATATTGCATGACACATGACCATGTGTCAATAAAGCATGACCGCGTGTAAGCTATGAATACAACACACGCCTTGGTCAAGTCGTGTAAAGCATCTGTGTGCGAAGAAAGCAAGACGCACGACCGTGTGTTTTTCGAGCACACGAATGTGCGTCAAGTCATGAGGACGCACACTCCCATGTAGATACAATCTTGCCCGTGTAAAAAGAACATTACTGGATACACGCCTGTGTAATGACACCACATGCCCGTGCTACTTGAAAAATAGTGATCGTGTGGAGATCATGCAAGTATCGTACGTGCAACCGTGTGACCTTCTAGAATTTTGAAAAGCTGAAACTTCAGGGACACACAACCGTGTATATGGGACACACACCCGTGTGTGTGCACGCGATAGAAAAAATATGACCGTTGAAAAGTGTAGAACAAAGGAAGCACGACCATGCAAGTGAAGGACACATCCATGCATCTTCCCAGAAAATCTCCAACGGCTCTTAAATCATTCCAACAACTATCTCTTTCCATTTCATTCTCTAATTATTCTTCAAATTTCTCTCAAAAAAAATATATTATAATCATTTGAGAGAAACCTTGATAGCTTGAATGTTGTATCAGCCTTAAGAGGTAAATTTTTGTAAAAATTTCACAAACCCTTGGGCGTAATCCCGTGAAACTAGTGTGACATGTAATCCCTGTTAAAACTAAGTTAAGGGCGCAATCACTTGTATCAAAACTAGTGTATGAAGGGCGAAATCCCTTATATCAAAACTATTGTAACTTCAGGGTTGAAGTTAGTGGAAAGAAAATCTTCAAGTGGGGTTGCTTAAAGTTGTGGACGTAGGAGGCATGGAGAAGCTCCGAACCACTCTAAATCGGCTGAGCATTTCTTTTCCCTTACTCTCTTTAATTTGTGTTATTTGCTTAGCCATTTTTTTTGCTTGAATTGGTAGAATAGAAAAAGTTTTAAAATTGGAAAAGATTTCTATATAACCTATTCACCCCCTCTAAGTTATTTGCTATTTAGTCTTTGGGGTTTTTCAATGCTTATGACTAATGAAATACAATTAATCAAACATTACTCTTTATATTAAGTTTAGAAATTGATCCAAGAGAAAATAAATGAGCTACAAAGTTCTATTCATGAATTGAATGCGAGTATTGTTGAGATGAAGGATAATGCATATGCTCAAGTGATGAGATCAGAAAGACATGATCAAATGTGTGGATTAAGATTAGATATTACACTTAGTACATATAAGGCATCAGCATCATTATCTCATCACTCAAGAAGCCATTTCGAGGTGGACAATGACATTAAGCAAAAAGTAAAACGAATAGAAGAGCAACTGAGATAGATGTAATCGCAGGGCATGCCATCGTCTGAAGATAATCAACAATCTAGTGGAGAGGTAATGTATATAAGATATTTTTAGATGATAAATTTCTTTAAATAAAGTAATTAATTAACAATTAAAATATATGTTTTGTCCATTTGTTTGTGATAGATACCTCATCCATTGAGTAACTATCAATCTTTAGATGAAAATAAGTATATTTGTATTTGCTAATATATGAAATCATTTTAAATACTTGTGCTCTGTTAGAAATATTTATTATTGAAATCCAACTTATTGAAGTGCTGGTTTGTATGTATTTATGATTTTTGAGTTGGTGATGTGGGTTGATTATTAAGTATACAATATGATTTGCATGTCAACTTTGGATGTTTGACTTGAATAAAATTGGTGACACTTTCATACACAAAGAGCGTAATGTTATGGTTTTTGTGTTTACATGTCAACTTTCAATGTCTAACTTGGATGAAATGGTTTACAAATCTTGTACACAGATTATGGTTTATGAAAGCATATTGATGGGTGCAAGACATGTTGTAGAATGGTTGAACTTAGTGAAGTTTGATCAAAGTGTTTAAGATGAGTTGTTGAACTGTAATACACTTCTATTTTGCATGATATTAGTCATATTGTGTGATCTAGTTTTGAGTAACTTTAATGACTACGTGGTGGCTTAAAAATAGAATATCAAACTTAGTTGAAATGAAATTGAGTATGTGATGAATTCCTAATGCAGTAGAATGTGTCAAATTGATCTACCAAGTGCTGTTGAATGTTATGTATTCAAGTGTATTCAAACTTATGTAGTTAAATTAATCTAGCAAACTTGAAACTTTAATTGTAAGTACATATTTATGCACTTCTTCTAATTTGTATTTTAAATCTTTTTAATATGAGATTGAATGTTGATGTTGGTTGATTATTATGTTTGACCTTATTAAGTATGAGTTGTTTATTATTTTGTGTCTCATTTTTCTCACACCTTTAATTTTTTTTCTAGATAAAAATGTCAAAATTTTGGCTCGAGTTATTCAGCAAGCTTCTTAACTATTTCTTACAAATTTCAACTTTAGATATCTTAAGTATTAGGTTAATACTTTAATTGTATGAAATAGTCAATTAATGCATTGTTAGAGTAAACATTGCTGAATTAATACAATATAGTTTTTTTGAGTTTTATCTCAGTCCATTTTTTAAAATATCGGATTCTTTATTGTATATTTACTAAAATGTGTATAAAAAATAGTTAATGAAGACAAAAAATGAAAAAGAAAAACCAATACTTAAAATAAAAAAAACCGTTGAAAAAAAACGCTACTATAATCCTTAAAAACATTACTAAAAGCCCTTAAAAGAACACTGGTGAAGAAAAAAAAGCCCCCAAAAACCACTGAAATCTTCCTAAAAATTTTCCAACAAATGCCGATATAATTTACAAAAAATACTAGTAAAAGTCAATTAAATGCCAAAAAATATGCATGAACAGTGATGGAAAAACAAAAAAAAACCATTAAAAGCCAAAGAAATGTCGTTAAATATCATATAAACACCAAAAAATTATGTGCGAACCACAGAGAGAATATATTTGCTTGTGGCCAAAGGTTTTTTTATTGACGCTTTTAGATGTCAGTAAATACCCAAAAAAAAAAAAGGCCAAAATATTTACATCCTTTAGCAACGGTTTTATTGACATTTACTGGTGTTTTGCTTAATTGTTAGTAGAAATTATATTGATGCACATTTTGGCAACGTATAGTGAAACATTGGTATAAAAGTTTGTGACATTTTAAAACGCTGCTAAAGGTCAAATAAAACACCACTAAAAACTCTTATTATTGTAGTGAAACAAGCTGAATAAAAGGGAAACTTGGCTGAGACAACCAAAAGCATTTTTGTTTTCTTTCTCTTGCATCTTCTTTTGCATGTTTGTGTTAGACATTCCTCTTATGACTCTCTTTATAACCTTTGCGATGGATGCTAACCGAACCAAAAGGGAGTTTTTTGTTATTTTCTCCTCAAAGGTTTCAACTGAAATCAAGAATAATCCTTGAGCAAGAGATAACAAGAATGAATAAAACTATGTGAGAGAAATAAGATTTCTCATCTTATGTTCTTGTTGTATTTTTGTTATCATGTTGATAATGTTGTTATGGATGTAGGATTAAACCTCACAAATTTTCACAAAATCATATATGTATTCCATCAATATAAACTTATCAGATTACATTGATTCATTTTCATAAAGGTTATATACCCAATATTAATAGATTAGGAAACATGATTGCATCATCCTTGATGCAGAATGAATTTCAAATCTAATCGATTGGTGATATGATAAAATTAGCCTTCATTTTTTATATACACCCAAATAACAATACTTAAAATAAGTATTTTTTATTGTTTATATATCAGGAAGAAAAACCTAATCTCTTTATGTTAGAATTATTTAAAGTAATATATTAATTCTAATATTTTATATGGCTAGTTATAATGGTCTTTACACTTTATAAATAAGGGCAAAATTGTTATTTGACAATTTGTATATAATACAACCTTTTGCATTTAATGGACACGTTGTTAGACTTTCAAAGACGCAGAAAATTAGTTCCCAAAATCCATTGAATACACAATAACCATCCCATCTAAAATTTCAATGTGAATTTTAGAAACACTGGCTTTTAATTTGGAAGAGGACGATTTGTTTTGGGACAAATTGCAAAAATCAATTTCAAGAACTCAAAATATGTCCATGGTAGAAGGTACACTTCCAAATTTTGAAATTTAATTTGTTTTGGTTATCATGGGATAACATGCAAGTATTATGTGTCTTACACTTTATGTAAGTGCTTTTAGACATCCAAATTTATGATTTGTACGGGTTCATATGCTAAAACATGCTCATATTTGTTATTTTTTCACATTTGATTGTATATCGGTGTATATTTTCAGAATTTATAGTAGTCACAACATCTTTTTTATCGAAATGTATGCATTACGTTTTGTGATGACATTTAAATTCTAATTAAACATGTTGATATAATATTTTACTCACAGGGAATATTGTATTTCATGATTAATTAGGATCAAATATAAATTAATTTTATTCCTTGATCAACCCATAGACATTAAGGAATATTAGTAACTTATAATTTTATTATTATCTATTAATGATCATTATATGTAATATATTTGCCCACACGGAGATATTATGATATTTAGTTCTTGTTTGATTTAGATTAATTTGCTTTGGTAGATTACTTATTAATCTTTAATTGGTTATGTCTCTTATTGATTGTAAGCATATTTATGATTTTAATTACAACTGAGCAACCGGTTTTACATATGAGTGATAATGTTTCTATGTTAAATGGTGATAATTACAGTACTTGAAATAAGCAAATTTTATTGTATTTAGGGTATATAGACCTTGATTATGTATTCCGTAAGGATAAACCACCTGTGTTGTCCGATACTAGTAGTGAGACACATATAACATTATGTGAATGATGAGAGCGATCTAATTGATTAAGTATGATATTTATTAAATCCATATTACGCTTAGTATTCATAATTTGATTCCAGAGTGTGCAAATGTCAAGGAATTTGTTTAATGCCATTAAAGCTCAAATTTTGACATCTAATAAGGAATTGGGATCCACTGTTATTAGCAAACTTACTTTTTTGATATTCACAGGCATTAAAAAAGTTCATGAGCATATTATACGACTACAAGATATTTTTAACAAGCTAAAGTCCTTGAAGATGGAGATTGATGATGATTTCCAAGTGCATTACATTCTTAACACTCTCCTGCACCAGTACCACCCATTCAAGATTTTTTACAACACACATAAGGATAAGTGGTCAGTGAATAAGCTTTTGACCATATGTGGGCAAGAGGAGGGGAGACTGTTACAAGAGGAGAGTGAGACTATGCATTTAGCAATTGAATCGAATAAGGCATCTTCTAATAAGAAATCAAAAGGGAAAGCAAAGATGCAAATGTCTGCTCCTGTTACCAAGAAGAATGGTTTACACTATTTATTCTATAAGAAGAAGGGACATGTAAGAAATGACTGTCCTAAAGACAAGTTTGACTGAAAAAGAAAGGTAATCTCCTATTTTTAGTTTATTTTGAAT
Organism: Anacardium occidentale; assembly: GCA_026122585.1. Taxonomy (NCBI): domain Eukaryota; kingdom Viridiplantae; phylum Streptophyta; class Magnoliopsida; order Sapindales; family Anacardiaceae; genus Anacardium; species Anacardium occidentale. Next base: position 181,269 of record JAJEJH010000562.1, read on the forward strand.
CAAATATTTGTATTTCTCATAATGACTAGTGAATTTATTCTAGTTCTACAATCTATGTTGCAAATATCTTGTAAGCTTTTTTAAACCAAATGAAGTCATTAGGAAGTGAAAGTTGCATCTATTCAAAAAATCAGTTGTCTTCACATGTAAAAGCTATTAGAACTTGTAAATTGATTTTAGATTTGGGACATGTTTTAATTTTAGACGAAACTTTTTATATTTCTAGTTTTTCTAATAACTTGATTTCAATTTCACAATTTGTACATTTGGAATACACCTTTAACTATTTTTGAAATTTTATGAAATTGTTTAAGAATTATGTTGTTATTAGTTGTGGTACACTTTGGTCTATTTAAATTAAATTTAAGTAATATTTCATATAGCTTGGTAGCTTCACAAGAATTGGCTTGCATTAAATGTTGCTTCATGATTGAAATTTCTTCACTTTTATGGCATAGGAGATTAGGTCATATTTCCATTAATAGAATTAAGAGATTGATAAAGGTATTCTAGAAAATATTGACTTTACTGATTTCAATATTTATATAGAATGCATTAAAGGTAAGTATACTAACAAGTCAAAGAAAGATACCAGTAGGAGAGTGAGTTATTAGAAATCATACGTACGAATATCTGTTATCCTAACATAAGTTCTGTAGGTTAGATATATTTTATCACTTTCATTAACGATCATACGAGATTCATGTATCTCTATATACTTCATAACAAGGATGAAGTGTTAAAATGCTTTTAAAATTTATAAACTAGAAGTTGAGAAACAATGTGGTAAACAAATAAAAATAGTGACATCTAACCAAGGTGGTGAATATTATCGTAGATACCTTGGTTTTGAACAAGCACTTGGTCCATTTGTGAAATTTTGTTAGGAACAAGGTATTATTGCCTAATACACCTTACTTGGTACACCATTACAGAACAGTATAACAAAAAGAAAAAATAGAACGTTATTGGATATGGTAAGACATATGTTGAGCAATTCTAGATTACCTTACTCTTTGTGGCGTAAAGCTCTTAAAATAGTAATGTATATTTTAAACAGAGTTCCAACCAAGGTTATTTCTAAAACGTCATTTGAATTATGAAAAGGCTAGAAATTGAGTTTAAAACATTTATGTATTTAGGGTTACCTTGCTGAGGTCAGAGTTTATAATTCACATGAGAGGAAATTGTATCCAAAAACATTAAGTGTATTTTTCATTGGATATTATGACAAGTCCAAGGAATATAGATTTTATTGTCTAAACCATGCCAGTAGGATTATTGAATCAAGAAATGTCAAGTTTTCGATGAACGACATGGCTAGTAGGAATGATCGACTCAAAAACTTGATCTTTGAAGACTCTAATCAAACCAAAGACACGATCCATAATTGTAGTACTTCTTTATCAAGTACATTATTAGTTGTTTATCTTACTAAGGTGAACATAGAGGAACCAACTATACTTGAATCACATCTTCTTGAAATAACTTTAGAAGATGATGGTGAGCATCCTCTTTAAGAGAATTAACCAACTGTACAACAACATCAACCAGAGATTGTTGAACTAACTTTAAGGAGATCTATTACAGTTAAAAAATTAGCAATTTCTACTGATTATATAGTACATCTACAAAAATCTAACTATAACATCACTATTGAAAATAATCTTGAGACGTTTTCATAGATTATTGAGTATGATAAATTTGATTTGTGGTATGATGCTATGAGAGATGAAATGAACTCGATGACACATAATCAAGTTTGAGATCTTATTGAATTGTTTGCTAGAAAAAAACATATATGTTATAAATAGGTTTTCACAACCAAAAGGGATTCTAATGGCAATATTAAACAACATAAGGCCCGTCTCATTGCCAAAAGGTTCACTCAGAGGGAATGAATTGATTATAAGGAGACATTTTCTCTCATTTATAAAAAAGATTCTTTCCATATCATAATGGCATTGATTGCCTATTTTGATTTTGAAAACTCCAAATGGATATGAAAGCAACATTTCTCAAAGAGGATCTACATGAAAAAGTTTATATGAAACAACTTAACAGGTTTGTTTCAAGTAGTGATGGGAACTTGGTATGCAGGTTAAAGAAGTTCATATATGGACTTAAACAGGCCTCCCGACAATGGTGTTTAAGGTTTCATGATGTTATTTATTTATTTGGCTTTATAAAAAACATCATATAAAAAACATCATATATCAATGTATATATCACAAGGTTAGTAAAAGTAAAATCATCTCCCTTGTATTATATGTTTATGATATTTTATTTGCAACCAATAATTTAGGGTTGTTGAATGAGGTGAAATAGTTTCTCTTTCAAAATTTTGATATGAAAAATATAGGTAAGACATCTTATGTCATTGGCATTAAGATATATAGAGATAGATCCTATCATGTTTTAGGGTTATTTTAGGAAGCCCATATCAATACAGTTATTGAGAGATTTCAGATAAAGGACTCTTCACCAAGTGTTGCATTGATAGATTAAACTTGGATCAATATCCAAAGCTTGTTGTGAAAAGAACAAATGGAAAACATTCCATACGCCTCAACGGTAGAAAGTTTGATGTATGCTCAGGTCTCTACCTAACCCGATATTGTATTTACAGTTGGAATGTTAGGGAGATACTAAAGTAATCCTGACCTAGATCATTGGAGAGTTGCAAAAAAGGTTATGAGGTACCTTCAAGGAATAAAAAAATCTAATGCTTGTATACAAGATATCTGACAATTTAGAAGTTGTTAGATATTCAGACTTAGACATCATTGGTTGTATTGATTCTCGTAAGTCAACATCTAGTTATGTGTTTTTGCTAGCCGAGAGAGTCATTTCGTAGAGAAGTGCAAAATAATCTTTGGTTGTTATTTCTACTATGGAAGCTATATTTGTTGCTTGTTTTAAGGCTATTACATAGGGTATCTGGTTATGAAGTTTGATCTCTAGATTGAAAATTGTTGAGTCTATCATAAGGCCATTAAGATTGTACTGTGACAACTCTGATGTTGTGTTATTTGCTAAAAACAATAAAAGTAAGAGTCGAAGTAAACATATTGATATTAAGTATTTAGCAATCAAAAAACATATAAAAGCTAAAGAAGTACTCATAGAACACATTCAGACTTGGCAAATGATTGTTGATTCTCATGTCACCTAAAGTTTTAAAAAATCATATTGTATTTTTGGGATTTCGTAATGATTTATGTTTATGAGTTGTATTTTATATACTTATATAATTGACTATGTTGGTTTGTTTTTTATTGAGTTATGTACATTTCATTGAGAAAACACTAACTATGACAGAAAAATGGTTTCTAAAATCCACTGAATATACATTGCCCATTCTATCTAAGGTTTCAGTGCGAATTTTAAAAACAGTGACTTTCAATTTGGAAGATGACAATTTATTTTAGGATAAATTATATAAATCAATTTTAAGAACTCATAATATGTCTATGGCAAGAGATACATTTCCAAATTCTAAAATTTAATTTGTTTTGGTTATTATAAGATAACATGCAAATATTATGTCTTACACTTTATATAATAATTTATTGTCTTTGAATACGAACCCATATAAACTCAATGGCTAATACAACATTGTTATAACTTACATTTTATTTATGAACTGCATCAGATTATTAATAAAATGGATTACGCTATGCCCATAAAAAATAATGCATTGAACTAATGATTTACCTAAGTTTTATTAAGCCAAAACAAGATTAACGTTTATCCATACTCAATAAATTTTCTAATATTAGATTCTAGTTTATTAAAGAGAACTCTTTTAGTTGTAAACTCATTTTGACATAATGCAAAATTGTTTTCCCGTGAATTTTTCTTCTTTTCACATTGAGTAGGATTTTTCACATAAATTAGGTGTTTATTTTTCATTATATTTTTATATGCATGATGGTGGATCTTTTGAAAAATTGTGACTTAGACGGGGCTTAAAAATCCTATGGAAGGATTAGGAAGGATGTCTTTCGCTATAATTAATGTCTGAGAATACTTCGTAACTTGTTAACATTGTCTTTGTGCACATAAATGAAAGATTCCCCATCAATTTTTCCATTAAGATATTACAGATACATTTGATATGTTCCTTTCAGATTGCCCTTCGTCATGGAATTATCCAATCAGTTAATTTTTTTTTTTTTCTTTTTACACTTAATAGGAACAATTGTAGAAAGATGCAAAAGAGATCCAGCTGCTAAAATTGATTAGATCATCTACTAATAATTAATCTTGAATACAGAGAATAGATTCAGAAAAATTAGTTACTTTTACAGACTGATTGCAATAAAAGTATTACTTTATTCATTAATATCCTAGAACAAAATTTCAGGACTAAAAAACCAACTGATCTTCCTTCAATGTATCACTACATATAGATTTCACCGAAAAGAAATCACTGTAACTTCCTCAAAATCAACTTAACCTAGAAATTTGAAAAAACCGCCCGTGACTGATGGCAACAGAAATACAGTAAGCCAGGAACAAGACCACCAGGTCACACAAAAGAACTAACATAAATTCCAAATCAAAAGATTGGTGACACTCAGCTTTTTCTTTTCTCTTTTGGCTCTAGCTCACCAAAGAATCTCCTCCCCTTTTTTGTTTGGTCCCGTATCTTATCTTATAACCCATCTCCAGCAAGCCATTTTTCTCTCAATAATTGCTTCTCTATATATATAGAGGTGGAGAATTATTGAGCAAGAAGAAACAATAATCAGGTGATTATGATTAAGTTATTGTGTTTTTTACTTGCAATAACGTTGTTTAAACAATTGAAATTTGTGATTTCTCGACGTGAGCAAGTTACAACGCCACCATTGCCCATTTTGCCGCTTCCATCTTACTCTCAACTGAAATGGCAACAAAGAGAGCTCATAATGTTCTTCCACTTTGGAGTCAACACATTCACCGACTCTGAATGGGGCACTGGAAAAGAAAACCCGGCTATATTTAACCCAGTTGGGCTCGATGCGAACCAGTGGATCAGTGCAGCAACGGACGCAGGAGTTACACTTGTCATACTTACTGCAAAACACCACGATGGATTTTGCTTGTGGCCATCAAAATATACTGACCATTCTGTCAAACTCAGTCCCTGGGAAAATGGACACGGTGACGTGGTGCAGGAGTTTGTAAATGCGGCTAAAGCTCAAGGAGTAGATGCAGGATTGTATTTATCTCCATGGGATCGCCATGATCCCAGATATGGCCATGATTTGCAGTATAACGAATACTACTTAGCTCAATTGCAAGAGCTACTCAGAAGGTAGCTAAATTCTCTTTACTTTCTGAAAATTAATTAAATTAAAGCTTCAACAAAGTTGACTGTTTGATGCATGGCATATTCTTTCATTGACAGTTATGGAAGCGTAAGGGAGATATGGTTCGATGGAGCAAAGGGTTCAAATGCGCCTAACATGTCATACTATTTTACAGAGTGGTTCGCTATGGTGAAGGAGTTGCAGAGTTCCATTAACTTGTTTTCCGATGCGGGTCCGGATGTTAGGTGGGTTGGTAATGAAAAAGGATTCGCTGGAAGCACATGCTGGTCGACCATCAACCGCACCTCTTTATCAATTGGAAATGGAAGCATTGTCAAGTGAGTATTTAATTTTTTTATTAATTAAGTCATGCAAAGGATACTATTAATTTCTAAATTGTAACTATCCGAAATGAGCTGTTTGCAATTAAACTTAGTCGTCGATGAATTATTAAGTTTGGCAGAATAATGGTTTCTTATCAGCTTTTTATCCTTTAATGTCTTCTCGAGCTTACTTTGTTTTTACATTTAAGTGAGAATGTGTAAGTCGACCTCATGGTAAGGCAAATGTATTTTCGCACTAAACAAAGCAAAAAGAAAAATCGAAGTCATAAAGTGATAACATGTGAAACACACAAATCACTTGGACTTTGGGATATTGGTATAATTAATCCTGTTATTTTTTTCTTTTTGGTAGTTACTTAAACACCGGTGATCCGAAGGGGACAGATTGGTTGCCAGCTGAATGTGACGTTTCAATCAGAACTGGATGGTTTTGGCATAAATCACAGTCACCAAAGAGCCTAAGTAAACTACTTGAGATTTACTACAATTCAGTGGGAAGAAATTGTGTTATGCTACTTAATGTTCCTCCGAATTCAACCGGGTTAATATCTGAAATTGACGTTCAAAGATTGAGAGAATTTAGAAAGGCCATTGACACAATATTTTCAGAAAATTTAGCAGATAAATGTACAATAAAAGCTAGCAGCCAAAGAGGAGGCAAAGATGGAGGTTTTGGACCGGAAAACGTGCTAGACACTGACCATTTGTGGACATATTGGGCTCCAAGGGATGACAAACATGATGAACATTGGATTGAAATTAAGGGTCAAGATCAAGAGGGGTTGAAATTTAATGTGATCAGAATTCAAGAAGCGATTGGGCTTGGTCAGAGGATCAAACAACATGAAGTTTACGTTGATGGTAAACTAGTGGCAAAAGGAAGCACAGTAGGGTACAAGAAACTCCACAGGCTTGAAAACGGAGTGATAGATGGTCGTGTTGTGAAGATCAAAATCAAGAAATCTAGGGCAGCGCCTTTAATATCTTCAATCGGTTTGCATTTTGACCCTTATTGGCACCCAGATGATGGCCAGTGACCTTAATTACGGGTCGCTTTTGCCGACCTTGGTGTATCTGTTTTGCATATGTTCAAGGGCCATGCCCATGCTGTCATGTTTGATCTCTTCTGTCCTATGTAAAAAAAAGTCTAAAGGCACTAGTGATTAGTGCAATTCAGCGAAAGTCACACGAAAGTCAAAAAGCAATAAAAGTGATTGAATTTTCCAGTGGTTCAGTCTGTCGAGTCTTGCGGGTGTTTTGGAAGCATCTATAAATTATAATTATAATTTGTAAAATAAAATACCAATAATATGCACTATCAAATTTAATATATTTTTTTTTATAACAAAAAATCTGATTAAAATCAATACTTTTATGATTATTAATCACAAAAAATCGTTAAATTTATAATAAACGTAACCTTTAATTATATTTTATCAAATAAATTCAAAATTTTAATTTTAAAATAACTCTTAAAATAATTCTGAATGCGTACTCTAAAATGTGAAAGCCAACCAAGAAGCACTCCCGGGGCCTATCAAATACAGTACTTGCCTTACACTATATGCTCATGTCTCGAAATGCACGATGGAAAATCTTTTTATGCGAATTCATGACTTTATTTTTGCATTATTTTAAGAGAGTGAGGAGTAAAAGCCTGACTTCCTGTCTTTCCTTCTCATTGGAAAATGGTGTAGGCCATTTAGAAGATGGTGCAAAGTCGAATCATCAAGCAAATTGTACCGACACTTCAAGCCGTCTGTGGATTCATAAGCTTTCTGTATTTGTTTGTTGTTTTTTCTTTTAGTGTTTTCTTTTTGTTTTCACCATTTCTCTCATTAGAAAACAATCACTGTGAAACAGAAATAGAAGGGCTGTTAAAATATTTTTTCGTTCATCATAACGAATGATGTTATTGGATGGTCCCACTGATCATTTAGCTAATATGTTATTGCTGGATGGTCCCATGGGGCCCTAACAAATAAACTAAAAAGAAAGAAAACCTTTTTATATAAAGAGCCTTTTTTAGAGGCTTTACAATATAAGAGAAAGATTCGGTTGAGAGATAGAGAAAACATAAATAAATAAATAACTGGCCAAAGGGCTTATTTGCAACCAAGCTTTTACTCAAAGGCAAATTCTCATCTCTTAATTTTGAAAATCCAAACACTCATTTTTTGATTATTTTTCATCTAATTATATTAACATTTTAAAAGAATTCATAGGTCAATATTAATGTGACATCCTCATGCTAGAATGGTTTTATTAGATCTTAAATCAAAGTTAAAAGAGAGATTTTATAATTAAATATTAGTCTTAATGAGTTCTAAGTGTAAAATAGTCTTTTCATAGAAGTTTTATATGGTTTGTGTTTGATGCACAACTGTGTATCCCTTGTGTGAAAAACATGATCGTGTGCCTCAGTGGCACATGACTGTGTGTCTTTCTTGGGCTGCACAACTATATAAAGCAAGAGGTCACGTTTTCAACCAATTTCATTAGTTCTTTTTTTTTTTTTCTCTTCAGTTAACCCTAACTAAATTTCCCAGAAAGATTTAGCCAGCTTTTAGCAACCAAGCCAATCGAGATGCAGTTAAAGTTAGAGAGATAGAGATCTTTAGCAGTTTCAGGTAAGTATTTCCTTATCTCTTTTCTGTTTCCATAGCATGTAACTTACTAGATGAGTCCAGCTAGTGATTTAGTATGTTTTTAGTTAGTAAGCATGATCTTGAGCTAGATAATAATGAGATAGAGGAAGATTTTGAGTTAGAAGCATGCTTAGAACATTTGTATGTGCATATGTGTGTTTTATGCATGTTGAAGCATGTTTAGCTAAGATTAAGAGTTATGAGATGATGAAAGTTGTGATCAAAGCTTGTGGTTGCATGTATGTATGCCAAAATGAGCTTATTTGAGATAGATTGAGATTGGGATGAGTTTGGACATGGTTCTACAAGTTTCGAAGACGAAAATTGTAGAAGTTGAGTGTGACACACACCCGTGTGTCCATCTGTCTCTACATGGTCATGGTCGTCTAGAGTGTGCACAACTGAGGCTATTGTGGTAGTGTATTCAAGCATACGGGTGTATAGCTTAGGGGTCACGATCGTGTGCGCTTTCCTAATTTCATATGACCTTATCTTATGGGTTATGGTCATGTGTGCATAGAAGTCTGTATGCCCATGTACACGGAGAATATTTTCCAGAATTACACCTTTAATCCCACCTAAGTAAGAGAAACTTAATTGTAGTTTAGAACAACATAATCTACTGATAGATTATGAGCCAAAACAGAAAAGAAAACAGAAAACAATTATAGAAAACTAGTAGATACACTTCAAAATACAAAATAGCGTATACAAATAATAGAACTATAACAACTATACAGTTACATAGAATGTAATCAGAAGAGAAGAATAATAAGATTACATGCATGATATGCATTTCATGACATGACATGCCAGACAGTATTTTCAAAAAAAGGATCAAGTGATCTATATGCATTAGTTTTTAACATTAAGACATCTGAATTAGATATTAAGGGTGAATATGAAGAGGCATCTATGATATTTTAGCTTTTTTACTACGGTTAGATTGGTTAAATTTCAATTTACTGGTCCAAGAACTGGTATGATAAGATATTTCAGCTTACTAACACATTGTTAGTATGGTTTAACTCACATAGTCAAGATGTCGAATCTTTATGTTCATTAGTCTAATCAGCATATTAGGTACTTTCAGATACATAGAGATTTCAAAAATAGTTTTCATTTATTTTTTCAGTATTTTAGAATCTTCAAGTCCCATTAGCAGCATTTTTTAGTAAATATTTTCAGTGAATATGCCTAAGGGCAAGTAACATGTTTTTAGCATACTTCATACCATGATATAGCATAACATGACATGAATTAGTATACAAATAGTAAGAACAGAAACATGTAAGAAAAGAAATAAAAGAAAGATAAAGCTATACGATATAGGTCAGAAGCAGAAACATAAAAGAATTTAACTAAAGCCTAAGAGAACTCAAGAATATTCTAGATTTCAGAAACTAATAAAGAAAGAGAATAAGAAAATAAATATTAGAAGAAGGGAATTCAGTAAGTTAGTCTCACTATTCAATTAAGGTCTCTTTTTATGTCAAATCGTAATAAGTATGCTCATATACTTAATTGTAACGAGGTGTGAAGTAGAATGTAAGCAATTAGATAAGTCAGATCTGAAAATGCTTACTTAACTAGTTAAGGATTAAGTTAAGTGTGCCAGTTTAGTAGTGAGACTAGTCATGGCTAAATAGAGTTTATTTGACTATATATGTAAAAAAAAATAAGAGGCCAAAGTAAAAGAAACCCTAGAGCTAGATCAGTAAAAGTTAGTAGGCTAGTCAGAAACTTGGTTAAGTTATTCAGTATAGCAACTAGTTAGTGATATATTAGATTAGAGTTTACCCCGGGGTAGAGATAATAGATGTTTACTAAGTAATTTGTCACTCATTCCCCTTAGTTTCTTTTTTTATAAGTCAATATTTTTAAGAGTTGAGCTTGGACCACGAGATGGCTAGAAGATGGGATATGACTCAAGCAGGTCTTCACTCGAGTTTTCAATTTATATATATGCATTTAGTTTTCAGTAGTTAGCATGTTGGCTCACATACTTTGTATTGCTCATGTATATTGAGATGTACAGTATCGATTATGTTTTCAAATATTATTATTATTATTATTATTATTATTATTATTATTATTATTATTATTATATGTAGTAAAACATGAGTTTTATTCAAGATATTGTACAGTGGATTTTAATATCACATTACATGTTTTATTCAAGCTATCGCATATGTGTTTTTAGTGAGCAATCAGAGTAAGACCTATTGTTATATATTAAAGATAATTTCAAAAAAAAAATTTTAGTCTACAGCAATATGTAGCAACGAGCCTCACAATTGAGTCCTAACATAAATAGTGAGAAATTATAAATTAATGAAATTAAAAATTATGAAAGAACCAGTTAAGTTTAATGGTGTTATCTCTACGACTTCTGATTTATGAACCTCTAGTAATTATGACATAGGGTATATTTATGTAACTACTACCATCTAAGTTTATTGTTTGAGAGAAGATTATTTTACTTTAGTTGTGTTTGCCACATAATGAATTTAATAGCATAAGACCTGTCATATCTTAATCATATTTAAAAATATATGTATGTATATATATATATATATATATATATATATATATATTGAAACCATTTGATCGGGTATTAAAAATTGAGTCTTTACACTTTTATAACCCTTATATGATTTTAACAATAAATATGTTGAATTTCATCTAGTTTTGTCATCAGTTTTTAATTTATTTTGTCTCAACTCTATTTGCCTACACATATGATGGTATACTTGTAGATATGATGAAGTTGATTGCTAATGAAATATAATTGATAACATGTTTAATTGTTGTTAATTGTTTTTTCAACTAAACTCATGTTGGAACCCCTACAAATTATTACTGATTCATGTTTCAAAATTTACTATCTAACAACTTGTTTGATTTTATATTGTATGATAAATATTAGTTTTATTTTCAAAGAACATAAGTTTCATAATGTTTTTTGAGATATTACATGACAAATAGAAATGAAACTCAAAAAAATATTTGAAAGATACATCTTTTTCATTTATTGTTGCCATTGTTTTGGATCAAAATACGTTAAAAGTTATTAGTGAAAATTTGTTAGAACCTTTAACTTTTTGAATATGTGATGTTCAATATTTTTTACTCGAAAACACTTCACATACTTAAGAACCTAAGTAAGTTCAAGTGGTTCCTCTAAAAGCAAATTGTATTTGTGATATATCTTACAGAAAGATAAGCAGCTGGTAGGTTCAAATTTAAATTACGATAGGTAAGTAACTAGGGTTAAACTATTAGGAGTTTAAAATTTGTTAAAAGTTGTTACCGAAAATTTATAAAAACCTTTAATTGTTAGAATATGTGATATTCAAGATTTTTTTACTTAAAAACACTTCACATACTTCAGAACCACAGGTTAGTTCAAGTGATTCCTTTAAAGGCAAGTTACATTTGTGGTCTAACTTGTAGAAAAGGTAACCAATTGATAGATTCAAATTCGAATTATGGAAAATTTTATAATTTATATTAATATTGATCATTTTCTTAAAATTATAAATCAAAGTGAAAATTTTGATATTTTGGCATAGTAAAAAACACATCAAAACACTTATCTTATATTTTACACTATAACACATGATTTATTAATGTCTTTGGTATTCATTGCAATATCAAAATCAACTTTGATAAAACTTATACCCAAGTATGATTGAAGTTATTATATTCATAAAAGAATAGGTGACCACCAGGCTTTAAGTTACATAATCGAGTAATCAAAAATATTTACAAAGAAATATTTTGACATTAAAAATGAGTAAACAAACTTAGATAAATATCCATATAATCTGAAACAAAAGCATAGTTAACCGTCCTAACACCAGCCCATGAACCATTGTGGTCTTGTCTTAAAAAGAGCAACCTCCATTGGTATTGTCAAATTTTCCATTAGATCTAATGTAGTTGGTGAATACACCTCGAAATATCATATCTTCTATTTTATTATAATAGTCAGTATTAATTCTCTCTGGGCTCTCCCACCTCTCTACAGTAATCCATTACAACCTCCTCGTTGACCTTGCTGAAACATCTACATCTAGCCCCCTTCACTGTCAACGAACTGCAGTTGCAGCTCACATTACCTCCACTACATCAGCTTTTTGTTCAACATGTTTTAATTTTAAATTTCATCCATGTTTTTTTAACTAAAAGGTTAATTGAATGCAAGTTATAATTAGCTTGCTAAATGCCAATTTAATACTTACCGCTTAAATACTCTATGCAAATTACAAAATGGACGAACTTTCTCCTACATAATCGTCTTTCAACTGAAAAAGGGCATTGAGATTGAGAGTAACCATACAAGCACAGCAATATAATGAAAGGCAGTAGGAAGGTGTTTATTGTTTAACATTAAGTGTAGTTTCATGGCTGGATCTTGGAAAGACCCGGAGATGGAGTCCACCTTCAATATGAAGAGTGAGTGCAGTTTTGTACTTGACTTGTTTACTTTCATCATTCAGCTTGAATTTGTAGGTTCCTAGTAGGATCATAGAGAAAATTTTCATCTGTCTGTAAGCAAAATCCTTTCCTAGACAGATTCTCGGACCCGCCTATTCAACACCAGTCAGAATTGAGATCTTCAAAAAGACAAAAACATATCGATTAATTGACAAAACAGACTCTCAAGTCTCAACTAACCTGGAATGACGTGAAGATGAAAGGGCTTCTGGACTGGAAGTGGCCATTTTCATTGAGCCATCTCTCTGGACGGAATTCCTCTGCATCATTACCCCATAATTCTTTCGTCCTGCCCATCGCATAAGTTAAATATGTGATCATGTCGCCTTTGTTCACACAGAAACCATCAGGCAGCGTATCATCCGAAAAACAAATTTTGCCATCCTGGTAACACACCAAGTACTAATTCAAACAAAGACAATGATGGTCTTATTGATAACTTATTTCGTCTTCTACCTCTGGTCATATATGAACTTACCACAGGAACTGCGGGATAGAGCCTTAGTGTCTCAGACAAAGCAGCATGAAGATAATGCATCTTGTCAAGGGTTTCTTCATTTACTTTGGCTGCCACTTCCTCAATGCTTGAATTACTACTCGCTCGAGTTGCTTCAATTATTTCCTTGGCAATCTTTTCCTGTATGTCAGGGTGCTTACAAAGAAAGTAAAAAAACCAAGAAAGAGTGATAGCTGTGGTATCTTTGCCTGCAATTACAAAATTAAGCACTATGTCCCTTAAATATTTTGGATCGGTTTCTTTCAGTTCCAAAAACCTTGACAGAATGTCCTCTTTCTTCCCCTGTAAAATTAAATTGTTAGCAAATCAGACAAATATTAATAAAACTTTCAAGTAAAATGCAGATGGTAGGAGTTGTTACATGTTGTAGATCATCCTGCGGATTACTGAGTTTCTCAATTTTGCTTTTAATCAATTTGAATACAAATTCATCAACCACTTTGATACTTCTTCTCAGTTTAGCCTCTGATCCGATGTTCAGGAGCCGCTTAATCTTCCAAAAGAAATCAACAAATCGATAAGAAGTAATTCCATTAGCTGTATCAAAAGCAGCAGTGAATCGAGCCCCTTCTTCATATGTTCCAGACAAACCATCCAGGTCTATACCCAATATGACTTTAAACACGGAATCTAAGGTAGCTTTCATGAAGAGATTCTGCATATAAACACATAATTATAGTGAATGACACCTAAATTAAACTTAATAATATAACTGTTCTTGTTATCTATATAGAAACTAATTCATTAAGAAGCTCATACTTGCATGTCCAACGATCGGTTTGATTCTGAAATTTCAGATAATATTCGAGCAAGCTTTACAGCAGTGGCTTTAAAGACATCACTGCTGAAGTCCCTCAGTATTTTGGTAGAGAATTCATAACTTGCTAGCTTTCTTTGATGTTTCCACTTGTCTCCATCTACCGCGAAGATCCCATCACCCAGTAAGTCATTAAAAATGTTATATGCGTACAAACCCTGCTTCCATAAACGTGTTAGAATTACAATTTTCTGCTTATTAATCAAATACTCAGTGTTCCAGGCTCTTTTGGATGTGAACAATGTGCAAAATGGTGGCTATATTAGAACTATTTCCCCAGTCAAGATCAACCACATCTTTTGTAGGAAAAGCTCAGCCTTCAAACTTTCTTCTTGAAATGAAAAGATGATTTCATAGACATATAACACAGGAAATGGATCAAGAAATAGAAGAAAATGACATGAACTTATCACTTTGGAGCATGTTCTGAGCTATTAAAAACTAAAGATGCAGTAGGATATTACCTTGCCGTAGTTTGGAAAGTTTGTTTTGAGGATATACTCAACAATGGCAGGGTCGGTGGTGAAAATCTCATTTCTGGAGAAAGAGGACAATCTGTAAGTCTTATACTGACGTGAAAGGTCAGTCATTAAGTCAAAGAGTCTGTAATGATTTAGAACTTGGTTCAGTGGAGAGGTGGCGATTGGGTGATATTTTTTAGTGTTCTGAGGGGATTTTTTGGCATTGCATCTGAGGATGAATATGGCAGAGACTAGAGCCAAAGCTGCTACTGAGAGAGGGATGAAGGAGGAGGAAAACTCGTTTAGGTCGATCATGATTAAGGATGAGTAGATGAGAGTGGGATTGAGATTAGAAGTAGAACTTACAATATAACTCCAGTTTGATCAAGGCTTTTGTTAGGTTTAACTCACTGTTACCGTAATCATAATAATAATAAAGAAGAAAATAGGAAGCACCACCAAGGCTTTGCATTAAATTATTAAATCTTAAAAAACCCCCCAGTCCACTATACATGTAGTAGGTGATATTATAAGAATTAAATTTACTTATAGGCCAGATTACTGTATCAATAAAAAATTATCAATAAAAATGTATTTAAGGTATATATATCAATATTTAAAATTTTATAAAAAGTAAAAAAATATTAATATTATTTTATTTAAATATTATAATAAAAAATGTACTTAAAGGTACCAATATTAATATTTAAAAACTTATAAAAGGTAAAAATATTTTTAATAAATTTTGTTTAAAAAATTATTATATTCACATAATATATCATAGTCTAAATAATTTATAATATAATATTTATATTCCTATTTTGTTTCATTTTATTCAAATATTATAATAAGAGTGTGTTTAAGATATAAATATTTATTTTAAAACATTTATAGGAGATTAATAAATATTTTCTTTAAATTGTTTCAGATATTATTATATTCAACACATATATTTTAAAATATATCATAGTTTTAATAGTTTAAAATATAATATTTATATTCTTAATTTATTGTGTTATTTGAATATAAAACTGTTACTTTTAAAATTATTGAACAACATATTTCAATTTAAAATTTTTTAATATCCCTAAATGCATTTTTAAATCTTAAAATCCCTCTTAAAATTCTCAGTAACACCCCTAAAATTTTTAAAATTAAATTCACTTTCAATCATATAATTATACGTAATTAACATCCCCATTTATATTTGTACAAGTAACTTTTTTGTAATTTTTAATTAAAATTAATAAGTTAAAAATATTTAGTAAATTTTAAAAGTGAAGTGTTATTTAGGTTGAGGGCATTTTTATTTGTTTCATAATTTGTTAACAAATTTAACCAAAATGGGTGAGAAATTAGCTTTTTTAAACCTAAAGGGTAGCAATTTACTTCATCAAATCTTGGGTGGGATGTAGTAATTCAGCTAACAGTACCAAGTTGGAAGGGATATTTGATTACATCTTATTTTTTGTGGCACATCTAAATCAAATCACATCGTTGATCATGTGATTACATCTTTGGATTCCCTGCCTGTCCATTCACATATTTTTCTTTTTTTTATTGTTTTAATGGGCTGTTTCAGCTTTGACGGTGGCTAAAATAATAAAATCTTGCCTACTAAATTTAAAAGAATTAAATTTTTATTTATTTTTTAAAAATTAATTATTAATTTTAATAGTTAAAAAATATTTATATTATCTTGTTCAAATATTATGATAAAATATATATAAAATATAATTATCATTTTTAAATATTTTTAAAATATTTTTAAACTTTTTCAAATTTAAAAAAAAAAAATTTTTAAAAATTTATATTTTACTCTAAACATATATTATTTTATTCAAATATTATGATAAAAGGTATATAGAGTATAAATGTTAATTTTTAAATTATTAGGTAAATTTATAATTTTTATATTTTATATTAGTAATTATTATATATACCTATATATTTTTAAAAATATATTATAATTTCAATAATTTATAATAGGATATTTATATATCCCTTAATTTGTTATATTTTTTAAGTGAAATTGTTATTTTTTAAATTATTGAAAAGTATATTAAAATTTTAAAATTTTCAAAAATGCTCCAAATTTTTTTTCAAATTTCAAAAAAAAAAATCTCAAACTTTTACAAATTTCAAAACCCCTTAAAATTTTTAAAATTATATTTAACTCCAATATATAATTATTTATCATTAACCTCTATTTATTTTTTAATAAAAATTTTTATTATTTTTAATAATACAAATTAAAATAAATGTTTTGATAAAATTTTAGAAATAAAATATTATTTAATTTGAAGATATTTTTATTTTTTTGATAATGTTATAAAAAAAATTAACAAATTGTTGAAAATTTAATTTCTTTAAATTTGATATGTAAAATTTTGTGAGTCCTTCGGCCTAAATCTTGCAAACATTGAAAGTTTTTCTCGCTATCGATGTTTAATACATCTTTACACCCCCGTTTAACAACAAAATTTAATACAAATTTCATTAATTTATTAAATAATTGCTCCACAAGAACAATTAAAATAAATAACCACATGAGATAACAACAATTATGTCGTATTTATATTACTATTATTATATATTAATATGTAAATTCGGGTAATATTATAGTCAATCATTACACGCGGGTTATGTTTTTATAAAGAGCTAAAAATCAATTAAAATTTTGCAATAACTAATAAAAAAATTATAATCTAAATGTTTTTAAATTCTTAATAAAAAACTATAGATTTTTATCTTAAAGCATTCTAAACATGATGAAAATCGATTTATTTATCTTTGTAGTCATTTTCATTTTCAAAAATTGGTTAAAAATTGTACTGATTTGCCAAAATTATTTTTTTAAGTTTTCGTATTTTGGAATAATATTCTAGTGGTGGATACATATATAAGGGTTTTTTTTTCATAATTTTGATGATTTAAATTAAGTAACACAATATTATCAAGTTCATGCGACTTCTTTGCGTTGTGACTAATAGGACATGTGTCATATATTTATGTATTTTGTAATATTTATTGTACATTTTATATGCAATGATTATTAATAAAGAGATACTTTGTTATTATATGATATTTAATGCATATAATATGTCATTAGTATGGCAAAACCGAGGCAACACTAATTGTGTTTTCCCTGTGATCTCTTTTGTGGTCATTCTAAAAAATGTATATAATCCCAACATTACTTTGACCTAAGGTATAAATAATGATGATATGAGTATTATAATATTAAATAATCTCACTGAAAGATGACAATATTTTGCATCTATCAAAGTTATTACTTGCAGATTGGTGTAACACATGGGTGCATGACTTAAAGGCATATTCACTGAATAAACCTATAAAGAAGAATCCATATAGATAATGACTCTTATGTCTATAAAAACATCCTCTTAACTTGATGGATATATATGATTCTTCGACTTATAGTTTTCAAACCATCTTGTGCTAGGACTAATATAATTTAACATCATCAAACATATTATTGTAATTGGAGCATTATAAAAATGAACGATTGATTTTATCAAAAATAGTATGAAAGTTATAGTGGATCAATAAAATATTTGTCAATCCTGAGCATAAGAGTGTTGCCTCTAGTGAGATCACTACTATATGTTTATTACCAATGAATCTATGACTATAGTGGGGTTAGGTTAGCGTCTAATCCAATGTATATGGTTTGGACATATATTTGCTTACACGAGAACACACTAAGATAAACACATATTTATGTTTCAACCTCGGAAGACATAATATGACAAAGGTATAGTGTTATGCATTAACCATTAAGCTATGCAAGTTTAGAGATATTCATTGACACTCTGTTAATTAATAGTTGTAATGTTTTACTGAATGCTACTCATGATATGTGTTTGGGTTTGGGTAAAGAGCTTATGGATCACACACAATAAAAGTCGATTAGGTTATGGAGGCATTAGATTGTTTAATCCTAGTGGTGTTTGTTTGGGTGATGTCGTATTTGAATTGCTAGATATGATCGGATTGGATAAAAAGTCAAAGTATAATTTTGACTAGAGACATGACCATGTGTCATGACATATGGCAAAATCCTGACGTGTTTATTTAAATTGGTTTGGATAACACCGAATCGAATTTGAAATTTGAATAACCTACTTGTGTGTCATGTTTTATGAAACAGTTATATCATGATTGATTATGTTATATGTTTTGCGAGTAATTGAAACAAGCATGGGTTGGATAAACATTGGATGTGCGATCCAGTGTGGATAGCACAATCATGTGTCTATTATCTATATAAGTGCAACAGTTTTTTCATTTTACAACTTTTGCTTTTTATGCAAACACATGCTAGTGCACCATAAAATCTCACGACCATGCTCGGCTATTGTTAGCACCATTGTAAGTTTTGGAAGCCTCATTCAACCCTACTCTAAGTGGATACCATTATGCTACCATCCGATGGTTGGGCAAAAGAAACATAATTCCATGAAAAGAATTGAAGGAGCCTTCAATGCAAGTATGAATCTAAAACACCCTAGGGATTTTTTTAATTTTTATTTTTGTATGCATCGGAAAGGACGTCAATCCTGCTCGATGTCTCCCTGAGCTTCATGATGTGTTTTAAATTCCATTACGAAGTCACCCTTTGGCTAACTCCATCAATGAAGACTTATTGTCTTTGCAAACATTTTAACAAACATTTGAGTATGCGAACACGCATTGGGTATGCGTAAAAAAATAGGTCAAATACATTAAGCATTAAAAAAACCATTAAATTTGTTTTTATTAATTAAAAATGAATTATTTTAGTAACTTTTCCATGCGCTTCAAAGAACAAATAATGCTTCTTAAATATAAGAAACTAATTAGGGGGAATTAAAATTATTAACTAAAATTGAAAGTTGTTAAAGAAAATTGATCATATCCTTTTTAGAAACAGCAAAATTGATGAGTAACAATTATTGAACGAAATTGCTCATATATAAATAATAGTTGAAATTCAAACTGAATTTAGAAAATTCGCACAAAAGTCCCATGAACTACCTATACTGCATGAACCATTGCATGAATCATCGAGATTCAACATTTTTTAGCAATGAAAATAGACAAAAAGTAACCAAACATTTCTTATAGAATTCTTTACTTTTTGGTGTGTAGATTGATAGGCTTTGATTATGATTTACGTTGAAATAAAACAAAAAGAAAGGTGAACGACGTCCAACCATGAAATTAAATTTCATGGCTGAAAAAATAGTCATTTTCAATCATTTTTTTTTTTTTTTCCCAAAGATGCACAATAGAATGAATGGTTGATATTTTGAGATTTGAGAATAAGCAATATTATATATATATATATATATATATATATATATATATATATATATATATATATAATTTTTATACCTATTTTATGTCTTTGAATGTTGTATTATCATATAATTGTCTTTTAATTTATTTTTAAAATCACCAAATTACAAAACGATACATCATTTGAATATACAAAATTAGTATAAAAACTATTATTTTAAAAAATCTCTCAAAATATAGCATAAACCCCATTTTATACAAATTAAATATGATGGGTTTAAGTTAAGTAATTGATTTTATATAAGAAGTAATTAAAAAAATTAAATGATTAATATTTAAGCTTTTGAGTGATTACCAATTTCTATCCTTTTTTTTTTTTTTTTCTTTCTTTCACTCCTATAATAATAAAAAAAAAACCCACAAAAATTTAAAAATAGATCACAAATAATGTTGATATCATACCGATGTTAGTGTGAGGGATTGAGCCAATTTGATTGAGTCAATTGGATCCAATAAAATAGTAAGGGATCAATATTAAGCTGCTCAAATTCAAGTTGCCAAAGGACATAGTCCCATGCAAAGTTTTATATAAAGACGATTTCCACCTCTTAAGTTTTAAAAATTCAAACACCCGCTATTGACCAAAGTCAACAGTTAAATTTAGCGGTCAATAATTATATTTTCATAGTCAAAAGGGTATTTTGATCATTTTATTAATAAAAATTTAGAAAATAATAAAATAAAATTTTTAAAAAATATTAAAAATAATTAAAAAATTAAAACCAACTACCATCACCGATGCCACCTATAATTGAACCAAATAGTCGAAAATGACTACTTGATTCCAAGGGTAGCCAGATTTAGCCATCCAGTTTGGTTGACCACCTCTGTTAGCAGAAGTAGTTGAAAACAGTAAAAAATAGACAATCTTGGCCCTACCAATCGGTATCAGCAACTGTTACTAATGAAGGTGACCAAATTTGGCTGTCTTCACCAAAATAGAAGTTGGCCGCCTCCGCCAAAATAGGACTTGGTTGTCTTAGCCAATTGGGGTTATTTTTGCGACTAAGTGATTGTTTCTGATTATCTGGTTTAAGTAACAACAACCACCATTGTCAATAACGATGTTGGTGGCGATGACTGTCTTTTTTATATTTTTAAATTTAAATATTTTTTTAAAATTTTATAATAAATTTTAAAATTTTAAATATATTTATATTTAAATATTATTTATAATTTTATTATTAATTAATAATTTTTAATTAGTGTATTTTAGTCATTTTATAAAATGTGTTAGTAAAATTGGATGTAAAATGAGCAAAAGTGGGTGTTTAGGTTTTTAAAAATTAAAGGATAAAAATTGTATTTGAGTGAAACCTTGGGTGGGAATATGTCGTTTGGCCCACAAAATTACCCCTTGTTTCTTCCTTTCACGTAAACTTGCATATGTAAATGATTAAATAAAAACACAACAATTATTCCACACACAGTTTCTCTATTTTCATTTGTTAATGCTTTGTGCTCCAGGATTTAAGCAAGTGCCCAAAGAAGGAGAAGTTGTTTAAGCATTAGTTTCATGGCACGATCTAGGGAAGACCCGGACATAAAGCCCACCTTCAATATGAAGAGTCAGAACAGTTCTGTACTGTTTTATTTTCATCATTGAGCTTGAATTTATAGCTTCCGAGAAGGATCATTGAGAAAATTTTCATTTGCCTGTAAGCAAAATCTTTTCCTAGACAGATCCTTGGACCCCCCTGTTCAACACAATTCATCTAATTGATTACTTTGTCTAAAGAAGGTTCTCAAATTTTTAGTTTTTCATCAAACTCTTTATCTCACCTGGAAGGCTGTGAATATGAAAGGGCTTTTGGGTTGGAAATGGCCATTTACATTGAGCCATCTCTCTGGCCCGAATTTCTCTGCGTCGTTGCCCCATAAAGCTTTCATCCTGCCCATTGCATGGATCATATCTCCTTTGTTCACACTGAAGCCATCGGGCAACGAGTCATCGGAAAAAAAAAATTTGGCATCCTGTCACACCACCCATAAATACTTCTTTCAAGCAAACAAACGAAATGATGGTCTTATTAAATTAATCAGCCAGCAATAGGGCGCACTTGCCACAGGAACTGGAGGATAGAGCCTGAGTGTCTCAGACAAAGCAGCATGGAGACAGTGCATCTTGTCAAGGGTTTCTTCATTTACTTTGGCTGCAAGTTCTTCAATGCTTGAATTACTTCTCACTTGGGTTGCTTCTAATATTTCCTTGGCAATCTTTTCCTGTATATCAGGATGCTTACAAAGCAAGTGAAAAAACCAAGAAATGGTGGCCGCCGTGGTGTCTTTCCCAGCAATTACAATATTGAGAACTATGTCCCTTAAGTATCTTGGATGGGTCTGTTCAAGTTCCAAAAACCGTGACAGGAGGTCTTCTTTCTTCTCCTGTAATATTCCCTTGATCGCTGATTGAACTAAAACACAGAAGGGTCGAGATGTAATACTCACAGGATGTAATTGATCATGTGGATTAGTGAGTCGCTCAGTTTTGCTTTTAATTAATTTGTATACAAAATTATCAACCATTTTGATATTCTTTCTTAAGTCATACTCTGATCCAATGTTCAGGAACCGCTTAATCTTCCAGAAGAAATCAACATATCGAAAGGAAGTAATTGCATTTGCTTTATCAAAAGCGTCAGTGAACGGAGCGCCTCTTCATGAGCCTTCGACATAACATCCAAGTCTATGCCCAATATGACTTTCAACACAGAGCCTAAGGTTGCTCGCAAGAAAAGATCCTGCAAATAAACAAAAACTGAATCAATCATCAACTAAACAGGAATCAAAATCTGGATTTTCTTGAGATATAGTAACTAATCTATTAAGAAGGCATACTTGCATGTCTACTGATCGGTTTGATTCTGAAGCTTCAGAAACTTTTCGCGCAAGCTTCACAGCAGTGGTTTTAAAAACTACTCTACTAAAGTCCCTCAATATCTTGGTGGAGAATTCATAGCTTGATACTTTCCTTTGAGGTTTCCACTTGTCTCCGTCTACAGCGAAGATCCCATCACCCAGTAGATCTGGCAAAATGCTATATTGGTACAATCCCTGCTTCCACAAACAAAATCATACGGATATGAAAGTGGGCAGATCTCTACTGCTATTAAATACGGAACTGCTGAAAGATATCACTGGAAATGGAGTAAGAATTAGAAGAAAGTGAAACGAATTCATCATTTTGGAGCTTATTCTGACTTCTTAGAATGAAGCTATATAGTAAAACATTACCTTGCAGCAGTTAGAGAAGTTTGTTTTGAGGATGTATTCGCCAACTGCAGGATCTGTGGTGAAAACCGCGCTTCTGAAATAAGTAGTCAGTCTGTACGTTTTGTATTTTCCTGAAAGATCAGCCATAAAGTTATACACCCCGGAGTAATTGAGAATTTGGCGGAGGTGAGAGGTTCCGATAGGGTGAAATTTTTTACTCTTCCGAGGCGACCGTGGGACACGGATTCTGAGAATGAATACGACAGATATTAGCAGTGCTAAAGCAGCCGCTGTGAGAGGGATGAAGAAGGAAGAAAATGCACTTAGGTGGATCATGATTAAGAAGAGTAGGAGTGAGATTATCTGGTAGCTAATCAACCATGAGTTTTACAAGATACACAATCAGCCATAATTCCTTTCAGGGTCAGTAAATAGTGAGCAATATTCTAAGGATTACATGGATATTGTCAACAAGATAATGTAATATTCATTATACCCTTATCTCTACATTATATAAACTCTCGTTGTTTTTTATCTTCATCTATAATTTTAATTAAAATTCACTTAAAAATAACAAAATCCAAGGACAATTATCTTAATCCAATTTAATAAGGATTTGACTACATTGTTTTCAGTATTTTCGGAGAATTTATATGAATTTCAGTATAAAATTTGAAGAATTCTATGAATAGAGTTTTCGCCCGTAGTTGGCGTAAGTCTATATTTTAATCTCTTTCTTTCATCAAATTTTCGTAATCATCGTGAATTTGAATTTGGAGTATAATGCCAACTCTGGTTCATTAAGGATTGCTGTAAATTTGTTTAAATTGTGAAGAAATCATGGGTAGAAGCAATTATGTCTATCCTATTTTCTCGTTAATTCTTTATTTTATTGTAAATATGGGTTATAAGAATAATTTTCAACCTTGTGTACATAATCTTATAATTAGAATCTGTACAAAATATATAAAAAAATTATTAATAAATATTATTGTATTGAATGCAATTTATTTAATTAGTTGACTTACCTTAATTAGCTTAAAAAGAAATATTTTTATATTGGATGTAACTTATTTAATTAATTAACTTATATTAACTAACTTAGATCAAATCCCTCTCCTGGTCTTTACTAAAAATAATAGGCCACATTAACTTTTCATCGCAACTTCAAATTAAAACATTAATCGATGTTCATATTCAACTTGATAAAAGTATTTTTCATGTTTTCATGAGTACGATAATTATAAACAAGAGGAAATAAGTGTTTTGACTAAATAATCAATGCAAAAAACAAATTAAATGTTGGATAGTGAAAACATTGGCAATTGAAGAAAATGATTTGATTGCAAGGTTTTTTGTATTTTGTTTTTTGCCTTGTACAAATTAAAATTACTTATTCCATACATATATTACAGGATTAGATTCGAATTGAATCAAATTCGAATTTGGATGGAAATGCATTCAAAAGAGAAACTTGGGACTTAAGTATGCCAGTTTACAAGCCTTCTTTGATTGGATGTTTGACTTGAACCTTCATTAGATTAGATCCTTTGAGCGCACACAAAAATTATCACAATTAATGTTGGGTTGAGGCCAAATCATTCCACAAAAAAATAAAACAAAAAGTTTAAGCATTAACTTTAGCGTCATTGCTCCATCTTGGGAAGACACGGAGATGGAGTCCGCCTTTGATATGAAGAGTAAGTGCAGTTCTGTACTTGACCGGTTTACTTTCATCGTTGAGCTTGAATTTGTAGCTCCCAAGCAGGATCATGGAAAAAATTTTCATCTGCCGGTAAGCAAAGTCTTTTCCTAAACACATTCTTGGGCCCGCCTGCTCAACACAAATAATCCAGTTGGTTGCATCTTGAGTCTGGTGTTAAAATGTAAATGAAAATTCTCGTGGTTATGATCAAACTCTTTATCTCACCTGGAAGGCTGTGAATATGAAAGGGCTTTTGGGTTGGAAATGGCCATTTACATTGAGCCATCTCTCTGGTCGGAATTCCTCCGCATCATTACCCCATAAAGCTTTCATCCTGCCCATTGCATATGGTACATATAAAATCATATCTCCTTTGTTCACACTGAAGCCATCAGGCAGAGTGTCATCGGAAAAACAAATTTTTGCATCCTGTCACACCACCCACAAAATACTTCTTTTAAACAAACGAAATGATGGTCTTATTAAATTAAGCAGCCAGCAAATAGGGCGTACTTACCACAGGAACTGCAGGATAGAGCCTGAGTGTCTCAGATAAAGCTGCGTGGAGATAGTGCACCTTGCCAAGGGTTTCTTCATTTACTTTAGCTGCAAGTTCCTCGATGCTTGAGTTACTTTTCACTTGGGTTGCTTCTAATATTTCCTTGGCAATCTTTTCTTGTATATCAGGATGCTTACAAAGCAAGTAAAAAAACCAAGAAATGGTGGTAGCCGTGGTGTCTTTCCCAGCAATTACAAAATTTAGAACTATGTCCCTTAAGTATTTTGGATTGGTCTCTTTGAGTTCCAAAAACCGTGACAGAAGATCTTCTTTCTTCTCCTGTCATATTCACTTGTTAGCTAAAAACACAAATATTTCTAAAACTTTGAACTAAAACTCAGGAAGATCGAGATGATATACTCACAAGTTGCGAGTCATCATGAGGATAATTGAGTCGCTCAATCTTGCTTTTAATTGATTTGCATACAAAATCATCAACCACTTTGATATTCTTTCTCAATTCAAACTCTGATCCGATGTTCAGGAACCGCTTAATCTTCCAAAACACATCACCATATCGAAAAGAGGTAATTGCGTTTGCTTTATCAAAAGCATCGGTGAATCGAGCCCCTTCTTCGTAAGTGTTAGACAAACCATCCAAGTCTATGCCCAATATGACTTTAAACACAGAGTCTAAGGTTGCTTTCATGAAAAGATACTGCAAATAAACACATAATCATCAATTAAACAGGAATCAATACCTGCAAGATATGGGAACTAATCCATTAAGAAGCTCATACTTGCATGTCAATTGATCGGTTTGAATCGGAAGCTTCAGAAACTTTTCGAGCAAGCTTCACAGCAGTGGTCTTAAAAACTACACTGCTAAAGTCCCTCAATATCTTGGTGGAGAATTCATAGCTTGATACTTTCCTTTGATGTTTCCACTTGTCTCCGTCTACAACGAAGATCCCATCTCCCAGTAGATCTGTCAAAATGTTATATTGGTACAATCCCTATTTCCATAAACACCTAGCATAATTAGAATTTTCTTGTAATGAACAAAAATGACAGGAAATGGAGTATGAATTAGAAGAAAACTTTGAAGGATGTTCTCAGTTATATAAAAATAAAAGGAATAGAACGATATTACCTTGCCATAGTTCGGAAAGTTTGTTTTCAGGATGTACTCAATAATAACCGGGTCGGTTGTGAAAATCTCACTTCTGGAAAAAGAAGGCAATCTGTAAGTTTTATGTTTGTGTGAAAGGTGAGTGATGAAGTCGAAGAGGCTGTAATAGTTGAGTATATGGCGCAAGTGAGAGCTCCCGATTGGGTGATATTTTTTAGACTTCTGAGTGGATTTTCTGGCATTGTACCCTAGGATGAATATGGCGGAGATCAGTGCTACAGCAGCTGCTGTGAGAGGGATGAAGAAGGAGGAAAATTCATTTAGGTGGATCATAACTAACGTCAAGCCAAGCAGAGGAGTGAGAATATGGCAGGTTGTAAGCGGCCAGCCAACTACTATAAGAAATATAATAAAAGTGCTGAAGATACAATAATGGTGCTGAAGATACATGGTATCCCCGAAATATTCATCAAGATCAAGTTTTATTGATATTTTACCCTTGATTTATGGGGAATGGTGGTTGAATATTGACATTAAATATGTGTAATCCAAGCATGCCGATTTAAAAAAAGAAAAGGTTTGCATTTATTTTGAACAACATGCGAAGGTAGAGTTTGGCAACTGGATTTCTTCCACACGAAACGCAAACCTTTTAATTGACAATAAATAGTTCCAAAGTCATATAAGTGTCTCCACGAGGGTTCCTAAAGCATGATCATAAACTCGCTTTTGGGCATAGAATCTGACATGAAATTAGAGCCTTTGAGCATAAAGTTTACAATCAGGAAACCATATAATTTTAAAAAGTCTATTTTACTTGGGTAAATAAACTCCCCTAGATTATTGTTTTCTTTCTCACTAATAAGAAATATATATATCAATTGAAAAATCACAACCACGATTAGGTGAATTGAAATTTTCACAATCAATGTAATTCTGCGATCTTCTCATGCAACCATCAATTTAAATAAACATAATGACTACCTTTGGATAAGAAATCATGTATATCAAAATTAAAGAGTATCTCCATCAAACACAAAAATTTTGTAAGTTTCAATGAATACACAGTTGTGACGATTAATAATTCAGATAACTTACAAGAATTTTTATTTAAGACTATACATAATTACCAAAATTAAGATATCATAAAAAACAACACAATCATCTTTGACAATCTTAATAAATATTGCAACAAAACAATATTAGTAGACAATAAATAATCAAAGTAGCTTCAAACTTATATAAGCTACATCTTAAGGAGATTTCCAATGCATCATCACTAACTCCTATTTAGGTAAAGAAAATGATAGGTTATTAGGTTCTTGTTGGACCTCTGTTGGTTTTGATTTGATAAAAAACTTAAATTAAAACATATAACTTATTTTTGTATTAAATGATTATAATAAAACAAGATAAAAGAGTTTGTTTTTACAGATTTGGCCAAACACAATCGTGTGTGTTTTGGTCATATGACCATGCATATCTTGTAAAAGGAACACATATGTGGGTTAAGTCGTGTCAGTGTTCATGCAATAAAAAGCCAAAATGCACGATCGTGTAATTTTGAGGGTACACAATCATGTGTCACAAAGAGTGAAAATGCATTGTTAGGCCTACCATGTATATCTAGTAATGTACGTGTATTATAGTCATCACTGGGTGCACACCCGTACAGAAAAGTTCGCACACTCATGCAAGAGTAAAATCCTAATAGTGTAATATTCATGAAGGATATCGTATGCAAGACCATATAGCCTTTTAGAAGTATGAAGCAGTAAAGATATGAAGGCACACGATTGTGTGTGTGAAGCACACGCCCATACAAGGACGGTATAATATAGAGAATTTGACCATTGAACTGCACTTATTAAAGGGAGCACAATCACGCACAAGGAATACACAACCGTAAATCTATCTAGATTTGTTCCAACGACTCTTAAATAAGTTACAACGCTTTTTTTTTTCTTCAACTCTATAAAACCAGTTGATTTAAGTTTGAAAAGGTTAGAGAATCAAGCAAAAAACCTTCATTTTTATATTCTCTAATTCTTCCCCGCTTTCTCTCTCTAAAATTGTATTTTATACCCTTTAAGAGAAACTTTGTGAGCATAACATTTGTACTTGTCTATTAAGAACCAAATTTCTTTCTCTGTACTTCAACAACTTAAGAGTGTAGTATCTTACATCAAAACTAGTTGAAGGGCAAAATCTTTTGTATAAAAATTATTGCAAAATGACACAATCTCTTGTATCAAAACTAGTATATTTTAATATAGTGAAGAAAACACTTAAAGCGAGATTACTTAGAGGAGTTGATGTAAAAAGCTTATGGAGAATCTTTGAACCACTATAAAATTAGTTAAGCACTCTCTTCTCTCTCTCTCTTTAATTTGTGTGTATGCTTTATATGTGATTGTTTAATTGTTTGATTAAATATTTGTCATAACTTTGTTTACTAGGTGAAAAAGATTTTAAGTTAGAAAAAGATTTTATAAATCCTATTCATCCCCTTCCCACCTCTAGGATTGTTTTGGTTATTTTGGGGTTTAACAGATTTTAAGCACAAGGTCATAAAAGTCATAACAAAAACTTTTAAAACATATGAATTTCGAAAGAAATATTACCTTTAGGTAGATTAAACTTCCTAAACAACTATTCATCTTCAATTGAAGAGGAAAACATACGCTAATTGAGTGTATTCTATTTTTCATAACCAATGCATTTCCTTAAAAAAAAAATAACCTAGTACTTCAAAAAAATTGAATAATATATCATTATTAGATAAATAATTTTATAAGTTTCAATGAATATTATCACTTTAGTGATTAAATATTCTGACAGCTTACAAAATTATACCAATGATATTATATACTATTATCTCAATCAAAATTTTACGAGACATGATACCATATTATCTATGATAATCAAAAGTAACGTCAACAACAATGCCGAATGTAATCCAAGTCAAGGTGATGTTAATTTTTCTACAAAATCAACATTAAATCATTGAATTAAAAAGCCCCAATTTTGCCTATAAGCCCTAATCCGAAGATATGCAATTTTAATCCAAAATTGACGATTTCAATTTGTCATAATAGATCTTATAACCTAGTATGCAATGCTTTGATACCAAATGTTGGATTAATTACACAAATTTCATACTCAATGTTCATGTAATTAATCAATGAATCAAAATACAATCATGTTAATTTTTTGTATTTTGTTTTTTCCCCTCATACAAATTAATTTTTTTTCTTTTTTAATGGTGTAGTTATTGGTGCGTGGAGGTTAGTCCGTCAATCATGCATACCCAATCAGCCAACATGTTTAAATCCGGTTTGGAATTTTTTGTGATGTTCAAATCGGGTCCATTTAATATTTCAAGTTCAATATAACATTTTACAATATTGTGTATAGCTCTAATAAAATATTGTTTGACAATCATATCTTAGAGATGATGGCTGCTCTCCACCCTCTCTAAAGATAATTGTTACTTAATATTTAATGAGAAACATGGTGCAGACACTCCAAATATGAATAATTGCACTTTCATTCTTGTATGATAGGAATGAATTGACTTATTTATAAACGAATCTCACACAATTAAAAATAGAATTCATTCGTTGATCAATCCAGTTTTTCACGCAAGAGTGAAAAAGTGATAACCTTTTTTTTGGATAATCACTTACCTTTGTGCATACTTAGATGAGTAGTGTTAGATGATCATTTCAAAAGAGTGGTAATGATCCGCCCATATTGTAGCATCCTAGATCCGGAAGCCTTTTCGATTAGAGTTTAGGGGTTAGAAATCGAATTCAGAGAGAGATTGGGAGTCTGGTAAAGTTCAGGGATGAGTTGGTAAGTTTTCGGAGCCATGCGGCTTCTGTTGGAATCCTTTCGGAAGAATTCGATTAGGCGAGTGAGCGGGAAATGAATTAAGTTCATTTTCCCTGGTGCACGACCGTGCATCCTTGGTGCACGCCCGTGCGTGGCATGCTATATAAGTGAGCCGTGAGCATTATGTCATTTTTCTCACCCAAGTTTTCTCTTTAGCCAAAATTTCTCTCTTCCTTGCAGCTCCTCTCATCCTTAGAGAGGAAATTCAGCAGCCGGTTCCTCCTAATCCTATTAGAGAGCCAAGAGATTAATGATTTGAAGCTTGGTTTCAAAGCATGGAGAGAGGTAAGTGTTCCTCACTTCTTCTCGCGTTTTTTCAGCTTGATTGATGAGTTTTGTTGCCATGGATGAATTCCTTGCATGCTGATGAATGTGTGGAATGCTTATATGTGATTGCATGTTGATTTGGTTGATGGATTTCCACCCTTGAAGCTTGCATGTGTGTATGTATGGCTTTGGAGAGAGAAAGAATATGTCCCCATGGTAAATCGTTTGATGGTTGATGCATGTGCAAGTTGAGGCTTGAATTGTGTTAATTGGGATGTTGAGAACATGTGTTTGAAGTGTTATTGTGAATGAATGTGTTTTGGTTGGCCATTTCATGCATTTTTCGAGCGGTGCTTTGTTGAAGAACCAGACGCACGACCGTACACCAGCATGGCACGGCCGTGAGCCTGTGTTTCTCCAGATGCACGCCCGTGTGCACGACTTGTGCACGGCCAGAAAATATGCATGCACGCCCGTGTGTCCGCATACGCACGCCCGTGCATAAGCATTTTCAGTGACAATAAATAGTAAATTCCAGTAGCTTGCACGACCAGGCGCACGACCAGCACACGGTCCCGTGCATCAGGGTGCACGCCCGTACACGTTTCATGCACGCCCGTGCATCAGCAGAATTTTAGAAAAATAATATTATTTGATTAATTAAGCATGGGAAATTCAGATAAAGGCTAATTGGCTTCGGATAAGCATCAGTTGAGCATGTATTCAAATAACAAACTGCATGTGCATATCATGACATGACATGTAGTTTCAGAGAGGATCAGGGGATCCGAATTCAGCAGTATTCAGAACCCGATGTACGGGTAAGAGTATAGGGTGAATACGAGGGGGCATCTGTGGGAATCAGCCTTCTGACACCAGTCAGAACGCTCAGCAGTATTTCGGATTCAGTTCCTGACACCAGTCAGATGATTCAGCAGCATTTCAGTTTTAGCTCTCTGACACCAGTCAGATCGTAGCAGTGGTTTTCAGATTCAGCTTTCTAGCCAGTAGCTAGACTGTTTAACCCACATGGCCTGGATGCCGAATCCCTGTATTACCCAGTCTGATCAGCACAGCAGGTACCCGAGGGTACAGAGAGAGGTATTCAGATGCATGCATCCAGTTTTCAGTTATCATGACATGACATACACATCATGACATGAACATATATGATAATAATGAATAAATGAATGAGATCCAGATGAGCAGTTTTCAGATTCCAGCAAGCGCATAGATGTATGATTAGGGCCGAGGCCCAGGTATGTGTTTGTTTATATGATTGTTTGTGCTTGCTGGGTATTGAGGGAAGTAAGGAGCGCTTACTGGGTGATCTTTATCACTCATCCCCCTCCTTCTTCCAGTTTTTCAGGTGGTTCGTGCTGGGTTCGAGGAGCGGTTGGATCGAGGCTGACGGAGAGGGCACGCACACACACCTCAATTAGTGTATATCAGTTTTGGACCTGTGTGGTCATTGTTGTACATGTTTGTATCCAGATGTACAGTATATGTATATGATGTAGGCCAGTGGGCCCTTGTACAGAACAGTTTATATATGTTAATGATGTATATTCAAAAAAGCTTCCGCGTGTGTACAGAAATGTAAAGCATTGTACAGTTTTAGTTATTTTATTTTCAGTAGGATTCCCGTTGCGGGTACCCAGGTTTTCAGATGATTAATAGAAAGCTCCCCAGATATTGTTATTATTCAGCAGCAGGGGGTACTCGTGGCGGCGGGTCCTACATTTGTTGGTATCAGAGCTAAGGTTGTAAGTGTGTGGTGCTTTTCTCTCCTTCGCAGTCGTCGTCCAGACCCTTCTCACAGCACAGTCAGGTATTGATTTTCAGATTGATTGTGTTATGTGTTTCTAACCTCTGGTTTGTTGTGATGCTATAGATAGAGAAGAGTATATCCCTAGATATCTAGATGGGACAGACAGTAGTTCTACCGCCCATCTTATGAGTGTTAGTGATAGGCGGCGCCCTCAGACTACCTCCCATGTATCGATAAGACCCGATCAGTTGAGAGATATGATTGGGGATGTTGTCAGAGAGAGCCTCCAGCAGGCTGGAGTGGGTAATGTTACCGAGCCAGATAGAGTTACTCCTCCTCAGTTTGAGAGTCATCAGATTCCGAGGAGAAGACATTCCCAGTCACAGCATCAGTCGCATCCACAGTATCAGCGACAGTATCAGTATCAGTCGCAGCCTCAGTCAGTTAGAGAGAGGCATCAGTATCCAGCTGCTTATACAGATTCCAGTCAGAGTATGAGTACAGATACAGTGGGTACTGGTTCTTCAGGTAGACTTCATCTGATCTACCATCTACCAGGGCCGTATCAGCCAGTCAAATTCAGTGGATCCAGGGATCCAGCAGTAGCGGAGGACTGGATAGAGTCAGTAGAGAGTGTTATGGGCCTCTACACGTTGTCAGAGAGAGAGAAAGTTAGATATGCAGTGTTCCATCTTAAGGGTGATGCCAAGGTCTGGTGGAGTCTAGTCAAGGCTTCCATCAGCGAGCAGCAGATGACATGGGCGAGATTCAGACAGCTTTTTGATGCAGAGTACAGGAGTATAGAGGTGATTTATGCTAAGGCCCAGGAGTTTATTGATTTGGCTCAGGGGTCGAGTTCAGTAAAGGAATATGCTACCAGGTTCAACGCATTAGCGAGGTTTGTCCCGAGTTTGGTAGGGACAGAGTTGGGCCCAGTTCAGAAATTTATCCATAGGTTGCATCCGGTAATTTATAAGGATGTGAT